>CM053792.1:668162058-668762058 GCA_028749045.1 Cupressus sempervirens | reverse complement strand
GTTAAATCTAAGATATGAGATGAATTAGGGGTGAATTCGGTAATTTGGTTTTGTAAGTAAAAGTATAAGATCCTGATTCACCCTCCCTAGTATCTTGCTTCCCAATTATCCTTCCAAGAAAAGGGATGATACACGGTTTCAAAAAAGAGATTAATAGGTAAAAATTCATATGAAAACATTAGTCTCTGCCTAAAATAGGCAAGACTAATAAAAGTGATTGAACATATTAAATATTAAATGAACAACATAAAATTTTATTTCTAAGGATAATTCCAAATGATCCAATTTTTAATTGAATTTTGCTAAAAATACAACTACTATTTTCATTGCAGCTCTAACTATTTGAATGTCATTTGACAATTATGTATGTTGGAAGAAATAACATGCTATATTTTGCTCAAATACATGATCTTTGTTGTAAAATTTTATATAAATTTTTTGTTTCTTATATTTAGGGTTTGTGCAAGCTAATTTTTGTAACTGGTTTTATTATTGTATAAAATGATCATATTTTATACTCAAGATTGTCAACAAATTTTATTTATCGTAACTTTTCAATTTTAAATTTGTATGTGGATCGATGTTTTAAAATATATCATGTGGTTATGTAGATTAATATTATAACTATTAAAATAAATTAAAATTATATTCATTAAAAAAAAATTCTAATATATTTTTTTAGTTAATAATTATGAGATGATTAAGATGGAAAAGATAACTTATTTTTTTAAGCATCGTATTCAATTTATGTAGAGAATACATTTAGAGTACAAGTAGATCTAGAATGTATCTAAACTCTGAGTTATAGGTGGATTGAAATTAAAATGAATTATATTTTAAGCGCTATAATATTTTTTGATATATTCTTGACTTATAATATATGAAGCTTGTAGTTACGGTACATACCATATTTCTTAGGGTTTGAAATTATGAGCTCTTTTTCAAAAGAAAGTCACACTAACAATACATTGTTGAGGACCATTACATGTACATTAGCTACAAAGATGGATTTTTTGAGATTTTACTAAGAAGATTATTCTCCTAGCAATTTTTTAAAAAAAAGTCTCAAATCTATTTGCAAGCATCACCTAATCCTATTTAGTTCATATGCTACAAAACAATTATCTCTACATGAATATAAAATGCATTAAAGATGGTTTAAAACTATTGTACTTGTTAAAGTTGAGTAAATGTATATTTTTTCTTTATTTAGCAATTATATTTATTTATCTATTGTAAATGGTTGTTCATTTATATTATTTTTGTATTTTACATATTAAATGTAATATTTTAAAAGAATGACACATATCCTAGATAAATCTATGTAAAATACATCAAAAGATATCATTTTCAAGGTGTTTATTTCACTCTCACAAATTTTTAGTAAAAAATAAGTACCTTGAAAATGTTAGCTCTTAGAGAGGGTTGAAGGATTAGTTTGATTAATAGGAGATTCTTGTAATAAAGCAAGAGGTCACGAGGCCTCATATACCCAAGCTTGTGTGGCACTAGATTTAATATGTTAAGTAGAGGGTATTGGTCACATTAGAAGTTTTGTAGCACAACAATTTTGTGTAGTCTATAAAAAACTAAAATATTACAGGGACAATACTAATGGTTAAGTTGTGGTGCTCTTTTTCTTGTCACCGGTTTCAAATCATATTGTTGCATTGGTATTATTGCATGGTGGTCTTATTTTTGTACCCACAAAGGTTTATGTTTAACTTGTGGCATTCTTGTTTCTCCTATAAAGGTTTTTGAAAGTTATTACAACAAAACAATGGTGTTGTCCCTATAGGAAAAACCACAAGGGAAAACTAATACGTAACACACATATGTGCGCATGCGCGCACACACACACACACACACACACACACACACACACACACACACACACACACACACACACACACACACACACACACACACACACACACACACACACACACACACACACACACACACAACACACACATACAGACACACACACACACACACACACACAAATAAAAAAACACATACACATCTCAGTAACATTGTCAAGAATGGTAGAATTGTAAACTTATTGGTACTTCCATGTTTTGGGTTATGGGTAAACTTAAAATTCTAAAGGTACACTTAAACATTGGGATAAGTTTTCCTTTCAAACATTTTAAAAAGATAAAATAAAGGAAAATCTATACTCTTTGCAAAAGGAGACAAAATCTATGGGATGTGACTAGGAAAAGGACAAGAAGAAAAATAATCTCTTTTTGCTCTTAACAATATCATTCTTAAGGTGGATAGCTTTTGGAAACAAAGGTCTAGGAATCAATGAATCAAGGAAGGAGGAAAATATTCTAGATAATTCTGTCAATCTATGACCAAGCATAGGAAAATAACTCGATTAGAGAGTTATCCACAATGCAAGGTAATATTATAGATAAGCTGGAAGTTGAACACAAGGTGGTCTCTCACTTTTGGGACTTATTGGCTTGGTTTTTCATGTGTTAAAAATTTCTAAATATTTCAATGAAAGTCTAGTTTTCCTTCAAAATTAGGTTGTTTGCTTTTGAATATTTTTTCTCTATATTAATCCCTAATGTTGTGTTGTTCAAATGATAGTTTTTCCCTAAATCACTAAGTTGGGTTTACATGGTATGCATTTTAAATAAATGTGCAAGAAATTTTTAAAAATCATTTGAAAGGCCCTTTATATTTTCCTGGGTACCTTTCAAATTTGTCTATGTTGCTTTACTTTACCCTAGGTCCTATTTGAAATCATAATGCAAGTTTTCATTATAAACCTTTAACCTTAAATGGGTTACCATTTTATACTATAAAATAACGAAGTCACAAAAGCCATTGATATTCCTTAAGATCAAGGGTCATCTCTTTGTTTCCTTAGAAAGTTGCAAGGTTTTTATCCTTGGCAACATAGCAACAAAGTGACATCTATCCATGAGACCTAGTAAAAGGAAATATTTCAAAATAGGATCATTGTCATAGATCAAATGATAGATCAACGAATGTTGCATCGTCACCTTAGAAAGTTACTCATTCTTTATCCTTGGCAACATAGTGACATGAAAATGCTTGTAATATGGTGGGACTAGCCCTTGCAATAAATTTGTGTAGGTTCTAAGTCATCAATTGGTTTCTAGCTATTAGATTTTCATTCACCATGGAGTTGAACTTTATGCAAAAAATGGTATTTGGTCAGAACCATTAGATATTTCATTCACTAAAGAAAGTTGTATGGTTTTTATTTTGGAAACATAGTGATAAGATGGCACATGTCCAGTGGCCCATCTCAGTTGTAATATGTTCATTTTGTTCCTACCACCAAATTGAAAGGTAATCAATGTATGTCGATATATCATTATCAAGAGTTGCAAGGTCTTTATCCTTGGCGACATAGCGAGAAATTGACATGTGGCATGGTGGCCCACTTTTAAAGGAATGTAAAGTATCATCCTTGATTATCTGATAGATAAGAGGTTAAAGGCTTTTATTATGTCATTGAAGGAAACTTATCAACCTTTATTTATAGCAACATAGAGAGAGCTTGACATGTGTTGGGTTACATATATGAGTAAGATGAAAGTTTTCGATGAGATGGAAAAAGGTATATGTGTCAAATTTCAATTGGGTTGATCACCAAGTCAGAAGGTTGAAGCTAAGTTAGACTGCATTTTATTTCCTGATCATTGGATTTTTATGAATTGGTAGCCAATTTTAAAAATTAAAAGGGAATGCCACTTTGTTTCTTCTCTGCAACCATTTATGAGAATTAAAAGGTTCTTGTGTGAACTAGTACAAGGAATGCAGTGAATAAGGTCAAGAATTTCATTCTGCAAATATATTTTCTAAAATCTTGGAGCTTGGTATATGTCAAAAACCTATTGTTTAGCCTTGTTGAGCTGAGAATTTTTATGTGTCAATAATCCATTGTAGTGTTCAAAGAAGACGAAAAAAGGCCAAGTAAGTATCTCCCTCTACACATAAATAAGAATTCTAGTATTTTCTTCATTGTCATTTATTATGCCTCCAAAGAAGGGTTTTTTTGGGAAGGTTGAGTAAGCCAGTAAAAATATTCAAGATGATTTTTTAGAAAAATTAAATGAATCTACCAATGAGGCTTCCCACATAAATAAATTAGTTCCCGTAAACCCTAGGTTGTGAGTTATAGATGGTTTATTTGACAAAGGAAATTGGAATTATGATGCATTGACTTCTAAAATAGGATTACAATTATTCAAAAAATGATTTTCAGTGAGAAAGTTATTTGCCCCCCATGGAAATATTTGGAATTTTGACCTACACAAGTTAGTAGTTCCCAGAGTCTTCATGGATTCAGAACTCCTCACTACTATATCCCAAAATTATGATCTAGTAGTTAGGATGGTTAGGGGGATAAATGGGGAATGGTAGGTAGGGATTATTGTTGAAGAAATTCAAAGAGTCTTTGGAATGGATCCTACAATAGAGTATCATTAATTTATTGATTTTTAGGGATTGGAAAAGGAATATTTATCGTATAAGGATCAAATTAGGTAGGGAGTAGTGAGAGACATTTGGCTCTAATTGGAAACCTAACCTTTGTCACAACTTTAACAAAAGAGCCTTTTAAGAAACAATTTTTCAATTCTAGAGTTATATATATATTATATATGACTTTATGTAAGGTTTTTGGTGAAGATGAACAATATTTTATGCCAATAAAGTTCATGTATATGTTGGTGTGTTGGTGTAGATTTCTTCCTTTGGAGTTGATATTATTTTTGATTTTGCATCTTTTCTAGCCAAAGAATTTCATATAGGTTTGATTGGAATTGCAAAAGGGAAAATTGAAGACCTTTGGTTTTTACACTTTGTTAATACACATTTTTCTTTCTAAGAGGGTCAATTTTTTTTAGAAAGAAATGGTTTTAATAAGAGAAAATGATGGATAATCTCTATCAGTCCAAGTATGGAGTATAGATATGACTTGGGATGTAGAGATGGCCAATTTTTTAAGATTTGATAGATCTTTTGCATCTAGACTAAGGAGCCTATTATTGAAAGATAATCCTAGGATACCCAAGGCATTGTTAGGTTTCATCAGGCCTCTGGACAACCCCAACAATTTTAAAGTCTCCCACAATTGTGCATATATTATACCATATTCAATTTTAGTAGTATTCAAAGTATATGGATTCCAAGGAACTCCACATGTACTTTCTTACCAGGTACCTCTTAAGGTAGGAATAGTTGAGATGTCGTAGAAAATGGGAGGTTTGAAAGAAATAGAACTAACTAGTAGGTCAAGCAGCTCTATTTTCCCATCCTGCATAGTAGCTCATCAATTTATAATCACAAAGGGTTGTTGGTTATTTTTATACAATATTTTAGACCCATACAAAATGGCAGTGTCCCATTCTAGATCTAATGATCATGAGGGATTTTTTGAAATATTTAGATAGAGGGCTAGGACCAATTCTTGTAAGCATCAATTCTATTTCCCTGAGGATGTAATAAGGAATGAATTTTCTCTCTAAGAGAAAGAAATCAAGAAAGAAAAGTGGAGAGTTTATTCTAAGGTTTCAGAATTCATTAATTATTTTGAGAAGGATTATAGTCCATTGAAATATGCAAAGACATCAGCAAGTAGAGTGAACAAATTAATGATAAACTTCTCAGAGATCATGGATGCAATGAATGGAAAGAAGACTCGTCTTATCAATAATTATCCTAACAAAGCAAGGTAGGTAATGAAGAAGTTGTCTTTTACTCCTGCAGTAGGCTCAAGACAATTGGTTATCCAAAAGAAGTCTCACTATAGTATAATCAAGAATAGGGAACATGTAGCTAACAAAGGAAAGAAGGTGGTTGGGTCAACCAATACTAATTTGACAAGGAGATTCCAATTGGAATAAAATCATAAAGAGCCAAGTCCTAAGAGATAAAAGATAGAAGAGAAGCAAATGTCCCATGTAGAAGATAACATGCCCTCTCAATCTCCCTTGCATATAGGAGAGGAACAACTTACTAGATAGAAAATTGAATGATTAGAATCCCAACGGGGAGTGTTTATTACTACTACAAAATTGGAGGAAGGAAATCCCTAGGAACCTCCCATGCCTAGCTTTTAACTAACTATTGTTGAGCATAAAGGGAAAGAATTAGATCTTGCAGTAGAACAAGCTAGTCATGAATTCCTATCAGCTGATAATTTTGTCAAATCAAGGGTTTACTACCATTTTTTTTGGATAACTAATATTGACAATTTTGAAGAGAGATGTAACAAGAGGAAGGTTGAGCATCTAGAAAAGGAGGATGTAGTTATACAAGATGAAATAAAGGATGAAATGATGCAAGAATTTGGAAGTTTGACTCCAAAAGAAGGAAGAAGAATGCTTACATCATCTAGAGTCCTACTTTGTCCAAATTGGAATATTTTAGATGCCATGTTTTTTAACAATATTACCAATAATCTAAATACTAAGGAAAACGTGAAAAGGGGACTTAGAGGTGCTAATTTTAGTGAAGATCATGCTACTTTAGTAATCTAGTCTCTAAAAAGAGGATCGAAGGTCAATTTTTCTCAATCTGATGATACTGAATTAGTTGGAAATTTGATTGTTAAGAGTTTAGAATATACTCCAAATGATGAGGCTACAAAATTCAATGTTGCAATAGCTACCCTCAAATTAGCCACTTTTAGGAAGGAGAAAATACAAAAACTAGAATTGTAAGAAAAATATTAGTAGGTTCTAGATGCTTACAATAATGAAGTACATAAGAGGATTGAGCTTGAAAATAAGATGGTGGGGTATAAAGGACAATCTATCAAACCTAGGATTACTTATCCTCCTCATCCTCCAATTTCACCTTTTAAATTGACCCCACTTATAGAGATACTATCTACTCTAAAAGGATTCCAAGAATATATAGATGAAGAACTTGAAGAAGAAAGGAATAAAATATGGTCATTACATGTGGAGTTGGGTGTTCAATACGAAATTAAATTAAGAGACTCCATTATGTATCTAGTGGATAGGATATAATGGCCGAAATTTTATTATAAGTTGTAAAAACTAATGGATATATTGAGTGAGTTAAAAACTAATGAGGATACCTTGAAGCCAATTGTGAAAAAGTGGAATAGTAGGGATAGTAACATTAATATTTTATGATATTAAGTTATTGGTCTCTCTTGGCAATAGGTAGAGAAACTTTTGAAATGAAAAATGACTTATCTAATTTTCATAATGACAGAATTATGTTGCACAGGAGAATTATAAGTTATTTTTCAAAATATCTTACTAAGATTTTTGGAAAAAGACCTAGATGAATTAATGTGCATTAGATTGAATAATGTCATCAGTGAAAAGGGCCACATATGGTTTTCCAAACAACTAAATAATTTTTTCAGGTTCAAATATTCTTTGATTCTTTTAAAAAGGAGTTTGATGAAATTAAAAAATTGGGAGAGGATATTTTAAAAAACAGCAAGAGATTTTTTTTTTTAATAGGCTTGATGACTCACTTTTCAACAAATGGATGAAATATCTTGCTCAATCAAATCAACCAACAACTGAAGAAATTGACGAAAGTGGTGTGGACCCAGATGAGTTACAAGTAATAAAAAATCAATCAATTGCAAAAACTGAGGTAGATAGTAAAACTAATGATTTGGCAGCGCAAAAACCAAATTGTGAGTGTTGGCATGTCAATTCATGATGATTTGGAGGGAGATTAATGAGTTGTATTAAATATCCAGATATTAAAACCTGACACCTCATATGCAAGTCAAGTTGTCTCATAGTTCGAAGAGCAACAACAATAAAAGGCTACAAAAAAAGTGGTCCCACCCCAAGAAGGTCATTGATAAAAGACATTCTAATGGTGATAGTGACCTGTTTTGTTTGTAAAAGATCCATTTGTCTTAAGGATAACTATCTATTTTCTCTAGGCCTAAAGCTTGTTGCATCTCATACTAAATAAATGAGATCACAAGGCTAGAGAAAGCATCCAAATTTCATGTAATTTTTAGTTTATGCAAGTCTTGCATTTGGTTCAATAAGTCTTAGTGTTAACTTTGTGATGTATTTTTCTTCGCAAATATGAGAATACATTGACATTGAAAAATAATGTTGTCTTGTCTTGAGTTATTATGAGTTTACATCAATATTGTGTGGTTTTCAAAGGAAATTAATACAAAGGTAGAATCTTTCCATATTTGTTTACTCTAAGTTCTATCTCCATTGTTGTCTACTGGTTATCTTTAGATTGTATAAGAAAGGTTTATAGAATTTCATGCAGCTAGGATAGGTTGTGTATCAATTTTTTGTTTGTTTTAATTCAAGGAGTCAAGTAAAGGATTCATCAAATTTATAGGATTTATAGCTACACTAGAAGGATATTCATAAGAATGAGTTTAGGGTCAATTGCTAATATAATTGATTGTAAGGCAATTAATTATGATGAGGGCATAGTCCAAGATTAAAATGAACACAATATGTAAAGGGAAATATTATTATCAAAAGTGATCTGCTAGTACATTTAGTACACTAAAAATAGACTCAAAGACATGCCCTATGGGCTTACAATGTTGTCTTAATCTAGAGAAAATCCTTCTCATAGTACCCTCTCCCAAACTCCACCAAAAATTGCCTTTACAATGCTAGAAATCTCCTTAAGTACCAAAATTAGGTTTAGGGTTAGGAATACATTCTAGAATATGATATTTGAAATCCACTACCAAAATAGAAGGTTCTAGAAAACATGTTAGAAGTCAATGTAAAATTAGAAGAATTCAGAAATGACAGTCCAACTTTCGAGAGGCATAACTTGTTGTCTAGAATCATTTACATTTTTGGAAAGATCTCCAAGCACTCTATATCCCTATGGACCATCTATTCTCATCTCCCATATTTTGGTCATGTACAAGACTATTAAGTGCCTCAAATATGACTTTGAAGTGCTCTTAGTATGTCTCTAGGCAACTTAAAACTGCAATAACTTTCAAACATAAAGCTTTTTGACCTGATTCTTTTTTTGGAGTGCTTTAAATTACAAGTATAATCATCCCTCCAACTAAGATACTCTAAATCATTATAATTATGGATCAATTAAAAAATAACCTACTTTTTACATTGGAACATGTCCTAAGGTGCTCAAAAACTCTAACCCAAAAAACCAATAGTCGAACTCTGAGAGTTGGAATCTTTATTTGTCCTAAATGGGTATCTAGAAATGATAACACTTGAAACAAAAACTAACACTAAGCATATTTTTAGGTGATACAAGATTTCCCTTACACCACTGGATGCTCTTGCACTAAACACATAGGGTAGATTGAAAAGTGACCCTATCACTTTATAGATGGTAGAGGAAAACACAAATGGGAAACCTCCATCGTGGATATCCAAGTTGAGTCTTCTATTGGTCATCCTTTCAACTTCACTAGGTATTCTTCATATTTCCTAAATCTGGTACTTCGGTCCACACTACTATCCAGAATTTATTTAATCTCTTCCTCAATAGGAGTAGGAATTGTACATGGCTCTAGCATCAACCCCTCATCTACACCATCATCATGATATTCTGTTAAGTCTACAATATTGAAAATAGGAGAAATGTGAATTGTTGGTTACAATTGTTAATTGTGTATTGTCTTTGATGTTACACAAATATCATATTAGTCATAAAATAGAGTCTACCGAGCTTAGATGATCAGCAAAGCAATTTACAGTGTCTACCAAACATTCCTGAACATTACATAGTAAAGTCAGTTCTTACCGAGCTAACTTAGGAATCAAAATATTGTGTAGCAGAAAGTTAGTGTTAACCGAGCTCCCAAGGTTAACGAAAAAAAGTTAATATCTACTAAGATCACTCAGGCATCAAAGGATTTTGTAGCAGAAAGTTAGTGTTAACCAAATTCCCAAGGTTAATGAAGAAAAGTTAATGTCTACTAAGCTCACTCGGTCATCAAAGAAAATGTGGCAAAAAGTTAGCTTCTACCAAGCTCACAAGGTCAACAAATGAAGGTCAGTGCTAACTGAGTTCACTCCATCTCCAAATAATTTTTTTAGGGTTTTTAGTGGTTACCAAGCTTCACTTAGTTAACACCAGAAAACCATTCTGGAGTAGTGGTTACTGAATTGGGTTGGCCAGTGAAGGATTTTATTGTTTTGATATTAAGTTCAATTGTTTCATGCAATAAATGTGGCCAAGTGATGTAATGATTTTTTTAGTTGTTGTAACTTATATTTGAGCTGACTTAATAATCTAAAAGGTACATATAGATGTTCAAGTTGTAAATTCAAGTGTGAGAGTGAATATATGGATGAGGATGGAATAAGCTAATATTGAGCAAATTTTGATGAAGGATTAGATATCTTGGAGGAGCTACAAAGTCATATTCGATCAGTAAGGATCTAGTAAAGCATAACAAAGATCTATAATCAAAAAAAAGATAAGTTACATATCATTCAATTCACTTCGTTGTTTCTTTCTAATCATTGTAACAATGAATCCAGAATCTCTTTACAGGGTTGGTTTAATAGCCATTTTGTAAATCCTCTAACAAGGTGATAGTTCAGTTGAATTGTTCTAAAGACATCTAACCAGGCCACTCCTAATAGGGTGATTAAATCCTCTAACAAGGTCACACCTAACAGTGTGTATTTTTAACCTTTAATAGGGTTGGCTCCTAATAGGACTCACTTCAAAAGAGTGAAAAATTGGTGACTAGTTACTTGGTGGTTTTTCCCATATTGGGTTTCCATGTTAATCTAGCATCTCTTGTGTTCATTTATTTAACCTTTGCATGCATATTAATAACTATGAATGCTAGATGATCAATAACTAGTTAATTTACCGAGTTACAATATTCTTGCACTATTTACAGAGTACCAGTAGTAAGTAAGCATTATAGACATCTAAGAGATTTTTGGAATTATTTTTGTAGTAACTGATTCACCCCTCCCCTCTCAATTACTCCATCTATATTTCTAACAATTGGCATCAGAGCTTTTGGTGCTTATAGGCTAAGATTTCAAGTATCTAAGCCAAAGATCAGGATTTCTTATAAGAGGGAAATTCCAAGACTTAATAGTGATGCAAGAGCATCCAGAGGTATAAGGGCAATCCTGTGTCACCCAAAAAAAAAATGTACTTAGACTTAGTTTCTATTTTATGTCTTTGCATTTTTGGATACCCATCTGGCTCAAATAAAGGTTCCAACTCTCATAGTTCAACTATCAGTGCATTTAAAAATCTCAAAAAAATAGGAGCATGCAATTTGACCATCATTTTGGTGACCTAGAAGGTGTGACTTGGCCAGATGAATGTAATCAAGATTTAGAGCATTCCAGAAAAAGAATCAGGTCAAAAGGCCCCACGGTTTGAAAGTTATTGCAGTTTTTTGAGTTTTGGAGACCCCCTAAGAATGCTTCAAAGTTAGGTTTGGGGAATTAAATGACCTCGAAAAGGGTCGAAAAATGGGGGACGAGTGAAGCTTGTGCATAGGGCTATAGAGCGCTTCGAGAGCTTTCTGAAAATGTAAACGGTTCGTCAATCGGAGTTACGGTTCAAAAGTTATGCCTCCCGGAAGTTCGGCTACCGTTTCTGGATTCTTCTAGAATTGCACCGACTTCTAACGTAGCTTCCGGAACCTTCTATTTTGTCGGTGGATGCCTACTAGCACTTTCTAGAATGTACTCCTAGTCCTTAACCCTTCGGGGTCTATTTAAGGAGATTTCTGGCATTGTAAAAGGCAGTTCGGATTGGAGCTTGAGAGGAGGTGCTAAAAGGAGAAATATTCTCCAGATTTATGCTATTGTAAGCCCGCAGGGCACGTTTTGAGTTTATTTTCTCTGCACTGTTTGTACCAGCTTATTTTCTCAGTTAATATAATTTCCCCTTTCTATTGTGTCTATTCTGGTTGTTGGGTTGTGTCCCCATCAAATAGGGACAACTTCTCATCATGGCAAGGATTGATGAGACTTCATCTAGATTCTATTGGAGATACAGGACTAAAATACCTTAATGAAAAATATGCAAAACTGGCTGGTACACTATCTGTCAATGATATTGCTGAAAAGAAGACCCACAACATTATGATAATAGATATAGCATTTGCTCTGAATTATGAAGAGTTTGATGACATCAAGGACTGCAAATCTGCCTTTGAAATGTGGGAAAGCTAAAAGAAATCTATGGAGGAGATGATAATGTAAGAAGAGATAAAGAAGAAAGTCTGAGAGGACAATTTGATCAGATGAGGATGAGAGAGGATGAAAACATTGCAAAATATGTTGAAAGAGTCAAAGCATGTGTCAGTGTAATCAAAGCATCTAGAGGAGATATCAAGGAGGAGATAGTTATAAGTAAAGTTCTTAGAACATTACTACCCATTTATGCAATTAGAGTCTCTGCAATTCAAGAAAGAAGATGTGAAGAAAATCATAAGATAAATCTAGAAGCCGTAGTTGGAAGATTGACTGCATTTGAGCTAGACAACTTTGACAACTATGTTCTAGCTTTCAAGAACATTGAGTGAACATTTGAAGCCAAGCTTTCACTCAAGGAGAAAATAAAAAAGAAAAAGGAATCTCAATCAGAAAATGAAGATGAATCAGACCAAAGTTTAGATAGTGATCTTGAGGTGATTGAAGCTCTACTAGCAAGGAAATATTCTAGAGGTAGAGGAAAATATAAAGGTAAAGTTCCTCTAATCTATTTTTCATGTGAAGAAGTTGGTCATATTCCTACTAGGTGCCCAAACAAGCATAAAAAAGATGAGAAGAAAGGTTATGTTGGTAAACATATTTGTTCTTTTTATCTTTCATGAAATTATGACTCTTAATGACCAAATCATGAACAATATCTATTTACAATAGTTGAAAAGCCATTTTATGGTTACTGGCTTTTCTCTGAATTGGTAGGTACAACTCCCTATATGAACAATCTTTAATCAATGATGTTTTCTTCTACTTATCTAATTTGGGGTATGCTCTTGACTAGAGAGTAGGAGAGGCAAACCAAATTAAGCCTATCTAGAACTTAATTCAGGCAAGAAAAAAAAACTTCTCAAGATTGAAACAGATTTATGTCTCCACACTTCTTATGAATTCATAATTCCATCTGTGCAAGACTAAAAAAAAATGAAATCTAAATCTGAATTACAACTAATGAATCGGGAAAACTAACAAAATCCTTTCGCTAAATGAAATATAAATATACTTATCACATCCATTTGAAAACCAGAAAATAGGGGAAATGAAACTCTATCCTTTCTTAGTTCTCCGTGATGCAAAAAGGAAATACTAACTAATTATAGTACCTACTAGAATGGAAAATGATTGAAATGAAGTGCCATTCAATTGTCTCTGCAACAGATAGTACTTCACACCAAAATTTTCTGACCTTTGATTAATCATTAAATTTCATACATATAGGATTTGAGAGATGACCATTACAATAGGAATATCAATCGATTCATCTTCTCAGATGACAAATGGCAAGATGCCAGTTTGTCGAATTTCAAAATTTACAAAAATTTATAACATTTACATTAGAAAATAAAAAAAGGAATATTGAATAAGTCATTTAGATTTCTTTCGCTTTTCAGTTTTTGCCCTAGATGTTCTGGCAGCCACTATAATTGGGATCATCTCCTCGTGACTAGGCACATGTACATTGGTGAATCTTAAGAGCCACTTTGAATGCTCCCAAGCCAATTCCTTTACTGCACTCAGCTGACTTGTCAATTCTCTAGCAGCCACATGTACACATCCACTGAGTGTTTGCAATTCTATCATTCTATTTTGACTGCTTGAAATCATCCCAGATAGATTATTCAAGTATGTAGAGAAGTTATCCTTCATTACCTCTATCCCAATAAGAGCCTTTCCTTGCTCTCTAATTTGTGGATTTGTGTGTAACCCTTGCATGAGATCAAATGCTCTATTTTGGATCTTCTTCAGCTTTTCCTTTATTTCTTTGAGTCCTTCCTCTACCTCTTGAATCATTTCTTGCTTGAACTGCATGTTTTGAAGCCATTCAAACAAAGGCTCAGTCCCCTTTCTCAAAATATTTGCTTTGATCACCTCTTTTTCCTTCATTTGAATGATCATATTTAGGAGATAAACACATTCCTTGCACCTTGCCTTTTCTGTAGCTAAAGTGTTATGATTAGAAGTGATATTATCCTTTTCAATTTCTAACCGAAGGATAACATTTCCAATCTAATCAATCAGAACAGCTCCATCTATACTAAGCTTCTCAATCCATTCTTTTTCGATCTGGCCATCATGTCTATCCTTTTGGAGTTGTGAGATGAAGGCTTGCACTACCTCTGTAGTAGGGTTCTCAGTAGTAAGCACACCAGTAATGGTTGCCAATGGAACAACTAGTTTCCTGATGAATCTTTTTAATTCCTCAATCTTTGCTTTCATTTTGATTTTTGACAATTTGAGATCCTCCAGTTGTTCCTCTATCACCTCATTAGTTGATCTCCATAGGCCTACTTTTGTAGCATGCCTGGCTTCCTCGAGATCAATTGAATGCAGAGTGAAGTCTTCTGGCATCATATCTTCAATTTGCCCTGCCTTGTTTCATTTCGCTACCTCCAGAGTTAAATGTCCTATTTTTGGATCTTGTCCTAGAATTGACAAAGTCTTCTGCTTCTTAGCTTTCACCATGGAAGATCCTGAGCAAACTTCTTGGGATACAACATCTCTCAAAGGAACACCTTCATCTTTCCTTTTTCTCTTCTTTTCCAAAGTATCCTTGAGCCAAGATTTTGTACTAATCACTTTGGAGGCTATTCCAAGTGACTCAATGCTAAACATCTTCTTCTTCACTGGAGTCATTATTGTTGTAGTTGCAAAAAAGGGGGTCTCTGGATCTCAAGAAAGAAGCCGAGGTGAACCAGGTGCTTTCTCTTCTTTTTGAGCTTTCTTTGCAACTTCATCAGAATCAGTAGATTCACTACTAGTACTTTTATCATCTCTAACCTCTACTATTTGAATAGGAGGACCAGTGGGCTTTAGAAGGGGAGCTCTTACAAATGGTGTAGGGCTACGATGAGGGGATAAGATAGGGGTGACATGAGGAGATAGAATTGGAGAAGCTTGAGGAGATGGGGGTAAAGCGGCTTGTGGAGGTGAGATCGAAGCAGGGGATCCATCTTTCTACTCTTCTGTTGTCTTCTCAGCTTCAACTTGAGCTCCAATGATTGGTAATGATCCACCTTGATAGGTTGGGGCTATCCAAACATGCTTCTCTGGGGGCTGATCACCTCCTCCCGCAGATTGGGCTGGTCTTTGAGCAGTTGTCACAGTAGTACTGGGAGTGACACTTTGAGATGAAGTAGGAGTAGCTGCAGCTAGAGAAGCTTGGGTAGCTTTGTTCTTGCTTTGGCCTTTCTCAGCTATCCATTCAACCCACTTCCCAGTTCTTTTGATAATTCTTGCCATCATGACATCAAAAATTTCTTGTATGTCAACATATGGTTCAGAGCTAACGGGAGTATTCCTCAATTTTTTCAAATATGTATTACTGTACATATTCTGACTGTCATCCTCCAGCCCTTCTACATCTAAATTTATTCCATATGTCTTTATTTGATCAATTGTAAATCTTGCAAAGGCACGGTCTCGGCTCTCCAGCTCATCCTTACAATCTACCCAATAATCTTCCATGGTTGTTACATGTTTGATCATGCTTCCAATCTAGAGCACATCCCTAGAATATCCATTAGGATCAAACAGGAGCCTTACTGCTTCATACTCTTCGAATTTTTATTTACTCTCAAATGCTTTAAGTATATTCTTTACATCAGATCTTGTTTCACAACTGTATGCTCCAACTTTTATAGGGAATTCATACCCTTTCTTCTTTAGACTGGCACTCAACACGTTCACTTGTACTCTTTGCCTCATGATCTCTATGAGCACAATCATATCATTTGGATACCTGGGCAGCTTCAGTGGGAATATGTCAAATGCTGCAAGACACAAATAAGAAAATGATGAGAACTAGATGAACTGACTGCCAAATTGGCTAATGATTGCCATCGCCTCTAGACTGAATCTCTACTTTGGGCGTCCCTATAGTTCCCTGCAAATCCTCATGGTGAATGCATCATTTACCCAGATGTATTCCGCATAACTATTCTGTAATTGCAAGCATGGATAAAACTCATAACTTTTTACATTTTCAGGGAAATCCTCAATTCTAGGAAGTCTTGGCCACAATTGAAGAGAAGCCAACATGTATATCAAGAATGAGGACATATAAAAGAATTATAAAACTCAGCTGCAACAAGAGCCCTAGAAAGTTGTAAACTGACCTCATGCACCCAGTCAATATACTGTGTGTTTGAAGAAATAACTTGCAACAGAAAAAAGTACTGTTCTACAAAATTAAAAGCTTCTACCTCACCTTTGAGTCGATGCAATAGAACTAGAATGTCAACAATTTTTGGTTTGAGGTCTGTACCAAAAAGAGTTTTAGGGACTTTACTCTTAGCTCCCCTTGGTTTCTAAAACCAAGACTGCATGATCTCCTTCCTCCAAACCATCTTCTTCAAAGAGTACTCAAACATGGCTCCACTCACTATCAAATCAGAGAACTCCTCCCATTGTGGAATCCGCAAGCAATTCACTATTGATTGTCGATTGATTGAAATTAACACTATCTGATGAGGCAATAGAATCTACCTTGTATCCGAGTTGTAATGATTAATACATTCTAGAATCAACTCAGGGGCTTGTATTGCTACAGGGAACCTAGCTACTTCAACTAATCTGCTCTCCTAAAGTTTTTCCATTATGGGATGAATTGGCTTTGATCTTAACCTCCTTTGAAAGTCCTGCATATCATAGAAGCGGAGTGAAGTATCCGTAAAAGTCGACCACTTTGACCTAATTCCACCCAAACTATCGAAACCCGTGAATCTTGTTGCCATTTTCTATGATGTATGATAGCAACAGCTTGAAAAATTGCAATTGATACAAGGAGAAAACTCTGTAATTTGACAATTACTTGAAAGCACTATTTAGTACAATAGTATAATAGTAAGACAGGAGTTTGAAAATCTGTTACTTCCCTCTTTATAGAACAACCTAGATTTTCCCATTAAATTTCATAACTCATGCCACACAAGAAAAATTAAGGGTAAATCTATTGGATTGGAGGATGCGGAAGTTCCAATGGATTTATCTTTGTCTTTTCACTATTTCCGTTGGCTCAACAGTAACTCTCATTAATTACCTATTTACTTCCCGTTTCATTCATCTCTCAGAAGAACAAGAAAAGAGTACTTCTTTAGACAAAATCTTCTTAGGTCAATTCTACTTGCAAAAACCTAATCAATCCACTAATTTGTTTTTATTTACTCACCCAAAATAATTTGCAACCAAATCACATTATTACCATGGTTGTAGAAATGACTTTCTTTCAAATGCGAAAAATGGCCTTCGAGGGTAGAAAACCCACAGCAGAGAAACAGATTTCCAATTTTCCTTTTAAGCTTTCACTTTTACCTTGCTGCCTTAAGTATTTTATTTTAACCTTTATGAAAAATTAAAAGAAGTTGCGTGAGGAAAATGGGGCCTGCTTACTTTACTTCTCTATCTGGGCTTTTGCGGAGATTTGCCTTTTGCGTGCGAAGTCCGCCAGAAGAGAAGTTCTTTCTGAATTTTTTGACACTGTTTATTCTTTCCCTCTTTTAGCTTGTGGATGGCATTTATAGATTGCTACAGAATTTCACCTTCTAGGTGTGAAAACCTACAATGGATAAGAGGAAACTTGTTTTCCCGCCAAAGCCAATTATTTACTTCCTTTGCTCCATTCGCTTTATTTTAAACTTTTGGAAAAAACAAAGCTGACTTTGAAAGTTAGGGGTGGAGCCCATTGGCTTCCTTGATTCCTTTACATATATCTCTTCAAAAAATTGAGAACTGACTTCAGAGTCCGCTACGGAGAAGCTCTTTTCTGGTTTTCCACCAATGTTTATCCTGATCATTTTCCAATTTTTTAAATGACTCTCACTATGAAATCATGACATTACTTGAACAATCTTTTCTTAGCATGATTCACTTTACTTCAATGAAGCTTACTAATAGCATTTACCAGTCTTGTGCGAATTTACCTTTGGGGTGCAAAAACCCGCCAACGAGAAGTCAGAACTTGATTTTCTGTCGGTGTTATTTTCTATGATTCCAGATTAAATGGGCTGTAGGAAAAATGAACGACGTAGCACAAATCGAGAATCTCTCTCTAGGATGGCTCTAAACTACCCCTAAGACTCATGACAATGAAGAAAATACCCACCTAGACCATATATGATACGGAGAAGGGAAAAAATGAAAACCCGATGGAGAAATTTAGCACCTAAAGAAGAAAGACCTATTGACCCAACTTGACAAATTGTGACTTCAGTTTACTTTCCACTTAGAAAAACTTGTCTATGCTAAAAAGTGGGGAAATAGCTGGCTCTAACTGGGGACTTGGGTAGATTATGCCCAAGCAAGGAATTCAAAATCTCTAGTTTCACAAAAGAAAATAAAAGGCGGCAACACAACCAAAACAAAACGAAACAAGGAAAGCGAGGGAAAGACACCGAAAAGGAAAAAACTAAGACACACACAACACTAAGTCTAACTATAGTACATTACAGGGGTTACCTATTTTCAATTTGTAACTTGGTAGAGCTTGAGATCCTGACCATTATAAGTCAGGGGCAGTTCTTCACCATCTTCATATGCTAATTTGAAAGAATTGTTTTCAAATGCTTTCTGAATTCTGAAAGGACCTTTCCATAGAGTATCAAACTTCTTATGCATTCCTTTTGGAGTCTTTCTTTTGTCCAAGAGTAACACCATATCTCTTGCGATAAATTTTCGAGGTCTTTTTTTCTTGTCAAAAAGTTCTTTTAGTCTCATTTGGTGCTGTGTGATATGATCAACAATTTCCATCCTTTCCTCTTCTAGTTTATTCAGATACAGGATTCTCTTTTCCAGGCCATCCTTATAGACATCATCTTCAATTATTGTTCTGAGTTTTCTTGTAGCCAAATCTAATGGTAGAGGTAGATTAGCTTCAGTTCCATAAACCAATTCAAAAGGGGATATACCAATTGCTCTCTTGGGTGTCACTTTGTCTGCCCAGAGTGCCTCATGAATCTTTTTGTGCCAATTCTTCTAGTTATCTGACACCAGTTTCTTTACGATATTGATCAAGTTTTTATTGCTAGATTTTTCCTGGCCATTCCCTTGAGGGAAATAATTGGATGAATGGCTTACAGTGATCCCAAACTCAAAAAAAAAATTAGTAATCTCAATTGAAGAAAAATAGGGTGCATTATCCATCACTAATTTAATGGGAACACCAAATCTGACCAAAATTTTTTCTTTAATGAATTCACATACCACCTCAGAAGTAGTCTTCTTTGTAGCCTTAGCTTCTACCCACTTGGTGAAGTAGTCGGTTGCAGTTATGATGTATTGATGACCACCAGTAGATGCAGGAGTAATTGGACCAATGAAATCAAGACCCAATTGTTGAAAAGGTCCTTCAATGATAACAAGTCTAAGTGGTAGTGCAGCTAATTGAGGGCGTCCAGAAAACATTTTTCACTTTTCAAACTTTGCTACCCATGCATATGCATCTTTGAACATCCTAGGCCAGTAATAGCATTACCTTAGTATTTTGAAAGTTGTAACTGAAGAAGAGAAATGTCCTCCATAGGCCTCATCATGAAATGCTTTCAACAACTTTTCTTGTTGAAGCTTATCCACACACCTTAGGAATGTACCATCAATAGCCTTTTTGAAAAGCTTGCCATCCCAAATCACATACTTGGTTGCTTTTAATCTAAGATCTCTTCTTTGTTTTGTATTCAAACCTTCTAGACATTCACCATATGTTAAGAGGTAAGAAATTTTCTCAAACCATGAATCGTAGAGACCTACTGCCAGCACCAGTTGGTTCTTATTTGATTCTTCTAATTCATTAGTGGTTTTTTTTTCTGTAATTGCTCTACATAGAGCATTTCATCTTATCAACTTGGTAGGTTTAATCTCAATATCATATTCCTATATCTTTGCCACCCATGTTCCTCTGACATTGCAACCTAATTCTTGTTGTGTTAGTACACTTTTTACTGCTGTGTCTGGGACGAAGACAACAGAGTGTGAATGTAGAACATAAAAACAAAAATTCTTAAGTGCCCTAACTACTGCATAAGAATGCTTTTCAATTTGGGAATATTTTAGTTCATGATTTTTCAAAGGTATGCTCATAAAATCAATGGGGGCTTGTATTCCTTCACCGTTCTCCTGCACAAGAATAGCTGATAATGTATGTTCTGAAGCATAACAATAAATAATACAATCTTTCTTGTAATTTGGGTGACATAACACTGGGGAATTAGCAACAGTAGTTTTTATATCTTGAAAAGATCTCTTTCCTTCCTCACTCCATTTAAAACTTGAATTTCCCTTCATCATATCGATTATATGCTTAGTAGTTTATGCAAAATTAGGAACAAACCTCCTAAGGAAATTTACCTGACCAAAGAAAATTTAACCCCTATTTTGTTTATAGGAAAACTTAGTCTTTGGATGGCCTATACTCTGTTAGGATCAATTTTAATGCCCTCTTGTGACACTATGTGTCCAAGTAATTTTCCCTCAGTTACACAGAATACCGACTTTTTTGGATTGAGGGAATTCCATGCTCTCTGCATCTTTGTAACACTCTTCTAAGATCTTCCATATGATCTTTCCTTTTCTTTGAGAACACCATAAGATCATCCAAGTATATGACTATTATTCGATCTTTCATATCAATGAAGGTCTTGCTCATACATCTTTGGAACGTAACTCTAGCGTTGATCAGTCCGAAAGGCATCCTATGATATGCAAATGTACCCCAAGGAGTTGTGAACACTATTTTATGTTAATCTTTCTTTTCCACTTCGACCTGGTTATATCTCAAAAATCCATCGAGCATAGACATCATCTCAGATCCTGCAACTATTTATAACAAATGGTCCATGTTCGGGAGAGCAAAATTATCTTTGAGAGATGCCTGATTCAAATTATGAAAATCTACACAAATCCTTATCTCTCTGTTCTTCTTCCTGATAGGTACTATGTTGGCCACCCAGGTAGAGTGATGGATAGGGTAAATGATTCTTGCTTTTAACATTTTATCAACTTCTTGAAAAATAACATCCGCAACCTTTGGATTATAATTTCTTTACTTTTTCTGAAAGGGTACTGCATCTGGTTTGAGAGGAATCTGATGTTTCACCTCTCCTCCTCTATAGCTCTTCAGATCTTCATAATTCCAAGCAAAGACATCCCTATATTCTTTGAATAATATCTTTATGGTTTCTCTCTCTTCAGGAGTACAACATTTTCCAACATTAATCATTTTGGGACTATGGACATCTCCAATATTCAATCTTTCATATTCACCCATGGTTGGTCCCTTTTCTGTTCTTTTCTGCTTAACATAAGCATCATGTCTATTAAATAACTTTTCCAGAGCTACAAAATATGGGGGAATAATATTGCTTTTCAGTTGAACCTCACTACTTTTTTTATGTTCATCATCCTCATGAGACTCGGTTTCAAAACTGGCCTTATCATTTTCTAGAAATAGTTGCAAAATCTTATCATCCTTAAAGACTTGCCAGGACTCTATATTATCTGGTACAGTAGATCTATATAAAATTTCAATTTGATATTTTTTATCCTTAAAATCTGGGTGAGGGAGTAACAAGGAAGCAAAGACTACCAGTGAGTCAGCCTTTGTATTCATTTCTCTTGGCACGGCTCTAATGGAGAAGGCATCTAAACCTTCTATCTCATCCCACACCCTATTCCTGTAATTTTTTAGTTTATGATTCTTCACGGAGTACTATCATTTGATTTGTCTCACAATAAGCTCTACACCACCTTGGGCCTTTAAGACTTTTATCCCTCTTTCTTTTGTAGTAACTATCTCCAATATTAAAGCTTCATATTCCATTGTATTGTTTGTGTTACCAAACTCCAATTTGAAGGCTAAGGGCTTAGTTTCTCCTTCTGGGGATATCAACACTATGCCAGCTCCAGAACCTGAGGAAGAACAACTTCCATCAAATTCGAGTGTCCATATGTCAGAAGCCTCTTTTTTTCCTTAGAATCCTTCTCAGCCTGATTCTCATTCATTTGTTTACCTGAATCATCTTTAGTAAATAACATATAATTACTGAATTCCAATTCCTGATATAAAATTTGAGCTTTGGGATCATCCGATTTCAAGATTGTGAATTTTTCTTTTTCTTCAGGTTCCAACTTGACCTTCTTATTACCAATAGGTATCACTGCTTGGGACCAGTCTAGCTTGATTTATCCTCCTAAGTCTTGATAGAAACTTCTTCTTAAAAGGAGTCCATAACTTGTAGGAATATCAGCTACCAAAATGGTTAACATGAGTTTCTTTTCTGGATATGAGGCCAGAGCTACTTGCACATCTTTAATTTGTCCAAGCAAAGGGACTTGTTTGGCATCCATAGAATAACATCTCCCATGTACTTTTGTAAGATTCAATCCCAAGGCTTTGGCTATAGAGTATGGCATAACATTATTTGATGCACCTGAATCTATTATGCAATTGCTAAGTTTACATCCATTAATATACAATGAGATATAAAAAGGCTCAGGCTTTTGTCTAGGGGAGGTTGCTAAAATAGTAGCATCTTCTTGATTAAACAAGCTAGACGTTAAGGTTTCATCTTCAATTTCAATAGTCACATTATGATTCAAGTCTGAGATACCTCCTTTAAATTTATCTACTAACCTCTTCAATTCAGAAGGATGTAACTTTAAATAATCAATAGTAGAGATTTCAACCTTTGACTCTTCACAAAATTGAATGAAATCAAAAGATGTATTGTCCTTACCTATTTGTGAAGTGGATGTTCCTTGATCATTATGTATCTTACTCATAGAAGGACCAGAGTCATCTTTGTGAGTATGACTAGAGGTTTGATTCTTCATTCTTTGTCCACGGGTAAGTACTTTATATGAAGTTCCATCAATAGTTGCGTAACATTCACTTTTTGATTCAGAATCCGATTCATATTCCAAAAATAAATTTCTAGAGTCGCCGTTTGAACATGAATCAGGTTTTGAACACAAAGTTGCAATATTCATTTCATTAGTAGATAGCAATTGCATCATACGAACAGTCTTTAGACAATTCTCACTGTCATGATCTGTGGTTAAATGGAAGATGCACATATTTCCCTTTTTCGATGCTACTTTGATCCGCGGCCTAGGTTGTGAACCTATAAGCTACAAAAATCTACTTTCATTTTTTCTACCTAGTGAGTTTTGGTAATTCCATTGATAAGAGTTATTGAATCTGGGTAATTGCTTTTTCATTGCCACCAACTCGTTAGACAACTTCTGAATCATTTCTTCTGATGACATGGTGTTACTAGAACTCCCCTTAGTTTGAAGTTCTTGTTTCCATTTTCTCAAGAAAATTAGATCATCTTCGCATTCAATAGATTTCTTTTCTGCATTAGCTAGATCAGTAGGGTGTGCTCTTCTCAAATCATAATTGATGTCTGGAGGCATAGCACTAATAAATAAGGTTTTCAAATTACTAGGCATGGGTCTATCAGCAGTAGGAATCCTGCTATTAATCTTATTGAAGTTGGCAACGAAATCTCACATGCTCATAGTTGGTTGCTTCTTAATTGAAGTCAATTGCATTAGCAATGCATTTTCATCTTCCACAGTCTTGAATCTAGCTTCAAATTTGGTTCTCATCGTGTCCCAATCTATTATGGAACAATCAGCTAAATGATAAAACTTGTCTGCTGCGTTGTCTGTAAGGGTCTCTACAAACAATCTTACATCGATATCTTCATGTCCCACCCCCAATATATGGGTAGCTACAAAGAATGCTTTAATGTGTTCATTTTTTGTGACTTTCCCATCACTTGAGAATTTAGGAAAGTTCTTCCTTGAACCAGCTGGAAGTGGATGATAAGCACTTAGTGCTAGCAGCCCTGTTGTCATGGCCCATGGAGTAGCCATGATTGTTCTAGCAGTATATGGTGGAAAGTTAACAACTAGAGGTGTGGTAACTCTGTGAAGTGCTAGCACCTGGCAAGTGGAATGTGAAGTGCTGGTATCTTGATTTCTAATAGGGGAAGGGGGTCTACTCTGACTTTTACCTTCACCTTTCCACCTTGGAACTTCTAAGATGGGAAAACTGAGCTCTATTAATTTTTCAAAAGTGGGATATTGCCCTCCCTATTTCTTGGTACTTCTAAGGAACATAAATTGTTCCAGGATGCTAGGTCTAAGCTTACTGTCTTAGTTATCTTTTTTCTCTCTGAATATCTCTTCTTTAAATAGCTCTTTTAAAAGCTTCAGCTCTTCTCTCTTCTTCCTCTAATATTTGGCTAGCATTCCGGTAATGTTTAGTGTTCCTTCTGTGCCTCCAAACAAATGTGTTAAGGGATGAAATTATATCCTCTTGATTGTCTTGAAAACCAAGGTTAGGTTGAAGCACTAGGCTTATGTTTTCATGAGGTAGTACCATTTTTCCTCATGACATAGGCTATTTTGATCAAACAACAATTCGTCTCCCCAGCAGAGTCGCCAAAAATCTCTTGGTAAACAGATTTGTTCTTTTTATCTTCCTTGAAATTATGACTCTTAATGACAAAATCATGAACAATATCTATTTACAATAGTTGAAAAGTTGTTTTATGGTTATTGGCTTTTCTTTGAATTGGTAAGTATAGCTCCCTGTATGAATAATCTTCAATGAATGATGTTTGCTTCTACTTATCTAATTTGGGGTATGCTCTTGACCAGAGAGCGGGAGAGGCAAACCAAATTAAGCCTATCTAGAACTTAATTCAGGCAAGAAAAAAAAACTTCTCAAGATCGAAAAAGATTTATGTCTCCACACTTCTTATAAATTCATAAGTCCATCTGCGCAAGACTAAAAAAAATGAAATCTAAATTTGAATTACAACTGATGAATCAGGAAAACTAACAAAATCCTTTCGCCAAATGAAATATAAATATACTTATCAAATCCATTTGAAAACCAAAAAATAGGGGAAATGAAACTCTATTCTTTCTTAGTTCTTTGTAATGCGGAAAGGAAATACTAACTAATTACAATACCTATTGGAATGGAAAATGATTGAAACAAAGTGCCATTCAATTGTCTCTACAACAGATAGTACTTCACACCAAAATTTTCTGACCTTTGATTAATCATTAAATTTCATACATATAGGATTTGAGAGATGACTGTTACAATAGGAATATCAATTGGTTCATCTTCTCAGATGACAAATGGCAAGATGCCAGTTTGTCAAATTTCAAAATTTACAAAAATTTATAACATTTACATTAGAAAATAGAAAAGGAATATTGAATATGTCATTTAGACTTCTTTCCCTTTTCAGTTTTTGCCCTAGATGTTCTGACAGCCACTATAATTGGGATCATCTCCTCATGACTAGGCACATGTACATTGGTGAATCTTAAGAGGCACTTTGAATGCTCCCGAGCCAATTCCTTTACTAAACTTGGCTAACTTGTCAATTCTCTAGCAGCCACATGTACGCATCCACCGAGTGTTTGCAATTCTATCACTCTATTTTGACTTCTTGAAATCATCCCAAATAGATTATTCAAATATGTAGAGAAGTTATCCTTCATTACCTCTATCCCAATGAGAGCCTTTCCTTGCCTGCTACTTTGTCGATCTGTGTGTAACCCTTGCATGAGCTCAAATGCTCTATTTTGGATCTTCTTCAGCTTTTCCTTTGTTTCTTTGAGTCCTTCCTCTGCCTCTTGAATCATTTCTTGCTTGAACTGCATGTTTTGAAGCCATTCGAACAAAGGCCCAGTCCCCTTTTTCAAAATATTTTCTTCGATCGCCTCTTTTGCCTTCATTTGAATGATCATATTTAGGAAAGAAACGCATTCGTCACACCTTTCCTTTTCTGCTGCTAAAGTGTTATGATTAGAAGTGATATTATCCTTTTCAATTTCTAACTGAAGGATAACATTTCCAATCTGATCAATCAAAATAGCTCCATCTATACTGAGCTTCTCAATCCATTCTTTTCTGATCTGGCCATAATTTCCATCCTTTTGGAGTTGTGAGATGAAGGCTTGCACTTCCTCTGCAGTAGGGTTCTTAGTAGCAGGCACACCAGTAATGGTTGCCAATGGAACAACTAGTTGCTTGATGAATCTTTTTAATTCCTCAATCTCTGCTTTCATTCTAATTTTTGATAATTTGAGATCCTCTAGTTGTTCCTCTATCACCTCATTAGTTGATCTCCATAGGCCTACTTTTGTATCATGCCTGGCTTCCCCGAGATCAATTAAATGTAGAGTGAAGTCTTCTAGTGTCATATCTTCAATTCGCCTTGCCTTGTTTTGTTTTGCTACCTCTAGAGTTAAATGTCCTATTTCTGGATCTTGTCCTAGAATTGACAAAGTCTTCTGCTTCTTAGCTTTTGCCATGGTAGATCCTAAGCAAACCACTTGGGATACAACATCTCTCGAAGGAACACCTTCATCTTTCCTTTTTCTCTTCTTTTCCAAAGTATCCTCGAGCCAAGATTCTGTACTAATCACTTTGGAGGCTGTTCCAAGTGACTCAATGCTAAACATCTTCTTCTTCACTGGAGTCATTGTTGTTGTAGTTCCAGAAAAGGGGGTCTTTGGATCCTGAGAAAGAAGCTAAGATGAACCAGGTGCTTTCTCTTCTTTTTGAGCTTTCTTTGCAACTTCATCAGAATCAATAGATTTGCTACTACTACTTTTATCATCTCTAACCTCTACTATTTGAATAGGATGACCAGTGGCCTTTAGAAGGGGAGAACTTATAGATGGTGTAGGGCTACGGTGAGGGGATAAGATAGGGGTGACATGAGGAGACAGAATTGGAGAAGCTTGAGGAGATGTGGGTAAAGCGGTGTGTGGAGGTGAGATCGGAGTAGGGGATCCATCTTGCTGCTCTTTCGTTCCCTTCTCAGCTTCAACTTGAGATCCAATGACTGGTAGCAATCCACCTTGATAGGTTCGAGCTATCAAAACATGCTTCTCTGGGGGCTGATCACCTCCTCCCACAGATTGGGCTAGTCTTTGAGCAGCTATGGCAATAGCTGGGAGTGACACATTGAGATGAAGTACAAGTAGCTACAGCTATAGAAACTTGAGTAGCTTTTCTCTTGCTTCGGCCTTTCTTAGCTGTCCATTCAACCCACTTCCCAGTTCTTTTAACAATTCTTGCCATCATGACATCAAAACTTTCTTCTATGTCAACATATGTTTCTGAGCTAATGGGAGTATTCCTTAATTTTTTCAAATATGTATTATTGTAGATATTCTGACCCTCATCCTCCAGCCCTTCTACATCTAAATTTATTCCATATGTCTTTATTTGATCAATTGTAAATCTAGCGAAGGCGCGGTCTCGGCTCTCTAGCTCATCCTTACAATCTAGCCAATAATCTTCCATGGTTGTTACATGTTTGATAACGCTCCCAATCTAGACCACATCCCTAGCATATCCATTAGGATCAAATAGGGGCCTTACTTCTCCATACTCTTCCAATTTGTATTTACTCTCAAATGCTTTGAGTATATTCTTTGCATCTGATCTAGTTTCACAACTGTATGCTCCAACTTTTATAGGGAATTCATACCCTTTCTTCTTTAGACTGGTGCTCAACACATTCACTTGTACTGCTTGCCTCATGACCTCTATGAGCACAATCATATCATTTGGATACTTGGGCAACTTCAGTGGGAATCTGTCGAATGTTGCAAGATGCAAATAAGAAAATGATGAGAACTGGATAAAGTGACTGCCAAATTGGCTGATGATCACCATCGCCTCTGGACTGAATCTCTGCTCCGGGCATCCCTGTAGTTCCCTACAAATCCTCATGGTGAATGCATCATTTACCTAGATGTATTCCGCATAACTATTCTGTAATTGCAAGCATGGATAAAACTCATAAATTTTTACATTGTCAAGAAAATCCTCAATTCTAGGAAGTTCTGACCACAATTGAAGAGAAGCCAACATGTATATCAAGAATGAGGACATATAAAAAGAATTATAAAACTTAGCTACACTAAGAGCCCTAGAAAGTTGTTCACTAACCTCATGCACCCAGTAAATATACTGTCTGTTTGAGAAAATAACTTGCACCAAAAAAAGTACTGTTCTACGAAATTAAAAGCTTCTACCTCACCTTTGAGTTGATGCAATAGAACCAAAATGTCAACAATTTCTAGTTTGAGGTCTGTGCCAAAAAGAGTTTTAGGGACTTTACTCTTAGCTCCCCTTAGTTTCTGAAACCAAGATTGAATGATCTCCTTCCTCCAAACCATCTTCTTCAAAGAGTACTCAAACATGGCTCCAATCATTGTCAAATCAGAGAACTCCTCCCATTCTAGAATCCACAAGCAATTCACTAATGATTGTCAATTGATTGAGATTAACACTGTCTTATCAAGCAATAGAATCTACCTTGTATCTGAGTTCTAACGATTAATACATTTTAGAATCAACTTAGGGGCTTGTACTGCTACAAGGAACCCAGCTGCTTTAACTAATCTGCTCCCCCAAAGTTTTTTCGTTATGGGATGAATTGTCTCTAATCTTAACCTCCTTTGAAAGTCCTGCATATCATAGAAGGGGAGTGAAGTATCCGTGAAAGTTGACCACTCTAACCTAATTCCACCCAAACTATCGAAACTCATGAATCTTGTTGCCATTTTCTATGATGTATGATATTAACAGCTTGAAAAATTGCAATTGATACAAGGAGAAAACTCTGTAATTTGACAATTACTTGAAAGCACTATTTAGTACAATAGTATAACAGTAAGATAGGAGTTTGAAAATCTGTTACTTCCCTCTTTATAGAACAACCTAGATTTGCCCGTTAAATTTCATAACTCGCACCACATGAGTGAAATTAAGGGTAAATCTATTGGATTGATGGATGTAGAAGTTCCAATAGATTTATCTTTTCCTTTTCACAGTTTTCGTTGGCTCAATGGTAACTCTCATTAATTACCTATTTACTTCCCATTTCATTCATCTCTCGGAAGAACAAGAATGGAGTACTTCTTTGGACAAAATTCACTTAGGTCAATTCTGCTTGCAAAAACCTAATCAATCCACTGATTTGTTTTTATTTACTCGCCCAAAATAATTTGCAACCATATCACATACTTACCATGCTTGCAGAAATGAATTTCTTTGAAATGCGGAAAATGGCCTTTGAGGGTAGAAAACTCGCAGCGAAGAAGTAGATTTCCAATTTTCCTTTTAAGATTTCACTTTTACCTTGCTGCCTTAAGTATTTTATTTTAACCTTTAGGAAACATTAAGAGAAGTTGCATGAGGAAAATGGGGCCCACTTACTTTACTTCTCTATCTAGGCTTTTGCGGAGATTTGCCTTTGGGGTGCGAAGTCCACCAGAAGAGAAGTTTGTTCTAAATTTTCTGACACTATTTATTCTTTCCCTCTTTTAGCCTGTGGATGGCATTTATAGATTGCTGCGGAGTTTCACCTTCTGGGTGCGAAAACCTGCAATGGATAAGAGGAAACTTTTTTGCCCGCCAAAGCCAATTGTTTACTTCCTTTGCTCCATTCGCTTTATTTTAAACTTTTGGAAAACACAAAGCTGACTTCAAAAGTTACTGATTGAGCCCATTGGCTTCCTTGATTCCTTTACATATATCTCTTCGAAAAACTAAGAACTGACTTCAGAGTCCACTACGGAAAAGCTCTTTCTTGGTTTTTTGCCAATGTTTATCCCGATCATTTTCCAAGTTTTTAAATGACTCTCGTTGTGAAATCATGACATTACTTAAATGATCTTTTCTTAGCATGATTCACTTTACTTTGATGAAGCTTACCAATAGCATTTACCAGTCTTGCAGGAATTTACCTTTGGGGTGCGAAAACCTGCCGAGGAGAAGTCAAAATTTGATTTTCTACCAGTGCTATTTTCTATGATTCCAAATTAAATGGGCTGCAGGAAAAATGAATGATGTAGCACAAATCGAGAATCTCCATCTAGGATGGCTCTAAACTACCTGTAAGACTCATGACAATGAAGAAAATACCCACCCAGACCATATGTGATACGGGAGAAGGGAAAAAATGAAAACTCGATGGAGAAATTTAGCACCTAAAGAAGAAAGACCTATTGACCTGACTTGACAAATCATGACTTCAGTTTACTTTCCACTTAGCAAAACTTGTATATGCTGAAAAGTGGGGCAATAGGTTAAAATTACAATGGCAAGAAAGACTTTAAATCATTCAAGGATAAAGCTAAGAAAACATGTTTTATGGCTAAAGATTCTAATGATGAAGAAGAAGATGAAATTGTCTACATTGTTGTGAAAGATGAGTCTAATAATGATGAGGAACTAGCACTCATTTCTCATATGAGAAAAAATGATACATGGATCATAGATAGTGGTTGTTCTCATCACATGACTGGTGATAAAACTAAGTTTGAATACTTTGAAGAGTATGATGGTGGTAGTGTAAGGTTTGGTAATAATGAACCTCGTTACATAAAAGGAAGAGGAAGAATCTCTCTAACCAAAGAACTTATATGTGAAAATGCCTATTGGGTAGAAGGACTAAAGCATAATTTGTTGAGTGTGGCACAACTACTCAATAATGGATTCAAACTAGAATTCATGCATGGAAAAGCAAGATTGTTGGATGGCAAAGGAAAGTTGATTGGATTAGGCACTCAAAATAAAGGTAACTTGTTCTATCTTGAACTTGGTGAATGTTCATGTTTTATTGCTCAAGTTGAAGAAAATTGGTTATGGCATTAAAGGTTGTGTCATGTCAATTTCGATAATTTGGTAAAGATAAGAAAATTCAAGAAAGTAAGATGCATTCCTAACATAAAGAAACCTGAGGTCGGTCCATGCAAGAATTGTCAGATTGGTAAAATGGGAAAGACTAGTTTTAAAAGTAAAAACTATCAGTTTGAAGATATATTAGAAATTTTTCATACTAATTTATGTGGACCCATTAGAATTGAAAGCTATACTGGAGAAAAGTTCTTCATTTTTTTTGTTGATGATTACTCAAGAATGATGACTATCATGTATCTAAGGAACAAATCAAAAGGATTTGAGAAATTCAAATGGTATTTGGCCAGAGTAAATAAGGAAGCAGGGAAAAGATTGAAATGCTTGAGGTTAGACAGAGGTGGAGAATTTATTTCACATGAATTCAATAACTTTTGCATTGAAAGAGGAATCAAAAAACATGTATTAGCCCCTAGAACTCCTGAGCAAAATGGAATAGCTTAAAGGAGGAACAGATCTATCATGGATTGTGCAAGAACCTTAATGATTGAAAAGAGCATTGCTATCAAATATCAGAAGGAAGCTATCAGTACTGCAGTTCATACCTTGAACCGAGTACAGCTAAAAAAGGACTCATTCAAAACTCCCTATGAGCTATTGTATGGCTATAAACCTAATGCAAGTTATCTAAAAGTATTTGGAAGTAACTGTTATATTTTGAAAGAATCTAGAAAAGGAAAATTTGATGTGAAAAGTGATGAAGGAATATTTTTGGGGTACTCTTGAAAAAGTAAAGCATATAGATGTTTGAACTTGTCTACTTACAAAATCATAGAAAGCGCACATGTGAAAATTGATGAGTTTGTAGAAAGGACTGAAGAAGAAAGCAAAAGGGAACCAGAAGATTATAGAATGTTTATTTTCATTGAACTTGATATAGTACTAGTCAATCAGGAATCTTCTACTCCCGAGTCATTAGTAATCGAGTTATAGGAAGTTCAAATCAAGCTACAGCAACTTGAGTTACATTCAGATGCTACCAAGCAAGTGTCTACCGAGTCAGAAGGACTCGAGCCAATATCTACCGAGCCAGAATAGCCAGAACTTGAAGTTGAGGTGCAAGAGGATAAAAATGAAATTCATTCAAAAGGCAAGGAACCTATATTAGCAAAATATGACAAGAGACATCATTCAGTAGATCAGATCATTGGAGACAAATTTGAAGGAACCATGACAAGAAGTAAGCTGAAAGGTACTTGTTTACTTTCTAATTTTGAACCTAGAAATATCAAAGATGCATTGGGAAATGATAGTTGGATTGAGGCTATGAATGAAGAGATAGAGCAGATAGAGAAAAACAAGACATGGACTCTTGTACCCAAGCCTAAAGATAAAAATGTGATTGGAACTAAGTGGGTATTCAGAAACAAGTTGATTAAAGATGGTAAGGTATCAAGAAACAAAGCTAGACTAGTATGCAAAGGATATGCTCAAGAAGAAGGAATAGACTATGGAGAAACTTTTGCTCTTGTTGCAAGATTGGAATGAGTCAAAACCTTACTTACATATGCTTCTCACAAAGGATTCAAAGTTTATTAGATGGATGTCAAGTCAGCATTCCTCAATGGTATACTAGATGAAGAGGTTTACATTGAACAACCTGAAGGTTTTGTTGATCCAGATAAGAAGAACATGGTCTGCAGATTACACAAGGCATTGTATGGTCTGAAGCAAGCCCCTAGAGCATGATATGAAAGATTGCATAACTATCTTATTCAGATTGGTTTTCAAAGAACTAATGATAACAGTAGCTTGTATATAAATGAAGGACTAGATAATAAGATTGTCTTGGCAGAAATATTTGTAGATGATACTGTTTTCACAAGGAATGATGATCTTTGCAAAGAATTTTTAGAGAAAATGAACAAGGAATTTGAAATGTCTATGTTTGGTGAGATCAAATTATTTGTTGGTCTTCAAATTCAACAAAATAAAAATGGTATCTACATCACTCAATCAAAATACATCAAGGAGATATTGAAAAAGTTCGTTATGGAAGACTATAAACCAGTTGGGACTCCTAAGTGTAATGGATTAAAACTTACCAAGGAAGATGAATCAAATGAAGTACATCAAAATTTGTATAGATCTATGATTGGAAAGTTGCAGTATGTAGTTTATAGTAGGCCAGATATTGCCCTTGCAGTTCGTATTGTAGCAAGATTTTTAGCAAAACCAAGAGAAAATCACATGATGGCAATCAAAAGAATAATGAGATATTTGAAAGGAACTGAAAATTATGGTTTATGGTACAAATTTGGAGGTAATCTAGATTTGAAAGTGTTTACTGATGCTGATTGGGTAGGAAACCTTGATGACAGAAAAAGTACAAGTGGAGGAGCATTCTCTCTTGGAAAGAGGTTGGTTTCTTGGACAATAAAAAAGTAGAATTGTACATCCCAATCTATAGCAGACGCAGAGTATGTTTTTGCGACAATAAACTATTCTAATATTGGTTGGTTTAAATAGTTGTTAGAAGGCATGAAGGTGGAAATCAAAGAACTAGTTGTTATGTTCTATGATAATACAAGTGCAATCAACATATCTAAGAATCTAGTGATGCATTCCAAAACCAAGCACATTGCAATAAAATATCATTTTGTCAGAGAATTGGTATAAGATAAGGAGATCAGATTGGAATATGTCCATACAAAGGAACAAATTGCTGACATATTCACAAAGCCATTACCTAAAGATGCATATTTGTATCTAAGAGGTAAGTTAGGGGTCACTCCCCTATCTAAAGTTCACTAAAATGAAGATTTAGTGATGCATCAACACATACCAAGTTGAAGATCTATCAGTTGATGCAACATAATTAGGAAATATTGCATATGAATCAGTACTAAAGGTACATTAAAATTCATTTGAGTTGTGATGTCTTTGGCATGTGTTGTCAAAGAGGGAGAGTTTTACTATCATATATCTTTCTAAAATTTGTTTGAGAGGAAGAGTTTGCCATGTAATTCCTTCACAAAGGGAGATTACTGAAAGAGGGAGAGTTTTCTATCTAATAGAGAAAGTTGTTCTGATAGAAAAAGACTTATTTTCAAATTTTATTTTACTATGACATGTTGTGTTGCCATCAATGCCAAAGAGGGATATTTTTTGATACAATTGTTAATTGTGTATTGTCTTTGATGTTACACAAATGTCATATCAGTCATCAGACAGAGTCTACCAAGCACAGATGATTAGCAAAGTAATTTATAGTGTCTATCAAATGTTCCTAAACATTACACAGTAAAGTCAATTCTTACTGAGCTCACTTGGGCATCAAAGGATTGTGTAGTAGAAAGTTAGTGTTAACCAAGCTCCCAAGGTTAACAAAGAAAAGTTAATATCTACTGAGATCACTCAAGCATCAAAGGATTTTGTAGTAGAAAGTTAGTGTTAACTGAGCTCCCAAGGTTAATGAAGAAAAGTTAATGTCTACCGAGCTCACTTGGTCATCAAAGGAAATGTGGTAGAAAGTTAGCTTCTATCAAGCTCACAAGGTCAACAAAGGAAGGTCAGTGCTAACCAAGTTCACCCTGTCTCCAAAGGATTTTTGCAGGGTTTTCAGTGTTTACCAAGTTTCACTTGGTTAACACTAGAAAATCATTCTGGAGCAATGGTTATCGAACTGGGTCGGCTAGCAAAATATTTTATTGTTTTGATATTAAGTTCAATTGTTTTGTGCAATAAATGTAGCCAAGTGATGTAATATTTTTTTAAGTTTTTGTAACTTATATTTGAGCCAACTTGATAATCTGAAAGGTATATATAGATGTTCAAGTTGTAAATTAAAGTGTGAGAGTGAATATATGGATGAGGATGGAATAAACAATTTTTGAGCAAATTTTGATGAAGGATTAGATATCTTGGAGGAGTTGCAAAGTTGTATTCAATTAGTAAGGATCTAGTAAAGCATAACAAAGATCTATAATCAGAAAAAAGATAAGTTGCATATCATTCAGGTCACTTCATTGTTGCTTTCTAATCATTGTAACAGTGAATCTAGAATCTCTTTACAGAGTTGGTTTAACAACCATTTTGTAAATCCTCTAACAAGGTGATAGTTCATTTGAATTTTTCTAAAGACCTCTAACCAAGGCACTCCTAATAGGGTGATTAAATCCTCTAACAAGGTCACACTTAACAATGTGTATTTGTAACCTTTAACGGGGTTGGCTCCTAATAGGGCTCACTTCAGAAGAGTGAAAAATTGGTGACTAGTTACTTGGTGGTTTTTTTCATATTATATTTCCATGTTAAATCTGGTGTCTCTTGTGTTCATTTATTTAACCTTTGCATGCATATTAATAACTATGAATGCTAGATGATCAGTAAATAGGTAATCTACCGATTTACAATATTCTTGCACTATTTACCGAGTATCAATAGTAAGTAAGAATTATAGACATCTAAGAGATTTTTGGAATTATTTTTGTAGTAACTGATTCAACCCTCCCCTCTCAGTTACTCCATCTATATTTCCAACAATCTCATCTAGAAACTCCACCTCATATGCATTTTCTGAATCATGTTTCTTCAAAATTTTGCAAGGGCCAAATTTCTTTATCTTTAGCTTGATGTACGTACCCATTGGAAATTGTTCCTTCCTCAAATATACTGTAACTTGATCTCCAATTTGGAACTCCTTATGTCTCCTCTTTTGATCTTCCCTAGCCTTATACTATAGGTTCATCTTGGTAATATGTGCTCAAACCTCCTCATGTAGGTTCTTAACATGTTCAACAAGTCTTATACCTTAGCACTTGTCCTCTCTCCTTGCTATATTTTTCTTAGCTTTGGTGCAGTCCTTGGACTACTCCCATACACAATTTGGAATGGTGCTCTACCAATACTTCTATTTAAATGATTATTGTAAGAAAATTATGCTTATTGTAGAATCAAATCCCATCCCTTGGGTTTATCTCCTACTAAACACCTGAAAAAATTGTCTAGAATCCTATTCACTACTTCTATTTGTCAATCAATCTATATGTGAAGTGTAGAAATGAACTCCAATTTTTTCTTTAATTTCTTCCATAAATTCCTCCAAAAAAACCCCACAAATTTAGTATCTTTTTCATAAATAATACTCTTTGGGAGACCATGTTGCCTCACCACCTCTCTGTAAAACAAATCTACAATATGCATTGCATTATGAGTCTTGTGGCATGGAGTGAAATGTGCCATCTTGGAGAACCTATCAAGCACCACAAATACTAAGTCATTACCCCTTTTTGTCCTTGGCAATCCAAGAACAAAATCCATACTTATGTCCTCCCAAGGCTTTGATGGATTAGACAATGACTAATAGAGTCTAGTATTGTGACTAAATCCTTTGGCTATTTGACATTGTTGACAACTCTGCACAAACTTCTTCACATCCCTTGATAATTGAGGCCAAAAATAATGTTCTCTAATAATGGCAATGGTCTTGTCTTGACTAAACTGTCATGCCATCCCTCCACTATGTTTCTCCTTGATCAATTTTTCCCTCATGGAACTTATTGGAATACACAATCAACTTCCCTTGAACAACATATCATCCTAAATCATATAATCTAGCCACCTAGTCCTATCTAGAGTAACAAGTTCTTTACAAGACTTCCAAGGCCCTACAAAGTCAAGATCCTTAGGGTATAGATTCTTGAGTTCATCAAACCCAACCACTTCAACATGCATTACTATTAGCAACAAGTGTCTCCTACTTTTGTAGCCCTATTAGACCTTCTACTTCTATTTTTTAATATAAATGTATAGCCTTGCATGAACTCTACCCATTTCAAATATCTTTGATTCAATTTACCTTGGCTATTTAGGTACTGTAGTGCCTAATGATCAATATACAAGATAAATTCTTTCGGAAACAAATAATGCCTCCATTTCTCTAAGGCCTAAACTATTGCATATAACTCCTGATCATAAACATAATACTTTTTCTTTGCATCATTCAATTTTTCACTAAAATAGGCAGTAGGATTACCTTCTTAGATCAATACAATCCCAATAGCACTAGCACTAGCATAGAAATTCACTTGGAACACTTTATTGAAATTGAGAACTGCCAATAAAGGTTTCTTTTTTACCTTCTTCCTTAGCAATTCAAAACTCCTTGCAAATCCTATAGTCCACTGTAACTCCTTTCTCTCCCCCCTCATTGTTTCAGTTAGGGGTGCACATATACTACTAAAATTCCTAATTAACTTCTTGTAGAAACTAGCCAAACCATAGAATGATGTCATCTCAGTGGTAGACCATGGAGTAGGCCATTCTAGGATGACCTTCACCTTCTTTAGGTCCATTTTGAGACCCTCGGCTAATACAACAAACCCCAAATAGACTAACTCCCTTTTGAAAAAGCTACATTTCTTCAAATTAATCAACAATTTCTCTTCCCTCCACCTTTCAAGGACACTATGAATGTGCAATAAATGTTCATCCAAATATTTACTGAAAATCAAAATATTATTCAGATAAACAATAGCAAATTTTTTCCAAAAAATTTTTAGTACGTCATTCATAAGCCACATGAAGGTGCTTGGTGCATTGGTCAGTCCAAATTTCATGGCTGACCACTCATATAGACCATCCTTGGTCTTGAATGTAGTCTTCCACTCATCTCCTTCTTGTATCCATATCTATTAATAGCCACTCTTGAGAACTATGTTTGTGAAGTACTGTGCTCCACACAAATAGTCCATAAGATCATCCATTCTTGGCAAAGGAAATTGATACTTGATTTTTATTCGATGTATAGCCCAAGAGTCTGAACACATTCTCCACTCTCCATCCTTGTTTGGTACTAGCACTATAGGTACTACACATGGACTCAAGCTCTTCAAATCAAACCTTTCCTCAATAGCTCCTAAACTTGTTTGTTTATCTCCTTAGTCTGAGTAGGAGTCATCCTATGAGAAGCCTCGTTAGGAAAGCTAGCTCCATGGACTAAATATATTTGATGACTGATTTGCCTTACTAGCAACAACTCTTCTAGAACATTATCAGAGATGACATCTCCATACTCACTTAATAGACCTAAAACTTCAAGTGAAATCTCACTACTACGTTTCTTATCTTTTCTAGGAATTAAAGCATAAAGCACCTACTAATGTTTCATGCCATCTAGAAATTTTCTTCCATTAATAAGACATAACCTAGCACTACTGCATACTTTTTCACCTTCCTTTATCAAGGGCTTCAATTTGTGGAAAACTCCATCCTTTGTTAGAGAGTATGTATTTGTATGACCATCATGCATAGCATCCCTATCAAACTACCACGACCTTCCCAACAATAAATGGTAGACATCCATTGGAATGATGTCACAGAGAACCTTGTCACGGTAACTCCCAATCTTGAACTTTACCAAACATTTCTCACTAAATAGGACCTTATGATCATCCTACACCCAAGTAATGTAATAGGGTTAGTGTTGTTTCTTCATCTTGAGCTTTAGCTTTGAGACCATCTCCTCTGACACTAATTTGTTAATGCTTTCACCATCAACAATATCATCACAATATTTACCCTTTCACTTGCACTGGGTATGAAAAAAACTCCTCCTTTTTTGAGGTTTAGTCTCACTTCTTAGTAAGACCCTTTCATTAACTAGAACCTCTCCTATTTCTATATCCTCTAAATGCAATGATTGTGCATCATCATCCACATGAACAACCCTTACTTGACCATGAGCTCTCCTATTTGTCCTTCCTTGGCATTGAGGTCATTCAAAGGAACAATGACCTTCTTCATTGCAATGAAAATAGGTACCACAAAAGCCTCCTCTTCCTAAACCTTATCCATATCCTCTACCTCTTCCTCTCTGATCCCCAAATTTGTAATTATTAAAGTGGTTAAAACACTCATTCCTTTGGTTTTGGCTACTACCCACATCCTCATTTTTCTTTTGGTTCTCATTTTGGCCTCCAAATGACCTGCCACCACCCCTTCCTCCTTAACTGCACCCTCTTTTCCTTAATTCAAAATTTTTATTTAACTTCTCCTCAACTTATAAGGTAAACTAGTATGCCTCGTTAATATTATTCATTCTAACTAGGCTTAACTCCTCATAAATGCTAGGTCTTAACCCACTAAGGTAATAGGAAACCTTCTTCTTGTTTGCTTCTACACGCCTTTCCTTAATAAGGACTTGATAAAATTCCTTTGTGTATTCCTAAAAAAAATTCCTACTTGCTTTAATCCTTGCATTTTCTTCAATAAATCCAGCTCGCAATCAACAAGAATGAACTACTTCTTTAGTTTTTCCACCATGCGATCCCATCTTGTGATTTTCTCCTTTCCTCTTCTATTTCTTTCCAACTGAATCTCTTGCCACAAGATTTTGGCACGGCCTTTCATTTTGGCCTTCACAAAGTTAACCCTATTAGGGTCCCTGATATCATCATACTCAAAATATTCCTCTAGCTCATTGATCCAATTGATCAACTCATCTCAGTTTAGATTTCCTAAAAATATGTTGATGTCAATTTTAGGTCTTTTTTCAAGCTTGGCAATGGCCCTAAAAAGCTTCTCCTCTAACTAGTTTAGGAATTCTCCATCTCCTTCCCCTTCATATCCATTATTTCCTTCTTCATTTTCTTCCTCACTTTCATCGCCTACGAAAACATTCATCCCTTTGTGGATCTCCTCCTACAATGCTTGGACTTGTCTCTAGAGCACTCTAAACTCAAGAGTAACAACTCTAGCCCTTCCACCATGCTCCCTTCATGGAGGAATCTTCTTGTATCAAAACTCACAACCACACAGTCCTGGTGCAAATTGCCTCATAGCCAGTGCTCTGTCTAAACACTCAGGAAAACCTTCTTTGATACCACTTGATGAGGGCACAATCTAAGACCAAAATGAACACAACAAGAAAAGGGAAATATTATTGTCAAAAGTGATCTACTAATACATTCAGTACACTAAAAATAGACTCAAAGATATGCCCTATGGGCTTACAATATTGTCTGAATCTAGAGAAAATCCTACTCACATTACCATCTCCCAAACTCCACCAATAATTGCCTTTACAATGCCTAAAATGTCCTTAAGTACCCAAATTAGGTTTAGGGAGGGATAACTTTTGATCTAGGACTCTAAATGACAAATTGTTTACATTTTTGGAAAGCTTTCCAAGTACTCTATACCCCTATGGACCAACTTTTCTCATCTCCCATTTTTTGGCGCCATAGGAGATCATTTAGAGCCTCAAATCTGACTTTGATGTGCTCTTAGGAGGTCTTTAGGCAACTTAAAACTGTAATAATTTTCAAACCATAAAGCCTTTTGACCTAATTCATTTGTTGGAGTGCTTTAAATTAGAATTATAAACATACCTCCAACTTACACCCTCTAAATCATTATAATTATGGCTTAATGAAAAAATAAGCTTAAAAGCTCTAACCTAGAAAACCAATGGTGGAACTATGAGAGTTAGAATCTTTATTTGACCCAAATGGGTATCCATAAATGAAAAAACTTTAAACAAAAACTAACACTAAACATATTTTTGGGTGATACAGGATTGCCCTTACACCACTGGATGCTCCTACATCAAATTAGGTCAAAATTATTGGGTAGACTCTGAATGCCAAAGGATAGGGCACTGCTCATTTTATTCAATTGCATTGTGAAGAAATCATGAAGTTATATGAAGAAAAACATTAAAATAAAATTAATCTTTACTTTATTTTATGATGATCTAAAATGTTGGTCAACACTATTTGTAATAATCCCTTGTATGTCATTTTTAGCTGATGTTGTCAAAGATTATTTGTAAATTATAGAAGAATTGTGACCATTTTCCTCTATAAGGGATAGAAATGAATTAAAAAGATGATGTTAATAAGCATATGTTAAACTCAAGAATCACAAAATAGTTAATATATCCATATATTCCCTCAGGTGCACCCGCCTTGGTTTTGTAGAACATAAAGAGGAGTGAATCCCTACAATTCTATTCAAGTTGGATCTAGGTCTGAAGTATTCTTAGTTAAATATAGGAGGTTGCTAACCCTTAGACCAATTTTTTTCTTTAGAACTCTAGTATCAAGTATTATGTTGCTTGGTAGTTTTGAAACTTTAATAAGAGCTATATAACGAATTCCTCAATCATCCATCAGAAGCTAGAATGTCCGCTTTGCTCAAAAGTGTCCCCACATATGTTCTCCCTAAAGATCTACAAATGTTATAGAAAATTTTTACTATGGAGGTGGTTATAGATGCCACCTTTACCCTGATCCCTCATAAGTCACAACAACCTAATATTTTTCTTCCTCCATTACTTCAAAAATATTGGGGGATAGTGGAAAAAGATACATTTTGGGAAGCATATTTTTTTTTCTTCAAGGGCTAGTTTGAAAGACATCAAAAATACCTTTATAGTTCTCATTCCAAAGGTGGGTTGGGCCAATAATATGAAAGGTTTTAGAAATATCAGCCTTTGTAATACCTTTTATAAGATATTTTTCCAAATTTTTGGTTTCTTGCATCAAACCTTTTCTGGACTACATGATGTTGAAATAGTTTAGAATAAATGGGGGGGTGAATCAATTATCCATGGTCTAGATGTTAACTAAAACTTTTCACAACTTAGTGAACCCATAAAACATTGTTCATCATGCATGCATCTGTAAGATTATGCAATCACTTAAAACTTGTAGGTTACCATCAAATCAACTTGTAGAAATGTAAACATGGAACATAACAAATTCATCAACACACTTGACACAATGGTTACGTGGAAAACCAATTTAGGAAAAAGCACCAGTAACATGCTACTTTTTTTCACTCTTCTAAAGTGATGTCCTGTGAAAGGCCAACCCTATTAAAGGCTACAATACACACTATTAAATGTGACCCTATTAAAAGATTTCAATTACCCTGTTAGGAGTGAGCCTTGTTAGAGGAATTTAGACCATTCACTTAGAATGTCACCCAATTAAAGGATTTACAAATAATTGTTAGGTAAACCTTAATCCAAAGGATTTACCCTAGACTAATACAATTATTAGAGAGTAACAATAAGGCTTGATCTAATATAACTTATAAATTCATTTGCAAATTATAGATCACTATTCAATCCTCAATTCTGCTTGGCCTTCATACTTTGCAGTTTTGATAGCTTTTTCACCCTTCAAGAATTCATCTCCTTAAGCCTCTTTTCTTAGCATGCTAATGTAGACTCTTCTGTTAGGCCACTTGATGAAGTTGATCCCTTGGCTCATTTTCTTCCTTACATTCTTGCACCTAACTCTCTCTACTTCATGACCAACCATTCCTATAAATAGGAAATTAAGATATTTTGCCACTTATTTTCCATTGTCCAATTTAGAGTTAGGATAGATTAGGTAGGATACAATGAATCTATCCCAAATTCCATTTTTGTTTAGAAACTTCTCCTAGAATCCTCTTTGAATTCACCTAAAAATAGTTTACATTGAATTTTGTGCCACTAGCTCATTATCCTTATCTTCTACCTGGTTCACAAATTCCAAGAAAAAAACTTGTTAACTTAGATCCATCAAATTCACAATCTTTTAAATAATGCAACATCTTGGCATTATCTTTCTTCTGATGCTTGACAAATAGTTTATTGCTCGGCATCCACTATGAAATTACTCAGCATGAACTAATGTTTATTGGTGACTAGCATCAACTAAAATTTACTCAGCATCCACTATTCTACTTGACATACACTAAAATGAAGTTTTACTCGGCTTCAACAAATTTTTTGCTCAACTTACACTGACTATTCTTGGCACCTACTATCTACTTGGTCAAGCTTGGAAGACAAACTTTGTGTAACTTGTTCTTCTTGAATTTCTTAGTGTAACCAACCTTTGTAACATTAAGTAGATTATCAATACATCATGTCATCGTTGTCTTAATTAATTCTTATACTTCATTAGATAATCATAACTTAACCTTTCCTGTATGTTCTAGAGTTACATCTTTTGATCAAATCCTCTTCATTAATCAACTAAGTGATAGAACTTAAATCATATAAGTAGTTATCTCACTAGAAAATAGCAGGTTTAACACTAGTGAAAAATAATGATTGAAGCATACTTGTATGTTCTCAACAATCTCTCTTTAAAATCTCCCTCTTTGATTAACTTCTTCAATCCATTCTCAACAATCTCCCTCTTTGGCATTCATGGAAAACCAAACTGATCAACTGAATTAGCCAAATGGTAAACACTTTGTTCAACCAAACTTGACTAGGTTAAAATAGTAAGACAATGCGAAAAGGAAAATAATTCCTTTTATTGAGAACTCTCCCTCTATCATCAACCTCCATCTTCTGTATAATTTACAAAACTCTTTATAACTCCCTCTGAGTTACATCTTATATCTCCATTTTACTATATCTCCCTCTTACTAGGTAGATATTAGGATTTCTCCCTCTTTCTTTCACATTATTATCTCCCTTATTATATCTGTTGGATTTCTTTTGATCAATAAATTTCTCTATACTAGCTTGATCTTGACTTGATCAGTAGTTATATCTCCCTCTTTGACAACAATGCCAAATATTTGTCATCTTAACATGCAAACATAAGCTTTTTAGTTTATTTAATTTCTCCCTCTATCACCTTGCTTGTGACTAATTTGAAGTTTCTTCATTTTTATTACTTTAGGTAGCTCCTAAAGCAAGATCCTCTGCATCAATTTGTAACATATGAAAATTAGCTTGTTCGATGTAAGGGAATCCTCATGTTACTAAGATAGCCTTTGATAGGGGTATTACCCCTAATTTACCTATTAGATACTCATGAGCTTCATTAGGTAATGCTTTTGTGAAGATGTCAGCAATTTCTTCTTTTTTGTTGACATATACCATCTTCACCTCTTTATCTTGAACTAGCTCTCTCAAGTAATGGTACCTGATTGCAATGTGCTTAGTCATTGTGTGCATCACAAGATTCTTTGATATATTGATAGCACTTATAATATCACAATAAAGTATCACTAGTTATATGATCTCTTCCTTCATTCCTTTGAGTAGATTTTTGATCCATACAATGCTTGTGCAATTTACAATAGTAGCAACATATTAAGCTATAGTAGTAGATTATGAGGTGCAGTTTTGTTTCTTACTAGTCCATGTAATTAGTCTCTTGCCTAAGAAAAGTGATTCTCCACTGGTTCTTTTCTATCATCAATGTTTCTAGCCCAATCAAAATTAATATAGGCTCTTAATTCAAATTTCTCATTCTTCTTATAGTATAGACCAAACTTTTTTGTTCCTTTTAGATATCTCATTATTCTCTTCACAGCCATTAAATGATTCTCCTTTAGATTTGCGAAGAACATTTCAACTATCCCTATAGATAATGCAATGTTAGGTCTTCTATATATCACATTTTATAATTTTCCAATCATAGACTTGTATAGTGTTGGATTTACTTCAGCTAAATCATCATTTTTTGATATCTTAAGTCTTGTCACCATAGGTGTATTTACTAGTTTGGAATCCTCCAATCCAAAAGTTTTCAATATTTCATTGACATACTTTGATTGAGTGATGTATATACCATATTTCATTTGGTATACTTGCAATCCCACAAATAATTTGATTTTTCCAAACATAGACATTTCAAATTCTAGCTTCATTTGATTTACAAAATCTTTACATAAATCATTTTGACCTCCAAATATGATATCATCAACACAAATTATAGATAAAAAAATACCTTTGGGTTTCTCTATCTTTATGTATAGATTGTTGTTATCATTATTCCTTTCAAATCCAATCCTCACAAGATACTTATGAAATCTCTCATACCATGCTCTTGGTGCTTGTTTCAAACCATACGAAGCTATGTGTAATTTTCATACCATGTCTTTATTGTTAACATCAAAAAAAATCTTCCTATTGTTCTATGTAAAATTCTTCCTCTAATATGCCATTCATAAATGCAGATTTAACATCCATTTGATAAACTTTGAAACCTTTGTATGCCAAATAAGCAAGTAAAGTTCTTACTCCTTCCAATCTAGCAACATGGGCAATGTCTCTTCATAGTCAATTCCTTCTTCTTATGACTAATATTTATTTATTCCTTATGAATTCACCACTTTCATCTATCTTTCTCCTGAATAACCATTTAGTGTCAATCACATTTTTGTCTTCTAGTCCAGGAACTAGACTCCATGTTTTTTTTTATCTCAATTTGTTCAATCTCTTCTTCCATGGTTTTACTCCAGTCATCATCTTCTAATCCATCTTTTATTGGTTTGGGTTCCTTCATGCTCAACAAAAATGTATTATTTCTCAATTTATTTCTTGTCATTTGTCTACCATCTTTATCTCCAATGATTTGTGTTGCAGGATGATGTCTCTTCACATATTTGGACAATCTTGGTTTACCTCTAATTTCATCAGTTTATCTTTCAGTTTAGAATCACTGTGTGCATCTCTATCAAGTAATTTAGCATTTTCACCAATCTTAGAATCAAAATGTGCTTCAATTTCATTATATAACTTGGCATATGAATGTGGCTCAGTTTCTAAATGCAACTTGACATTCATAGGATGTGACTCATCAGTCACTGAAACTTGTTGTTGATTTGTATCTTGATTAGTAGCATCTTCTTCAACAAGCATACCTTCATAAGAGTATACAAATAATTTATATTCTTCTTGTTCTTTCATAGGTTTAGCCTTATATGCTTCTATGTATTCATCAAAGTTTACATTTTCACTTTCCACAACTTTGTTAGTATTAGTATTCAAACACTTATAAGCTTTACTTCTTGTGGAATAACCTAGGAATCTACCTTCTTCACTTTTTGTATCAAGTTTACCATTCTTGAAATCCTTAAGAATGTAACATTTTCTTCCAAATACCTTAAAATATTTTACATTGGGTGAGTATCCATACCATAATTCAAAATATGTTGAATGGGTACCTTCCTTGACTTGTACACAGTTGTACTTATAGCTTCTCTCTAGTATTTCAAAACAACATTCTTCTCCATCATGAGTGTTCTAGCATAGTCCATTCCTAATTTTTTCCTTCTTTCAGTAATTCCATTTTGTGGAGGGGTTCTAGGGGTAGACATCTTTCTTTTGATTCCTCTGTCATTATAAAACATTTCAAATTCATTTGATGTGGATTCTCCTCCTTTGTCAGATCTTAAACACTTCAGATTTTTACCTATTTCCTTTTCAACTCTTTCTAGGTACCACTTAAACATTTATGAGGCATTTGATTTCTTTTTTCAAAAACATGGCTATCATCATTCTAGAATAATCATCAACACACATCATAATATACTTATCTCCTTTGTATCTTTCTGCTTCAATTGGTCCACACAAGTCAGTACGAACAATCTCTAGTATTTCTTTAGAGGTGTATGCCTTTGTCATTTTACCTAACTGACATTTTTTGCACATTGCATTATCAAGCTTCTTCAACTTAGGTAGACCTCTAAATTTCTTTATGTTACTAATACTAACCAAGTTATCAAATTTAACATGACATATCCTCTTGTGCCATAGCCATACATCATCAAACTTTACAACAAGACAAGTAGATTCTCTATGTCGAGATAAAATAGATTACTTCTAGACTAATCACCTTTTCCAATCAGTCTTCCATTTGTTTCATATATCTTACCAACCTTGTTTTCAAACTCAACCTTACATCCCAAATTATTCATTTTTGACACACTCAACAAGTTATAGTTAAGTCCTTCAACATAGTAAGCATTGTCACATAAGATCTTATCTATGATTTTGATAGAACCTTTTCCTTTTATCAAACATGGCGCATCATTACCAAATTTTACACTATTCCATCATAACAATTCAAGGTAATAAACTTAATTTTGTCTCCAGTCATGTGATGTGAACATCCACTATTAATGATCCATTTACCATTCTTATTCACACAATTTACAAGTGCAATTGTCTTAGCTTGATCAGATTCATCCTTCATTGCAACATATACTACTCCATCATCATGTTCATCAGATGTTTCTTCTTTAGCAATGTAGCATATGACATTTTTCCTTTCTCTTTGTAGTCCTTGCTATCTTCATCTCTTCTACTCTTGTATTTGTCACCACATCTGTTGTTTTTCTTTTCTAGACATCTAGCAGCAATATGACCAATTTTATTACAGTTAAAAGAAAATGGTAGGTAATTTACCTTTAAACTTATCTTTACCATTTTAGAATCTTCTTGCTACTAGTGCTTCAATTTTTTCAACATCCTCTTCATTTGTATCACTATCACTAGATACACATTTTATCTTTTTCTTCTTCTTCTTCTCATCAGGTTCCTTAAATGACACTTTGGCTTTGAAAGAAGATTCAATACTCTCATGTTTGTAATTATCAAATTTAGATAGCTCAAAACTAGTAAGTCTACCTACTAGTCCTTCAAGTGATAGATCATTCCCTGGTATACATCTTAGTTCTTGAATTGCAAAGACTCTAATAGCATAAGCAGGCAGTAGTGTTCTTAAAACTTTTCTTAACATAGTATCATCATCTAGTTTTCTATTAGCTCCTCTTTTTGTATTAACTACTTCTTTTATCCTTGCAACATGTTGAGAAATATTTTCACCTTCTTCTATTCTCATTTCATCAAAATTACCTTTGAGACTTTCAAATTTTTCTCTAAGAACATTAGTGTCTCCTCCATAGATGGTAGCTAGGTCATCCCACATTTTCTTTACACTGCCAAGACCTTTGATATCATCAAATTCAGCATAACTTAGGGTAGAAGCAATCTCCAACACTCCCTAGTTGTGTTCCTTTTTCTTTCTCATATCCTCAACATTTGGAGCACCAATAGGGTCCACATGCTCAATGGTAATGGTAGATTGTGTATGATCTCCAAGTCCTCCAATGTGTAGCTTCATAAAAAAATTTCATGTAGAAAAGTTATCTCTATTGAGCTTTAGTACTTCTCTTTTTGACATCTTGATCTTCATGCTTCTAGTACCTTCAAACTAGTCTTTTAAGAATATGGATCTAATATTAATTATTCAAATACTTTAGAATAAATGAGGGGGGGGGGGGGGGGGGGTGTGGTGATGTAGAGGCACCTCCCAAAATTCCAAAAGGAACAAAAATAGACTAGAGTAGTTGAAGAATAGTTTGTAATCATTAAAGATGATCTTTAAATAAATCATCTCATAATATGATCAAGACAGAGAATTGATAAGGGTGAAAAGATAATAGTTTGATAGAGAGTGAGTGAATAGAAGTGCATACAAATGGCTCTCTAGCAGTAGCCAGAGAGCCATCCATTTTGTAATCTATAGATAGTTATATGTAGTTAAAATATGTGTTATTTTTAATGGTGATTCAGTTTTCTTATTGATTCTTGTTATGTTTCCTATGCATTTGGTTTGGTACTTTGTGGAAAAACATGGTAGTGTTTAGAATCAATTTCATATTACCATTATTTTATTATCATTATTGTGATTTCTCCACATCAGATTGGTATCAGAGCTCAGAACATTCTAGGCATGTAGATGGAAGGTGATCTACACTAGTTAGTGTTGTCATTTTGGATTCTTGGTTTGAATTTTGTGATTGTAGATTGGTTCCTATTCACTCAGCTATAGGGGGTGGACATGAAGATCTACCAAAGGCCATAGGAGATGGTCTTGTGTGTCACCAATAGACTGGGGAGAGAGGCATGATGGACTCCTAGGTGAGGGATAGAGGTTGTGATTTAGCATGGAGGAGTGGACCAAGGAATGGGAGGCACCATGGAGGTAACCAATATAACTCCATTGATGGGAGTCATTAGCAAAAGAGATAAGAAAGCAGAGAAGGCATTGATCCAGTGATGATGTAGAGGAAAAGATGATGGTTTTAAAGGCATGAAGAGGCAAAGGAAAATGAAGGTAAAGATGAATATTTATGGTCTACATGCTGATCCCTTCAAAATACATGAAATAAATTTCATTCTTAGATATCTTATGAGGCAAAATATAACACTTTCCAACACAAGTTAATCAATATTTCACCATTCACATAGTCTTCCATCTATTCGAGAGTATATTATTCATAACTCTTATTTCTGGATGTTTCTTGAAAAACCATTTAGTTTAATTGTTTCAAATTGGCCCTTCTAAAAAATATCCAACACTTAATCTAATATAATGAAAAGGTTACATGTTATGGTTTCTCTACCAAGACCCATATTTTCTGTCAAAAACCAGCAGTAAAACCAGAAACCCTGCCTAAGGCATCAAATAACTTTTTCAAGACAAGTCCAAATCATACCAAACTAATTTCCACTCATTCTTTTATGAGTCTAGTTTTTGAAAATATAATCCATAAATTTTTCCAATCCATAAATCATTCTACAATAATATATCTTCGACTATAACTCCAACAAAGATCTGTAAAAACCAATCTTTACTCAAATACTCATAACTTTTACAAATATGAATCAAAAAGACCCAAATAAATTTTAAATGAAACCTAATTCATATATATTTCCAAAAAATATAGATTTAGTTCCTGATTCATCAAAATCTTCCTGTAAAAGACATTTAAATCTGACTATAGTTGAGCATCCTTAAATTTGAAAATAACAACTTTTGCCAAAACTTGAATAAATTTTTCAAAAGTTACTGAAATTAATTCAAATAAAAATTATGAGAAAGATGATTCATTATTATATCTATCCATTACTAATTTTTAGAGTTTCCAAACTTTAAATAGCCATACAAGCTCTAGAAACAAAGACTAAATGCAAGAAAGAAATCAAAACAAGAAGTTTTGAATAGTCAAATTTTCCAAATTGATATCCTCCTTCTCTCTCTCTCTCTCAATGACCATTAAAATATTTTTATAGTGGTTTTGGTAGTTCACAACTTTCTAACCACTTTTTAAACCAACTTATTACATTCTTTTAGCCCTTTACAACATTATGCATTTGTTTTCACAACCTTTTGTGCACTTTATGCATTTTTCTATTACAATTTCATATAAGCCCAAACTAGATCACACCTATGACTCAAATGACTTTATATGCATACATATAGTTCAATTCATATATTACATTACCATTTTGACATCATTGATCATATTAAGACCTCCTTAGAAAACTTTGACACATTATTAGAAATGGATTTTCTATCCTTTACATCTTGACTCAAAGGACTCAAATGAATTCAAATATCTCACATTAGAAATATTAACCTCTTCATTTATTGTATATTAGGTTCTTCTACACCATACTCCAAACTTGAAAAATTTTCAAGTCTCTTGGAAACATGGAACCAATAACCTGCAAGAAAAAAATTAGACCAAAAATCTTCACCTTTACCTTCATTTGCCTTTGCCTCTTCATGCCTTTAAAACCATCATCTTTTCCTCTACATCATCACTAGATCAATGCCTCCTCTACTTTCTTATCTATTTTGCTAATGACTCCCATCAATGGAGTTATGTTGGTCACCTCCATGGTTCTTCCCATTCCTCAGTCCACTCCTCCACGTTGCATCACAACCTCTATCCCTCACCTAGGAGTCCATCATGCCTCTCTCCCTAGTCTATTGGTGACACACAAGACCATCTCCTATGGCCTTTGGTAGACCTTCATGTCCACCCCTGTAGTTGACTGAATTGGCACCAATCTACAACCACAAAATTCATACCAAGAATCTAAAACAACCACAATATTGGCCGGTGTAGATCACCTTCCATCTATACACTTAGAATCTTCTAAGCTCTGATACCAATTTGATGTGGATCAATCACAATAATGGTAATATGAAACTAATTCTAAACACTACCATGTTTTTCCACAAAGTACTAAATCAAAAGCATAGGGAACCTAACAAGAATTGATAAGAAAATTGAATCACCATTAAAAAAAACACATATTTTCACTACACATAACTATCTACATATTAAAAATGTATGGCTCTCTAGCTACCACTAGAGAACCATTTGCATGCACTTCTATTCACTCACTCTCTATCAAACCATTATCTTTTCACCCTTATCGATTCTCTATCTTGATCACATTATGAGATGATATATTTAAAGATCATCTTTGACTATTACAAACCATTCTTCAACTACCCAAGTCCATTTTTGTTCCTTTCTAAATTTCAAGAGGTGCTCCTGCATCAAGGGGTGGGGGTGAATTAGTTATTTAAGGTACAAATGTATAACTAGAAATTTTCACAGCTTAGTGAACCCATAAAATATTATTCATCATGCATGCATCCATAAGATTATGAAATCACTTAAAACTTGTAGGTTACTATCAAATCAACTTGCAGATATGTAAACATGAAACATAATAGATTCATAAGCACACTTCAGACAATGATTTATGTGGAAACTCAATTTTGGAAAAACCACTAGTAACATGTTACTCATTTTTCACTCTTCTAAAGTGATGCCTTGTGAAAGGCCAACCATGTTAAAGGTTACAATACACATTTTTAAATGTGACCCTATTAAAGGACTTCAATCACCCTATTAGGAGTGAGCATTGTTAGAGGAATTTAGACCATTCACTTGGAATGTCACCCAATTAAAGGATTTAAAAATGTTTGTTAGGTCAACCTTAATCCAAAGGATTTATCCTATATTGATATGATTGTTAGAGAGTAATAGTAAGGCTTGATCTGAAAAAAATTACAACTTCATTTGCAAATTATAGATCATTGTTCAGCCCTCAATTCTGCTTGGCCTTCATACTTTGCAATTCTAATAGCTTGTTCATCCTTCAAGTGTTCATCTTCTTAAGCCTCTTTGCTTAGCATGCCAATACAAAATCTTGTCTTAGGTCACTTGATGAAGCTAAGCCCTTGACTCCTTGTCTTCCTTAAGTTGTCACACTTAACTATGTTTGCTTCATGACTAGCCATTCCTATGAATATGAAATTAAGATATTTTTTTGCTCATTTTCTATCATCCAATTTAAGGTTAGGATAGATTAGGTAGGATACAATAAATCTATCCCACATTCCATCTCTCTTCTAGAAACTTCTCCTAGAATCCTCTTTGAATTCACCTAAAAATGGTTTGCCTTGAATTCTGTGCCACTAGCTCATTATCCTTATCTTCCACCTGGTTCAAAAATTCCAAGAAAATAGACTTATCAAGTTAGATCTATCAAATTCATGATCTTTTAAATAATGCAATAGCTTGGCATTATCTTGCTTCTGATGCTCAACACATACTATGTTGCTCGACATCCACTATGCAATTACTTGGCATGAACTAAAGTTTACTGGTGCTCAACATCAACTAAACTTTACTTGACATCCATTGTTCTAGCCAGCTTCAACTAATTTTCTATTTAGCTTGCAATGACTTTGCTTGGCACCTACTATCCACTCGATCAAGCTTGGTAGAAAAACTTTATGTAACTTGTTCTTCTAGAATTTCTTAGTGTAACTAGCCTTTGTAACCTTAAGTATATTATCAATACATCATGTCATCACTATCTCAATTGATTCTTATACTTCATTACATAATCATAACACAACCTTTCCTCTAGGTGCTATTTTTACATCTTTTGATCAAATCATCTTCATCAATTAACTAGGTGATAGTACTTTAATCATATAAGCAGTTGTCTTACTAGCAAATAGAAGGTTTGACATTAGTGATAAAACAATGATTGAAGTATACTCGTATGTTCTCAACAATCTCTCTTTACAATCTCCCTCTTTAATTAACTTCTTCAATTCATTATCAACTCTTGATCCATCCTCAATAGAAAATACTTTGTCCCTAGGAGGAAACAATAGATGATATTCTTACGGTTCATGAAGTAGTTCATGTTGACACAAAATTTTGCACCCTTGCCTAAAGTTTTAACCTAAAGCCAACCTTTTGTAACATGAAAACAATCTCCAAAGTGTGGGAATTTGCAATCAGAGATTAAGTCTCTAGAGAATGTTAGTTTCCTTACTATCAGGTTGCATCTAACTAATTTTTGCAAGGAAAAGGTAGAAGGAATGCATAAAATAAGATTACCTATTCTAATATAGAGGGGGTGATACACCAAATAGTATTTTGATCCACTTATTTTCTAATGACTACACTAGAATCCAACCAATTTTAGAAGATACATTATTATTTGTGTTTCTTCAATCTGAATATCATAGACAAGTCAAAAAGATAATGTAACCATCAAATGAATACAATTGATTCACTCAATTAGATCAATTATCCAAAATGGACATAATCGTATGGTTTATCAATTATCAAAATATATTTAGAAAGTGAGGCCAAATAGAGTACACAAATTTAACTGATAAAACATTGATTTGATAGAGGAGATTTCTATTGACTAAGAGGCAAAGCATTCATAGAGAGAATTTGTGAAAGACTAGAAAAAGAGAGATCCTTGAACAACAACAAAACTTGCCTTTATAGGGTGCTGGTATAACCCAAATACAAACTTGATTTTATACTTACATTCCCATGAGATTAGAATATAGGTGAAAGCAATAACTGAGGCTTAGGAGAAAATCTGATCATGAAGTGCAATAGGTCACAAGAAATGACAAAAAGAACAAGGGAAAGCATGCACTCAGCTGCAAGAGATCAAATCAAGACTAGATCAATCATGATATCATTTTAAGGAGCACAAAGTGCAGTAGCATTGAGGACATAAAAAAATGGTTCTAGAGGATGAATCCTTTCATCTTTGTCTTTCTAACTATTGCACGTCTTCATTTACATCATGCCAAATTAACCAAATCAGCAAGTCAACTGAAGTCAATCATTTCCTCTACCACATGGCCCTATACCATTGAAACATTTCACCATCCTACCCAATAGTCTAACTATTGTGTTGACCCTATATATTAATCTCTTCCTAGCTTCACAATTGATTTTCTTCATTAGCCATATATCCTTGTGAAACCATTACCATTTGTATTTTATGGTTGATCTTTGCTTCATAGCTTGTTATCTTTTTATCGCTTGGAGCATTGTAACCTTGTGACATCATAAAATTTCCTTCTTTGCATCCTCACAGTAGCTAAGGATTTAACATTTAGTTTTTCTATGATGTTGTGATGTCTAAATCTTTTCCTTTATCACACCTCCATAGTTGTCCAACATGAAAACTACTTAACTATGTGACATTGCAACTGAGTGTCTCATAAGAATCAGGCCCTCCTAGACACATGTCCAATCCTCATATTCCCACTTTGTCTAAGCATCATGTACCTTTAGAAAGTGGTGAAACACTGAGCATTGATTCTAGAAGATTTGACATCAGGGACTTATAGCTGGTAATGCTCTTGATTCTCACAATGTTGTAACTTGAAGGTGTGAAGCCTTTTTCAAGGAAGTTCATTGATCCAATATATTTATTTCATCCTATGAAATTTTCCCTCAAAAGATATCATATTAGTTGTTTCCTACACTTGCAATGATGTGACCATTGAATTTAACTTCTTGCATGGTCTAATCGCATTGTCACAACTTAAGATTTGATCGCATCTTTGATAACTACAATCATGTGAAGATCACACCTTAACCATGATCACCCAGTCATAAACAAAAACAACTATCTTTATTTGACCCTATGAAGCCATGATCAAAGATTTTGCTACTTCAAAGCTTTAAATTTTGTTTTCCATTGACTTTATGTGACAATATGAATAAAGGGGATCACTACTTTGTAGCATTAAATTTATTGTTGGCACTAATAGCTATGAAGATTCGTTGATGGCTAATTTATGACTACATCACACTCTCGAATGCCCTTTGACAGTTAATTCATGAGTGCTTGTGATCACAAGATCACAGCTTGAATTTGTATAAGCTTATAACATGTGAACGTAAAAGATTCAAGTCTTATAGATAAAAAGGAAAGGTCAATTTTTTTTGTACCCCTATCGGCTTGCATGGAAAATATGTTTGAATAGTTAGTTTTGATATTTTTCCATGTTTGTCACCCAAAAAATTGAATTTTTTTTGGAGGGGGGCCAAAAATGGACAACAATTTTGGCAACTCAGAGGGGATTCTTGCCTACTAAGCATGGATCAGTGGCCTTAGCACTCTATTGGGATATAGAGTCATAGAAAATGAATCCCATAAATTACCTGAATTCTCCCAAAACCATGTCTCCTCTACATCTTCAAAACTCTAAAAGAACTACTATGTCTTATAGAGAAAGCAAAAAATTACTGTACTATATACAGAAAACCTTAACCTTCTCTAGAAGCACTATTTAAGGTGAATTCCATTAATTGGAATTGGTAGGATATCACCATGAGGCCTAGATAGTTGTAAATCATTGACCTCTTTACAAGTGGTGATAAAATATGACCCATTGCAAAGAGCACCAAATTTTTAGTGCCTACTAGGTTTAGCTCTAGATATTTGCATCCCACTTGAGAACAAGGTCCCCTTCTTTAAAAAATATGGCTATAACTTTCATGTCAAAAAATTATTTTGACCTTTTGATGGTGTGCCTCAAGTGCTTGGGTAGCTTGTTGATTTTTCTCTTCTAATTGCATTTTTTCAGCTAACCTAGCTACCAGAGCATCTTTTTCTATTAGCTCCAATTGGTGAGTAAGTTCAAGACAAGGGAATTCAAGTGAAATAGGAAGTCTTTCTTCCCATCCATATACCAACATAAATGGTGAATTCCCAATTTCTCTCTTGTGTGTGATTCTATCAACCCAAAGGGTAGTTTTAAGCTTGGCATGCCAACACCTCTAATTATCTTTTATTGTTCTCTTCATTATTTGGATGAGATTCTTGTTTGAAGATTTGACTAGGATATTCCATTGGGGATAATAATTTGAGGAAGTACTCAAATATATTAGATATTCTAGAGCCCAAGAGCATATATGAGTTCCCACAAAATATTTTGCATTATCTAATATGATACTTGAAGGAGTACCAAATCTAGTCATCATTCTTCCATTAAGGAATTTGACCACTAAAGCCTCTATTGCATCTCTTAGAGAAACTACTTCTGTCAATCTTCTAAAGTGATCTATGGCTACTAAAATCCATTTATGACTAGAGCTACAGGGTGGATTTATTGAGCCAATTAAATCCAAACCCCATTCAGCAGAAGGTTGGTCTACTTGAATAAGATGTAGAGGAAGAGTAGAAAATTTTTTTTTCCTAAGAAGAGTGCACATTTATCACATTTTCTCACCCACTTATGATATTCATTGAATAGGGTTAGTGATAAAAAACTTCCCTCATCATCTTTAGTACGATATTCCTGGTTGAGAAATGATCGCCAGCAGGGCCATCATGGAACTCCTTAAATAACCTATTGATCTAGTTAGTCTGGATATACCTTAATAGGAATCCATCATAATCCTTTCTTAAAAATACTCCATTCACCAAGATATAAGGAATATAATGTAGTATGAATTGTCTTCTCTTGGCTCTATCTAGGCCTTCGAGATAACTTCCTGATGCAGGAGCATCTAGAGGTATAAGGGCAATCCTATATCACCCGAAAAAAATACCCAGACTTAGTTTCTATTTCATTTGTTTTCATTTTTGGATACCCATTTGTGTCAAATAAACATTCCAACTCTCACAATTCCACTATTTGTGTTTTAGGTTAGAGTTTTTAAGTACCTTGGGATACATGTAAATGCCAAAAAAATAGGACTATGTAATTCAACCATAATTATGGTGAGTTAGAAGGTTTAAATTGGAGGGATTATTAAAATTTTAATTTAAAACATTCTAGAAAAAGAATAAGGTCAAAAGGCTACATGGTTTGAAAGTTATTGCAGTTTTTTAGTTTTTGGAGACCTCCTAAGAATGCTTCAAAGTCAGGTTCGAGGCACTAAATGACCTTGTACAAGCCTAAAAAATGGGGAACAAGAAAATTTGGTCTATAGGCCTATAGAGCACTTTGAAAGCTTTCTAGAAATGTAAACGGTTCATCAATCGAACCTACGGTTCAAAAGTTATGCCTCCTGGATGTTTGGCCACCATTTCTAGATTCTACTAATTTTGCAATGACTTCTAAAGTGACTTCTAGAGCCTTCCATTTTTGTGGTGGATGCCAACTAGCACTTTCTAGAATGTATTCCTAATCGTTAACCCTTTGTGTTCTATTTAAGAACATTTCTAGCATTGTAAAAGGCAGTTCAGAGTGGAGTTTGAGAGAAGGTACTGGAAGAAGAAATTATCTCTAGATTTATACTATTGTAAGCCCATAGGGCATGTTTTGGAATCTATTCTCCCTACACTAAGTGTATTAGCATATTCTCATAGTTAATAAAGTTTTCCTCTTTCCTATTATGTCCATTCTATTCTTTGGTTGTGTCTCCATCACTTCCTTTCACCAGGAAAGTAGTCATGTCATGCAACCAATCATTCTAATTCTCATTTTTTCTTGGTTTCTCACCTTGTATTAAGAGGGTAGCCTCTTTGGGTGACTCAAATGGTGAGTCCATTTTCTAACACAATCCCTTGCCTCTTACAAGGTTGGTGATTTTGATATCAATGTTATACTCCATGACTTTGGCAATCCATCCAACTCTTTTTTCATTTATAACCTTACTTAATAGGAAATCTTTCACACTTGAATATGGGACTAAGAGTTGGACCTTGTTATGAGATAGAAGATGTCTATTTTTTTTAGGGCCCTTAAAATAAAAAGGACTTATCTCTCTACATAGTTATATTTACTTTCATAATATTTAAGCCCTTCACTAAAGAAAGCAATGGGTTATTCCAAATTTTCTTCATTCAATTGTGTTATAACAACTAATATACTTGACTCTCCTCCAAGAGAGTAGAGGATGAAATCTCTATCAAACTTAGTATTGGCAAGAGTAGGAGTTGATGGAATTGATTTGTTGATCTCCTCAAAACTAACATTCCCTTCCTTGGTCAAAGTGAACATCATATTCTTCTTTACCATGGTTGTGAGAGATCTCATCATGGAAGCAAGATCAAGGATAAATCCTCATATGAAGTTGATTATACCAAGAAAGTTTTACAATCCTTTCTTATGACTAGGAAGTGGGAGAGAGAGAATTATCTCTACCCTCTCTAGATCTATTACTATCCCATATCTTGCTATAATGTGTCCTAGGATCTTTGCTTGATTAGTGGAAAATACACACTTATTGGAGTTTAGGGACACACCATACCCTCTATAGATGATGAACATTTTCCTCAAATGATCAAAGTGATCTACCACATGTCTTGAAAAAATAGTTATATCATCAAGATATACGAGTACAAAATTCTATAGCACACCCTTGAAAGCCATCTCCATCGCGTTATGAAATGTGACACCTACATTGGTTAGTCCAAATGGAATTTTACAATAGGCATAGGTACCCCATTTAGTAGTGAAGGTTATCTTGAATCGGTCTATAACCTGGAAAACCATCTAAGAAAGGAAACCTTTCTGAACCACTAATATTGGATAGGATTTGTTGCATAGAAGGAAGGGGATGGTGATATTTAAGAGAAGCATTATTAAGGTCCCTAAAATATATGTATAATCTAATTTCTCCATTCTTCTCTCTAAAAAAAACAAGATAAGACAACCACAAGGAGTGTTTAATAGGGAAAATGATATTAGGCTCTATGAGCTTGGATAGTTCCTTTCTCATTAATGGTTCAATCTTAGGGTTAATTGGCCTTTTCTTTTGTCTAATAGGCTTTGCATCATGATTTTAATCTATATTATGTTAGAATAGACTTGGGTCAAAACCCTTTTAAGTCTCCATATGTCCAAGTAACAAAATCACTAAATTCTTGACATAAATTAATGAAAAATTCTTGTTCAGCACTAGTCCATACCTTTTCCATGTTAACAGTCTTTCCATTAGCAATGGTGACAGGTGTGTAGTCATCTCTCCTTGCAATCAATTTTTATTACTCCTTTATTTATCATCAAAGTTGAATATGCCCTATAGTGTGACTAGACCTTTAGGAAATTTATTGGAATTGAGGTTCACAATCTAATTCCCATACTGGCTCTATAGCTTGGAATGATTTCTAGCAGAGAACTCTACTTCATTTTGTAGTAAATTAACAATTTGTAAATTAGAGTCAAAGACTTGCCAACTTGAGAAGTTATCTAAGACAATAGGCCCTACAAAAATTCTAATTTGTTGTTCCTTTTCCTTATCAACATGTTTTTCTATGTCATGATGAGCACCAATTTTTTCAATCCTATCAACATATTCATTCTTATCCCTAGGGACACTCTAAATGTTGAATTCTTGGAATCCCTCAAGAAAATCCCAAAATCTATGCTTTTATGATTTGAGAAGATTGTTTTTTGTGGCATTATAATTTCTTACTTGATTCAGAACCAACTCACTATCCCAATATACTTTCAAGAGTTTAATGCCTCTCATTTGTCTAAGTTGGCAACCTTGGACCAGGGCTTAGATGAATAATCTACCACATTATAAGTGCAACTAAATTTTATTTTGTATGAAAAGTAATATTTTTCTAACTTAGGTGAAAAAAGCATTACACTAGCACCTAAACCATTTTTTTTTTCCTTGAGCCATCAAATAACTTATTCCACAACCTACTTATACCTTCTTCTACTTTCATGAGATTGGGAATAGGAGTGCCCTCATCAAATATGCAATAAGTTCCAAGAATTTTCTCTTCAACTTCATGTATTAGATCAAATTGATAAGTAGTGGCCCACTCATCCAAGGGATAATCAAGTGCCTCTTCTAAGGAAGTAGCATTTTCGTGAGTTATGCATTCCTCATCTTCTTTCTAGATTGTGAAATTCATATTTATGGAGCAAGGAGTATAAATCTCTATATGATTAAGGGATAATTATTTAGACCTTATGGAAGCCTTTGTTCCATATCTTGTTCTAATAAATATGTAAGACCAATAAAATTCAATTTATCCACCAATTTGTATAATAAAATCGCTAGATAGACAAATAGAAAAATGTGGAGGGACATCAACAACTGAGATGTTTTGTGTGATAGTACAACCAGGTCATGCAAGTAATGCCATCTTCATGTTTTTAAATACTCCTACTATTTTGATAAAGCTACAATCCAATTGAAGGATCTATTTAGCCATTGTCTCATATTGAATACTAAGGTTATCAACCATAGACTTTTGCATAACTAAGCTACTAGCTCCTGATTCTATCATGCATGGTAAACTAGCTTATCTCCTATAATCAAAGAGAGATAAAAGGGGAAGTCTTACTTTTCTTAATTATTTCTTCCTCCTTTGTAGGTTGCACAAAGCTTGTTTCCCCTTCCATGGGGGATGGTCTATCCTGCACCTTGACTGTCTTCAATTCTTGTTGTAATAATTCCAACTGAGATAGTATTGTAAGAATGTGCCATGCAAGAATGCTAATACTTTCTCTCTTGATTTGATCTACAATATTGAGAGGAGTGTATGTTTCCTTGGCTAGAATCTTGGTGACTATATGGTATAAAGTTTGAATGGGAGCAAGATGTGGTTCTTTAGTCTTCCTTTTTCTCTATTTTTTCAATAGAATAACAACACATTCTTGTACATTTTCATTTGTGGCCTATGGGATAGTCTTTGAAGTTGTAGCCCGATTTGATGGAGGAGATGGAGCTTCCTTTATAGCTCTCCTTTTGCTTCTATTATTTTAATTTATTCCATCATTACCACCATTATTTGTGTGGCAATAATCCTCATGCTGATAATTCATGAAAGTGCACTCCCCTTGCTATTGTTATTGAAAACTAACAATCAACTTATTGACAACATACTAGTGTCCTATTGTTTTTTCTTGTATAGTCAAGGCTTGAGAAGGTTCCTCGCTATGAAAGATAAATTTTTCATATGAGAAATTACAACTTGAAAAATATTCTTGTTCTTGAGCCAAGTTATTTTGAAGAACCATGGTCCTTACTAGATTTGCATTTGCAGGGGCTACATTTCCCATAGGCTTATTCTCACTAAATGGTACATAAACTTGGCTCTGATTTGTGGCCTATTGAAAAAATGACTCTGATAGTTATTTTGAAGAGGTCTACTATGTTGAACTTGTTTTATTTTTAGAGTCACCAATTTGTTGTTCATTTTTTGCATCACTGCATTTGCATCCTAAAATATTTTATCTATATTAGAGTTATGCTCCTTAATTTTATCTATATTCTACACCATTGGCTACATCATAATCTTAATTTCATCAATCACATTTGATGTGTTAGAAGTGGTAGGAGTAATAATAAGAGGCTAACATGTAGTTGTAGTTGGGATAGGAGACATTACAGGGTGGTGTATAGGCATATCAGGAAGCAATGGCATCAGGTAGCTTGGAGCTAGCTTTCCTCATTGAATTAGAGTATTCTTTGCTCTTACAACTATTTCATAAGTAGCTGGTAAGGTGTCCCCTCCCATGGTTTTCAGTATGGTAGAAATATTACTATTGAAGGCTCTAAGGTGATAAAATAAATCATTACCAGGAGTGGGCTTTAGTGTAGCATGGGTCCTATTGTTAGAAATAGGGATACTGAGAGGGGGGTGTGGGGAGGTGTGAATAATTAATCTACAAATTTTAGTAGCCAACTAGATATTATTACTTACTTTAAACCATGGATAAAAAATTAATAAAGTAATGCTGAATAGTAATAGTAACAATGCACAAAGATAACTCATAACACCATATTTTGTTAACTAGAGAAATGTTGGCTAAGGGAAAACCCTGGTGGGGATGATACCCACTAGATAATATATTGATATATAAATTCCTTGTTAGAGGAAGGACCCTATTAGGATTCAATGAGAAAATAGAGTATAAGGACTCCCTATTAGTAGATTCCAACCCTGTTAGGAGTTATGCCAACCCTGTTAAGAGTTGTATGTAATGTATGAAAGAAGAGCCCACTGCCGAAACATGCAGTTTACTATAATTTTACTTCCTTGAATAATATTTGATCTTCAACTCGATCTCAATTCACCAAATAGCTCATATAAAACTTCACATATATTCCTTCCACAAAAGTTTTCTCATTATAATTCACATTTTACAATTACATAATCTTACAAGATAGCACACTACTTATCTCAAGAAGTCCTTTGCATGAATAACATGCTTTAAAAAAAATTATTGTCAAGTTATCTAAGACCATAATTCACTTTTCCAAGTTAGAATAAACATTTAGGACGTCAGCCCTAATTGGACACGTAATTTTTTTGTAAATAAAACAATAATTTCCTTCAATTTTGCTGTCCTACTTCATCAAAACATGTTTATCTCTATTCGGTATAGTCTATACAAACTTTTGGGGTTATACATGTCTTCACCAACATGTATACAATCTCCATGTAACTTTTCTAGCCATAATATGATGTCAACCACATGGTATAAACAAACAAATAGACTATTATAAACTAGATTCTATACTTAGACAATTTTCTAAGTACTAAACACTACATAACTTTATTTCTAATGTTTCCTATGAATATGTACATCATTTTTTGCCATAAATGAAAACAATTACATACCATTACTATCCAATTATCAACAATCTCCTCCTTTGGCATTGATGGCAAAAAAATAGGGAAAATTGGGTAAGTGACAAAAACAAACAACATATAGACATTATATTTATTACAACTTGTTCAACTTTACATATGCCCCCCCTTACAATATACTTTACTAATTTTATTTACATTTTATCTTTTTATTATTGTATCTCTCCCATTGATATCTTATTATTATTGTATCTCTCCCAAAAATCTCCCTTTTTAACATGTATACAATTTTCAAATGTATCTTTCCCCCCCTTGACATGAATGACAAAGGTCAAAATATCAAGATTTTGTCCAAAAACTATCAAAACTACTATCCTTTCTTATGCTGATATGATCTTCATATAATCATCAAAAATAGCCTTTAGAATATCCATACCTTTGGTCCATGTTTCCTTGGTAGACTTAATTGAGGTTAGATTTTCACATAATGCATATGATGCAATCTCAACTGTGTTAATATCTTAATACAAAAAGTTTGAATATGTTTCCTTTTCCTTGACACATTCCTTTAACTATTTTTCAATGAAAGATAATTTCAAAGCAATAGATTCTTTGAATTTAGATGTCCTCTTGAAGATTTGTTCTTTTTGAAGTTCTAGTTTCCCAATGTCACTGTGAATACTAGCAATTTGACCTTCAAAATCATCTACTTTACAAGATTGATATTGGATCTAGCTAGATAAAGCTTCTAGCTCACTCATCTTTGTCTCTATATGAATATCAATATCTTTAGTTAGTTTGTATGATAAGGTGCATTTAACATATAAAGTTTTCCCTTCCTACTAGCATTTCTGAAGTTCTTTTATACAAGTATCAAGATTCACTAAGTCAATCTTGACATTCTGGAAGATGGTGTTAAAGAAGTTAGCATCATGGTAAATTTGAGCCTTCATCTTTGGAATATTCAAAAAATTTGTAAACTCTCCATTAAATTATTTTAGCATTGTTTGTGCCCTCTATTCAAGATTTAGTTCTGTATGCTAAATTGCCAATCTACTATGTAGTCTATCTGTCACTTCCATTAATGTTCTCTGTAAACATTTTACTTTCCTATTCTTCTCAATTAGCTTTGTTAGGGATGAGATCATATCTTTTTGGTCATCATCATTGATAGATAAACTGGTAAGAGAGAGAAGAGTAGTTGAACTATATGGTTTACTCTCATCTTCCCTCTATTTCTTTGTTTCTTTTTAGTTCTTCTCTCTTCCTCTTCTTTCTTTTCTCTTTCCTCTCTTTCTCTCTTCTCTTCCAATATTTTCTTCTCTTCTTCCTTAGTTTTCTTTTTCCTTTCTTCTTCTACAATCCTTCTCTTATCTTCATCTTCTTTTCTTTTCTTTTCTCATCTTCCTCAAGAAATTGCTACTTGGATTCTTCTATTTTCTTCTTTTCTACTTCTAGTAACCTCTTCTCTTTTTCAATTTGTTTCAACTTATCCTCAATGTCTTTAGTGTCTAGTACATTTGGTTCAGAACCACCAAATGGATTGGTATCATCAATGTTAATGGTAGCATTGGTTTGATCAATTTTCATAGTGTCACTACTTACTGACACTTCTAAGGTTCTTGGAGCTAGAGGAGATGTTGCCTATGACTCTGACATCATTTGATTGATTACTACTGAAGTCTCTTATCTTAACTTATCTTTTTCACTAATCATAAATAAAAATGGCCTCAATTTATTCTTCAAGTATAGAGAAAGGTTATTTAATATTATTTTGATTTCATCTGCATCATCAGTCTTGCAAATGGTTCTTAGCCTAGACTTCTGAAGTTCAAGGTCTTTTTCCCTTGCAAGAGCCTTCTTCTAAATAATCCTCTCATAGACTTTCTTGTTTATAATTCTCTCAAGATCTTTCAATTTTAGATTATTACCCAAAATATATCTCATAGTAGATATATGTATCTAATATTTCTCAAAATTATTGTATAAAACATTGAACTTGTTTATTTGAACAAAGTTACCTTCATTTGCAATCATTGTGTTGATCTTCTCAATCTTCAACTTCCAAGGTTGCCAAGATTTTCCTCCTACTTGCTTAGGTGGAATTACCTTTTCTTCTTGCTTGGTTTCTTGTTCCTCATCCTCTTCATTATTGGATTTAATTGTCAACAATTTTTTCTATCTCTTTCCCTATCCTATGGCCAACTATTTGACTCTCTTTGTCTTTGTAGAAATTGTTTCTACTAATCTCTCATACTTTCTCTTCTATTCACTAGGTTGAACATCAGACACTGTCACATATGAAATACTCTATTCTAGAGATGTCTTAGCAATCAATATCAAAAAAGGTTGTATGTTTAATACACCTTGCTTCATTGTATGTCTCATAGCCTTAGATTCACTCTCTGTCATTCTAGCCTCTGATAATGCATTCTTCATTATTCACTCAACTTTCTTATATGATTCCTTCTCCAAGGTTTCTTGATGAGAATTCTTAGTGATCTCATCATATGTACCAAATCTATACTTTGATTTGTCTCTTTCTAAATTTAACAACAAGTCAATGTAACCAACTACAACATCATCATTCAATTCATAGCTCAAGGGATCTAGAAATGTCTCCTTAGGTTCCACTGTTTGAATATAAGTGTGATTTGTATCAACTAAAATACATATGTCTTCCTTAAATATATCCACAATTTTAGGTGCAATTATAAATCTTTATTTCACCTCATTCTAAAATTTTCTTACTATTAGGTTGCCACTATCGAATATTTTTTCTACGGGATGCCTTCTACATACCTCTGTAATCTTCTCCATTGTGCATTTGTCACTAATCATTATGTCTATGACTAATAAGTAGGGAAATAATTTTAATAGATGAAAGAATATGTGATTTATTAATGATTTGAATCTAAATACACCATTCTTTGTCCTCATAATCTTTTCAAGGTTTTCTAGGAGTTGCATTCTCAATATTTCACTAAGATTCACTTGCTCTTTTTCTACACATATCTTATGTGTTGTATAAATGAGTCCTATTGAAATTTCATCTATATTAGCACTTGCACAAACTAAGTAAGCAATAATTCTACTTAGAAATCTCACATCATCTTTCTTTATGGTGCTAATAGCCTTTCCATTGTACACTACCTTAGTATAACTTTCAAATTTCTTCTTGACCATTTTCTCTCCTATAAGTACACTTCCTTTTTTCCTAAGACTAGTTAGCTCATGAATAAGGTCGGTAGAAATGTCAAATACATTATATTGTATCCATAACTTACCATCATGTATCATTCTTAGTTTAATCTATGTCTATTCATCTATATCTAACTCATGGTAGAAATGATACTTAAACAAGTCTAGTTCCCTTAGATGTTCAAACTCAAGCTTCATAGTCATTTCATGGTTAAAAAAAAGTTCCATTTATTTTTTCATGTATCCAATACCAATAAACTCAAACTTTCTATTCAAATAACTTCCTCCATCTTCAAGATAAACTACATTGTTTGAAATGATAGACATCACTAAGTTAGGGTTTCCTTCACCAAGTTTTACAAAAATGATCTTAAACTTAGGTCTATTTTCATTCTCAACACTATGTACTACTAATATATCCATAATTCTTATCAATTATGATATTTTACCAAAAAAATATATGGAAAAAATGATAAAATACCTCTTTCTAAACAAAATAATTTTCTTCAAAATCACATTGACAAGTTGCTTCTTAATGCTTTTCACTTTAGATGTGTTCACAATTAAGTGAATAATCAATTCTATACTCTATTTATACATCAACTTGAACTTGCATTAATTGTGTACTTCACAAATGTGAAAAATCTATCAATTACATTCTATACTCAAATAATTATTTAGAATCATCTATCCTATCTTTAGATGTTGCTAGAGGTTTACTTTAGCCTCTTTCCATCATGAAAAACATCCTCAAGACTTTGTATCAAGAAATTCTCCACAAAAAGTTACTTTTCATATTCTATAATAGAATCAACCTTTATTGCAATACCAGTAACTCTGAATTCCATCATAACTTTTTTAGATGAGCTCCAAATTACAAGTGAGCTTAGGTACAACCTAAACACGATTGGATATAGCTTTTCCCAACTTTTCTACCTCTAATTTGGTCTTTGACTAAAGTTCTCAAATTCTGATGTTGTGAACAAGCTTAGTTCAACTTAATTGAATCAAAATCAACAATTGACTTTGATCTTCCTATCTCATCATCATCTAACTTTTCTTTTTAGATATCTATTCCTTTTACAAATGCTTCATTAAGTTCTTCTCAAAGTTCACTCTTAATGTTTCTTTAGTCTTCATTGTCTCTGCTAATTTTGGAGTTCCTTTCCTGGTTCCTTTTGTTATTTCTAACATTTCTTCCATATTTCCTTCTATTCCCAAAGTTTCTTCCATTGTTTCTTCTATCTCCAAAGTTTCTATCCATTTTGTAGTACTTTGTTGTGTGTCCAAAGTTTTTGCATAACTGACATATAGGTGTTCTGCTTCCAAGATTTTGTTGATCATTAGGTGCATGATAACTCTGAGCAATGTGTCCTAAGTTGTTACACTTATAACACATGATCTATCATCTATCTTCATAATATCTTCATTGTCTTTCATTAGATCTTATTTTATCTATAGGGTTAGTATTTCTAGACATTCTATTATTTCTTCTATCATTATCATACTTAGGTTTTCTACAATCAATTGCTTTATGACCCATGCCATGAGAATTATGACAATAAAAGTCTTTAACATGATTAAATAACTTATAAGTAAAATCTTTTTTCATGACTTGATTCAACCTTATCATCAAATTTATCTTTTTCTTTCAAATCTGATCCAGTCCTAAGCTTCTTCACAAACATGTTAATTAAATAACAAAGATTAGTCTTATCATAAGTAGGTCTCTATATTGACATTGAATCATCAAGATTTTATTTTCTAGAGTAAAGATTCTCAAATTTTTGTTTGTACTATGTCAATTCACCTTTCATAATACTTTTGTACTTATGGATTACTTAGATGTTTTCTTTGCCAAACTTTCTTTCAGATTTGCATTTTCATTCTTTAAATCAGTTTCAAGTTTGCTAGGATAATTTCTCAAAGTCAATTTTATATTTGTCATCTTCAACTCATGCTTGAAGATCTTGTACTATATCTTCAACTTTGAATAGTCATCATCACTAGTTTCAAATTTAGTAGATTCAGGCTTGTATTTTAGATGTTCAATATTTTCCATTAATTGACCAAAGTATACTTTGGAATCTTCATAGCTGTCCTTCATCTTATCTCTTTCTTCAATAAGGAGATCAATTTGTTCAAGAGCTTCTTCAAGCTTCTTCATCAACTATTCTATATCCATAGGGATCTTACTTTAGGATATCATTCCCCTCCTCTCTCAAGGATACTCTTGTTAGGTGGGGAATGGGGTTTTAGATTTTTGGATGGATTCTTGGGAAGATATGCTTGCATTGGAATTCTATCCTATGTTCCTATGTCTATAGGATGTGGTTACTAATAGAGTGGGCTTCAAGGTTAGGGGCTAGTAGGAAAGAATTGACTACAAGGTGAATTCCAAGATAGACATCAATTCATTTGTAGTTTCTTCAAAACTGGTTTCGTTAGATTTTTTAATTCATTTGATTACCTTAAGGATTTTTAGAATAGACCAAATTGATTAAGTGATCTAGAAGAATTCTAAATCGAGAGATTATACTACTAAAACTAGTTTTGACCTACTGGTTCCTAGCTAGCCAAATCTATTTGACTAGAGGACGATTTGGGATAATAAAGTCATTTCAAACTTAACTTCCCTGATTGGACAATCTATCATAATAAGATCACCACTCTTCATAATATCCAAAAAAGTCACATTCATATTGTTAATAGGTGTGTTCTCTATGAAAATGATGCTAAGTCAATTGCCTACATCCTCTTCTATCGCCCTTTTCTTGGGAAGTAAGACAAAGTGTGGTGCGCATGCTCAAAGTGTAATAGTGCTGGAAAATGACCTTGGGGAGATCCTGAACTAGAGATCCCCTTCTCACCATGTATTTATCACAAAGTTATGGATATAGTCCCTTTTAAATGGCTATTGGTTCCTATGGAGCAAAAAAAACAATAGGATCTTTAGGGAGAAATGCAAAAATGCAAAAGCAGTGAGTGTGGGGCTCATCCATAATAAGAAGGAGAAAATGAAGACCCTACATAACTTGAGAAGTTTTAGAAATTTGGTTTTTTTATCAAAAAAAATATTGAATGGGCCTCCTAAATCAGATTGGGTCAAGCTGAACTTTGACAGTTCCTCTATGGGTAACCTAAGTCAAGCAGGTGGGGGTGACCTTCTAAGAAGATCACAAAGGGATTTGTTGGTAGCTTACTTGATTTACTTGGGTGTTCAAATTTCTTACATGAATAAACTCATTTCCCTTTATCATGTTGTCTTGGTGCTAAATAGGGAAAAAAGTGAAAATAACAATCATCAAAGAGGATGACCCAAACATAATCGACCTTTTAAAAGATGTAGAAAACACAAGTTGGAATGGTAAGGATGTAATTTCAATAATAAGAAAACTGTTATGAAATATGGAGGATGCTTAATTTCATTGTACCTATCAAGAGGGAAATCATGTCATGCATAGATGGACAAGCATTGGAAGATATAAAAAGGGTTTCAAAATTTCGGATGAACTTTTGTCTATCTAGGTGGAAGTGTAGGAAGTGATCTACATATGATCGCATAGAAATTTCACATTAATGATCTTGTCATTATTAGTATTTATGCGGCCCATTTTCCAAATATTTTTATGAGCTGAATTGCTATTTTTATTTTATAGTTTAACATGGTTTTTAAGAAAAGCTTGAGTTTGTCTCTCTTAGATTTTGCTAGTCTACTAGATTTTGAACTTGTGATTTTTTTTGTACTTTCAATGGAATAAAAGGATGGGAGGAGACCCTTATTAGATTGAGCCTAATTAATGGGGAGAGTACCACAATGACAAGGAGCTTTAGGAGACCCTTGATTAGGTTGGAAAAATATAATATAATATGGAAATGAAGGGCTACAATCAAGGTCTTTCTTTGAAAATCATGGAGTCGTGAGATGGTGGGAATGTTACAGTGGGCCATGTTTCATTTTTCATCATCTCAGAGTCTATCTCTACCATCACTAGGTTGAGCATGATAGGGGTCAAGACTCTAAGAAATACCAAAATACCTTTCAAAGATGTCATGGAGAATTTCATGAGATGATTGAAGAAGTCTCCAGCTTGCATTACAAGTTTAACAAAGGGGCGATGGAAGGGGTTTGACTGGCCTTGGTGAAGCTATTGATCCAATTTTCCACCTCCAAAGGAAGGTAGAAAAGGCTTCTATTACCCATTTTGCCTCCCACAAAAATTTGTACTTTGAATTTTGCCCCGCCCAATGGTTATTTCCCATCTTTAATACTATTTTAATACTCGAGAATTTAAAATGCAAAAAATTGAATAAAATGATCAAACTGACCTTCTTCTTTTCTATAGCTTTCTACGCCGTCAGATCTTCGATGATCTATCATGGGTACATTCTCGCATTCTCCAAATGCATGAACTTTATGTAATGCAGGAAGCCCCTTTGCAACACGTGGATCGGTGGGTCTATGTTCTTTCTATGGGCCACAGAGGGAGGAAGTCTCAATCTAGCTGGCGATTCTATTGGCGTTCACTTTCCTGCATTTTGAGTTCTGTCATATTTCTTGACAATGCGGGGAAGCACCTTTTGGCTGCATGGTAAGTGGGTCCACCTTCTTTAGGCTTTCTCAAACAAGGTGGCTAGTGAGCTAGCAATTTGACTGGTGCTCGCTTTCTTGCATTCTGAGCTTCATCAGACTTTCTGACAATGCAGGCAAGCACCCTGGTGACACCTGCCCCACAACCTCACATGTTCTTGGTTGTACCTTCCACCATTAGATCTTAAAGAATCAACGGCTGGTGCATCCCCACAATAAGGAGTTGCAAGGAAATTAAACAATGCAGGTATGTGCCCTTGCGACACATGGCATGGTGTTACATCATGGACCCACTTTTCTCAGGAGGTAACAATAGCTTGTCCTCTTTGGTAGTTTTTAGATGATTCAGAGGAAAAAGAGGGTATTTCATTGGCCCATCCAATTAACTAGGTATGTGATTCTGTAGAGCTTTGATCCCCATAGATTCGAATGAGATCGAGGGTTGGCACTTTCTCGCAATAACAAGATGCAAGGACTTTAAGCAATGCAGGCAAGCACCTTGTTGCTGCATGTCCCTATAGGACCTATTTCTTGTGTGGGTTGCCAGGATGGTGCCAATTGTATGCCAAGGTTGTGCCAGTTGTATGCCAAGGTGGTGCCAGTTGTATGCCAGCATGATGCCATTTGGGGCCAAGTTAGGTTGAGTTAGATGTCGAGGTGTTTTGTGGGCCCCATAATTTCAAAGGACAGGTGTAGTATATGGAGAATCTTCACAGTCATTGAGCTTTCAGAGATCAATGATTGACACTTCCCTGCAATATGAAGATATGAGGACTTTAAGCAATGTGAGAAAGTGCCTAGGGGACACGTGTCCCAGTGGGCTCAGTAAGGCAGTAATAGTTAGAGGTTGGTGGTTATGTGACTATCAAAGTCAGGTGTTTGAGGAGGTGGCATAGTTAGTAAAGAAGATGTGGTAAACTGCATAGAGACTTTGTGGAGTGGAAAAATAAAAAATTAACATTGGTCCACATGGCTCATCTTGGTGACAGATTTAGGTTGACCTACTAACCTTGCTGATTCACAAGCTAGAAACAGGGGATATCAAGGTTTTTTTGCACAATCTAATCCTTGTGATCAATTCAAACCACCCTAAAATGAATCTTTAACTTAGTGAACATGGGAAAACACTCCATCACCTCCGATCTGATCCATCTACTTGGTCAAACAATTTAATGGCATCATTTCTATCTTCTGAGGACCCTGTTCCAATAGAGATCAGATATCATTGCATATGGATCTATGCTTGGATCAAAATTTTTTTAGATCACCATGATTATTCTCTGTAGGGCTTAATGGTAGTGGTTGTAGAGTAATTTCAATTGGAAAATATCTCAGTTATGCCTAATCTATAAAGGAAAAATTTTGTAAATTTTGTAAAGGATGACTCTTCTCTAACTTCTCTGATATTGCTCTACAAATTCAGTGTAAATTCACTTTTCCTTTGAATTGTATGACATTCTTCCTTATCTCCTTCAACCATTAATGTTAAAGTGCAAGAGCTATTTTCCTCTCATTAGTGTTTTGTAGAGATCTGCAATCTTGCATGACTGTATCTCTTTTGGCCTATGAATGGTATATAAATGAATCCTCTCTTTCCTTGTGTCATTCATTTGGGTTTTCTGATTTGCATGTGATTGTTACATTAAAGCAAATCCAGATGTGTATATCTTTTAGTGTCATGATGGTTCAATAGTGCATGTATGGGCAGAGATTGGTTTGAACACTCTATTCTGGTGCATCACCCCCATAGATTAGAATAGGTAGATTTTCTTTGGTGCATTCCTTCTCCCTTTTCCTCTCCAAGAGTAGTTAGATGCACCCTGATAGTAAAGGAAGTCGGCCTTCTCCAAAGACTCAACCTCATAGTTCAAGTCCCACTGCTTGGAAGTTGTTTCCATGTTTCACAAGGTTGTCCTTAGGTAAAAACTTTGGACATGGGTGCAAAATTTTGTGACAACAATTTATGGCACACCTGGTGGGACAATATTCAGAAAATTTCAAGTTTACTAGTGTCAAAAGGAAGATTTGAAGATTAATACCAAGGAGATAGTACTCGCTTTGGTATTCAAGCCTTGAAGAGGCTCATTCTTCAAGTACTTGGCAACTCTGAGCTTCAAATATATCTAGTTCCAAACCAAAGTTGCAGTAATTCATGCCCAAAGCTAAAACAAGGGCATCTTCTAGAGGTAAGTTTCAATACCAAGAGATTTCATTTTTAAATCCTAGAAGAAGGAAGACTAGAGTATCTTTACCACCAGTTAGGAGTGCAATAGCAACAAATACACGTATAAGATCTATTTCTACCCCTCTTGCTATTAGATCTCAATCTAGATTGCCATCAAGACATATCAGTAGATCACTTGTCTATATGGCATTTCCCTAGAGCTCATGATTTTGCCACCTTTAATGGTGGAAGTCCTCTTTTATTAGCCCAAGGACATGACATACTGATACCTGCACTCAAAAGCATACCAAATTTTACTGGTGAAACTTCTATCTCTCCCTTGAAATACATTCAAGAGGTTGCAAATGTCTGTAATATCCATGGTATTATAGAGGATGATGTTGTAGTTAGGCTCCAAGCCTCATCCTTGAAAGGAAAAGCACTACAATGGTATAGAGGTTTGGCTCATGGTTCTATAACATATTGGGATGGATTAGGAGGAGGACTATGCAAACACTTTGAGGACAAAAGTGACCATTTTTCACTTTTAGAATAGTTGACTACTATAAGAAGATCCCCCCATGAATGTATGACTAATTTTGAACTATAGATTTCAAAAGACATGGGATAGAATACCTACTTCGGTAAAAATTACCCCTGGTAATGCCTTCCTGCATTACCTTAGAGCTTTTAACAGTGACATTGTCACTACAATCCAAACTAGGGGAGGAGATACCTTGCCTAATGCCTATGACATAGAAATAAGGTCAAAGAACATCCTAATACAAGGAGGTAAGCTAGCTCCAAGGCCTCTCATACCTTTCTTTCCTGATGTTCCAAACCACCAACTAGAAATGGCTCCTCTTCCCACAACTTCTACATCACAATCCCTTGCTCTAGTCTCTCAACCTTCCACATCTTCAAATGGAATAGATGAGATCAAGGAGATGATGCAATCTATGATGCTAAACATAGATAAAAGATTGCAAGGTCAAGAGAAGAAGCTAGAAGATAGCTTCTCTGTGATGCATAAAGTGAGCAACAAGGTGGTGACATTAGAGAGACAACAAGCTCAAGGTAGTAAGGCTCACCAATTGCAACATCAAACTATGAATAGTGGTAGGTCTCCAAATCATAATTATGGGAAAAATTCTTTTGATCAGAATAGGTAGAATAGCCATGCTTCAACCTCAAATGTAGACCAAAGCAGGGCCATAGTTCCTCAAAACAACATGGCCCAAGATTAGGATTTTTGTCCCTCCTATAACTACTCCTCAGAAGGCTGAATCTTACTTGGCTTTGACCATCCAAGAGCCTACAGTAGGACAATCATACAAGGAGGACTAATTTAAAGAGGCCTCGTATATACAAGGACAAGGTGATTGCTCCTTTATGAATCATCAGGTGGAGGAACATTGTAATCTAAACCAGGATTCCATTGCTCACAACACTAGGAGAAAAACAAGAGCTATTTAAAATGATACCCCTTCCCCTCCCAATCATGCCTCAACTTCAAATGTAATACTTAATGAGCAAGCAATAAATGATCAATCAAATATCTTCCAGCAGCAGAGGCAAAATAATGGCAGAAAGAATGTAAGTGATCCTCAAGTTGTTCCACCTCAACCTTCTACAAATGAAGCTCCCAAGGTTTCTACCAAAGCACCTACTATGCCATATAATGTGGTAGAAAAAATGAAGAAAACAAATGTGAATATTTCCATGTGGGATGTTGTTGCTACTATACCCATGCAAAAGAGGTTGCTGCAGCAAGAATTGGAAAGTATTGAACCAAAGGATCGGCCACCCAGCATGGAAAGTGCCACAAGCCTAGTACAACCATCAAGGGAGGTAGAAACAAGTAAAAAGGTTAGACCCCCTCCATTTTATGTTTCTTTAATTATAGGGGATAAACTAGTCCACAATTGCTTGATTGATTTAGGGGCTAGCAATTCAGTGATGCTTAGGTGTGTTGCCGATGCCTTGGGAATGAAATATGAGCCCATTGTTACGGATGTGTTATAGTTGGATGGTAGTACTATCAAGATTGTAGGGATCCTTAGGAATGTGGAAATGGCCCTACATGCATGCCCTGGTTGTACTGTAACTTAAGAAATATCCATTGTTGAAGTCAAGCCACTTTTTGCTGCTTGTCTGTCAAGAGATTTCACTAGCCAAATAGGTGGTTACATATCTTTTGATTGGTCATATATGTTTTTTAGGACAAGATATGGGGCAAAAGCTTCAATCAGAGCAAAGCCTCTAGCCCTCCATCATACTGAATCCTACACCCCTAATCTCATCAACATGAATTACACTATCCTAGAAGTGGATGAGAATGACATAATGAATGAGCCTAGTACTTCCCTAGCAGAGATACCTAATTTTCTCTTAGATGAATGGGCTAATGCATATCAATTTTATCTTATGTTAGAAACCCTTGAGACAAGCCTCAGTACATATTGCATATTAGAGAAAGATGCTCTAGTTCCCAATCTTGTGGAGACTAAAGAAGATATAAGTGGGGTATAGAGTATGTACTTTGATGGATCAAGGAATAAGAATGGATCAAGGGCTAGTGTGATGTTGATTTCTTCTACACAAGTAAGGTACTACTTCTCCTTTAGGCTCTAGTTCACTTGCACTAATAATGTGGTCGAGTATGAATCCTTGATTCAGGGTCTCCTACTTGATTAGAAAAGAGGAATTCAAACTTTCAGTGTATATGGAGATCGTAAGTTGGTGGTTAATCAAGTGAGAAATTAGAATATCACCAAGAATGGTTTGCTCAAGTCTTATAAACATAGGGTATGGGATTTTCTTGAAGGTTTCAATGCATTTAATATTCAAAGCATCCCTAGAAGAGAAAATAGACATCCTGATAGACTTACAACAATAGGTGCACCTTATGATGTGCTAGGGAATCTTGAGGAAGAGAAGAAGCAAAAAATCTGGATGGTAGTAAGGGCTACCATCCCTAACAATAATATCCATTGGCAAGTCTTTGAATCTGATGAACAAATTGTAAGATTCTTGCATAATGAAGTAGAATTTTCAGATAGAAACCAGTTGAGACTGCAGGATCAATATGGTGATCAAATCATTAACCTCAGTTCCAAAAAATTTCCTAAGGGTCTCATTACCTTAGAGGGTGTTTTTAATCCTGATGACCAAGCAAGAGACATAATCATGAACTTAGCTATTGATGAGGATGATCATACCCCAGTCATGATTGCTAATGGAAAATCCTTAAACATGGGGAAGGTATGTTTTGAGACTAAGCAAAAAAGTTTTATTCATCTATTTCAAGAATTTAATGATATATTTTCTTGGACATATGATGATTTAAAGGGTTTTGACCCAAGGTTATTTCTGTATACCATAGATCTAATTGATAATGTCAAACCAATAAGACAAAATCAGAGTCCATTGAATCTCAAAATTGAACCCTTAATGAAAAAGAGCTATCTAAATTGATTGAGGCCAATATAATTTTCCCCATCAAGAACTCATCATGGGTACCAAATCTTGTCCCTATTAGGAAGAAGAATGGAGAAATTAGATGGTGTTGGACTCTAGGGAGCTTAACCATGCTTCCCTTAAAGATCACCATCCTCTCCCTTCCATGGAGCAGATTTTGTCCAAGGTCAGTGGTTCAAGGATGTTTTCATTTCTTGATGGATTTTTTGGCTACAATCAAGTGCTAGTTAAAGAGTTTGATAGGTACAAGACTTCATTTACTACCAAATGGGGTACCTATGCTTATTGTAAGATGTCATTTGGGCTAACCAATGTAGGTGATAGATTTTAGAAGGCAATGGAGATGCCCTTCAAAAATGTGATTGGAAAGTTTGTATTAGTATACCTTGATGATATCATAGTTTATTCAAAGAATGTAGAAGATCATTTTGATCATTTAAAACAAGTGTTCTCAAGGTGTAGAGAGTTTGGGGTATCCCTTAACCCAAGCAAGTGTGTCTTTGCTACCAATTAAGGAAAACTATTGGGACACAATGTATCTAAGGATGGTTTAATCTTTGACCCAGAGAGAACAAAAGAAATACTTGCTCTCCCTCTTCCTAAACATAAGGGTTGTAAAGTTTCCTTGGTAGGATAAATTTTGTGAGAAGATTTATCCCTAATCTTTCTACCATGGTAAAACCCCTTACAGCTATGCTCAAGAAAAGTATGGTATTTGCATGGACCAAGGAAGGGAAGGAAAGTTTTGAAGAGATCAAGGCAGCCATAGCCTCAGCCCCTACTCTCATTAATCCAAACTTTGAAAAGGATTTCATCCTCTATACCCTAGGTGGTGAGTCAAGCATGTCATGTCCCCTTTTCAAATAAAAAAATAATAATAATCTTTGCTAAGATAGGCAGGCCCAAGAAAGTGAAGTTTCGGAAAAAGGGAGTTAATCTTTGGAAACCGTTGGACTAATAAATGATAATTATTATTAAAATATGTTTCATTAACCTCTCTTGGACATGAGTTACAGTTATTCCCTTTTTAAAGAGGTTTGGAGGCATTTTGGGGGGGGATTCCAGACTTGATTTTCACTCATTCTTTGTTATTCTTCAGAGGCTGCCAAACCTGTGGAGAAGGAGACCCAAGAACGGGAGTTTGCAGGTTTCCAGGGAGACCCAAGAACGGGAGTTTGCAGGTTTCTAGGGAGACCCAAGAACGGGAGTTTGCAGGTTTCCAGGAAGGCTAAGAATGGGAGTTTGAAGCCATTCCATGTGCATGCTCATACAGAGTTTGCCTTTGTGCTGAACAGTGCAGATTTGTGAGTTTCCGGGTGTATTTTTGTAAGAGTTTGGTGTTTCCGGTTGAGTATTTCATATCAGTTTTGGTTGCTTCTGTATTTTATACTTTAAGCTATTAAAATAGATCTGAATATATATATTGGGACGTGATTAAACTTCTGAGATAGATTATTAGTGTTCTTGTGGTGTTTCCGGGCATATTTTGTGCTATTTCGGGAGCCCGATGAGCATAGTTTTGGTCCTACATTTTCAAGCTATTGTGTAAAGGCTATATGGATCTAGAAATGTCAATTTGTAGGCTGTTATTCTGCTGAAAGTTCTGTAAAAATTTCCATTTTCAGATTCATTAATAATTTGTGAAGTTGTGAAGCTTTTAGCACTATTTTCAACATACCCGATTTGGGGTTTCTTGAGAAATTTGGTGGATCTTTGTGATAGCAGTTGTTTGATTTTTGAAAATCTGATTAGAGGTGTGAAATACCATATCAAATCAGAAAAGGGACATTTCAGTGGTATCAGAGCCATGATCTTGCCAGCCTGAGGGTTTGTAGAAGTTTGCAGGTCAGTTTTGACAACTACCCAGATCTTGCATTTCAGTTTTGAGAACTACCCAAATCTTGCATGTCATAATTTATGATTGCATGTTGCTTCTAATCAGCTGCATGTCCAAATCTATGGTTGCATGCTACTTCTAATCATTTTCATGTTAGTTCTTGGTGTTTGAAGAAGTTATATCCTATTGGGGTTACACTCTATTTTATCCAGAATGGACAGGTATAGTACAAAGTCTCAGAGGGAACGATCTTGGACAATTGATAGCCAGAGTTAAAATAGTAGAAAGGATGGTTATTTAGACATTCGAGATAAACTTATGAAAATAAGCCATGACATGTCTAAACAGTTGGTTGAGCACCACCATATAAATGACATGTTATCTGACCCAGCTAAGGTGGATAAGTTGACTGGATTTCTATTTGGCAGATTTTCTCACAGGACAGATGACACAATTTCCAAGAACTTGCATGAGGAGTTTGAGAAACTAGCTGATAGCCAGGTAGAGGTCTCAGATTCTACTCTGCCACAGGAGGTGGTGGGAAAGGATATTACACAAATTGATAGTAACGGTCAACTTGATACTCAAATTGAGACAATTGTTTACAGGTTGTCAAAGGGTGATGCCACAGGTATTCAGGATGGTATAGTTACAACAGGCAGTGACTACAGTGTAGTGGGTTCAGATGATGATTATAAGGATGTTGTTGTGCAGGATGGTGAGATACCTGGTAGAGATGAGCAGACATTGAGCATTCATGACTTTGCTGAGAAAGAGTACCAGGCACAGTTAGATGCTTCATCACATGAGGTTGAGGCTGGTAGTACTTCACATGATTTGTCCAACCAGCTAAAGGTGAACACAGATAGTATTGTGACTTCATTATCTCATCATGACAGGTATGTGGAGTTAGTTGGTATTGGTCATATTACTCAGGTGAGGAGTTTGCTTGAGTTACCAATTGATTCTATTTTACGGATATGGACTCGAGATTGTTATATTGGCATTTGGGATTCAGTTGACTAGAGATCTTTAACACTTTTTGGTAGCAGTGTTTGTTTGGGTGCTATCATGGATTTGATTAGCAGATTACATGGTGTTGTCTTTTCTTGTGCCAGTATCTTGTCTGATGTTGGTATTAGTTTTTATACACCGATGTTGGGCTTTGTTCATATATCCAGTCAACCATACTTGCTGGAATGTGTTGATGATCTTTCATATTTGGCAGTGTGTACAGATGAGTCCCAAGATCATATTGGCATTGATGACATCCAGGAGGATGTAGTGGGAAATTTTGAAGACTTAGTTTCTTTGGGTACAGAGGAGTTGGACAGCAGTGCTACAGTTTTTGATACTCTCTATGTTGATATGAGCTTTAGAGTTGATTCACGGGACATGGATGGTAATACTCTAGAGACTAGTAACTTTGAGGATACTCCTTTAGACAGTGCATCAAAGGAGGTTTGTAGGAGACAGTCAAGCCAATGCCATCATGTGTCTAATCAGTTGAGAGTTAGTGACCGAGACATTGCTATCACTTGCCAACATTTTGATGCTGCTCGTCAGTTATTAGCAGTTTATGGATGGGGTTCTCCTACTAGTGATGAGCAGGAAGGAAGTTATCTTTCCTTGACAGATATCCACTCTTTATGGGAGGCTATTCGGATTTTGAGATAGAATTATATGCAGTTGGTAGCTGACAGAGATTATCTTATGGAGTGGGGTAGTATAGCATATGATGCATTGTTGGCCAAGGAAGATGAGGTGAGTGAGCTTACTGAGCAGCTTGAGGTGATTTCTGAGATTCTTGAGAGTACACAGTTGGCTTTCAAGGAGTCACAATTTCATTTGGCTAAGGTGACCATGGAGTTAGAGTGACTAAAGTCTTTATCTGATTCTATACAGTCACAAGCTATGGTGTTTGGTGATTCGAGGATGTCCATGGCTGAGATTGTCAGAGACAGTGGAGATGGGGATGCATCCATCCTTGATACTAACATCGGCATATCAGGTTCATTCCCACTAGAGTCAAGTTTAGTTGAGTTGGGTATTGTAGCAGATTATTATATGCCTGACAGGGTGGTGGCCTCTAGTACTAAAGGCACAGAGACTAGAGATGTATCAAAGGTCATGTGTGATGTTGGTGAGTCGACAGTTGGCATGGTTCCTGCTAGTAATACTACTCCCTTGGTGATATCTTTGGAGGTAGTAGTCAGTTCCAACATGGTTGATGATCAATTATAGTTAGTTTCATCTAGATTACAGTCTGAGCCACTGACTGAGATTGGCGCATTCTATCGGCATTACACTGTGAGGTACGCTCATCAATTTACCTTTGATGACCATGTTGATGAGATTATGATACAGAGATGTACTTTGGTTCCTAGTGCTTATCATCAGTTATGGAATAGTTTGATGCCTCGAGATGAGAGTTGTGATGGGCACGACATGGAGACAGGTTCTGTAGTTGATAGCTTGATAATACATGACTTAGAGCAGGAGTTTTGGAGTGATGCTTCAGCAAGTGTTGTTATTGATTCTACTCCTTTGGCTATGACATCTCCTGACTTAGCTAGTGATCAGTCATAGTGGGTTGTATCACTTGTTCATGGTGAGCTATTGACTGAGGTTGGTTTTTTTAATCAATATTATATTGCAGGGTATGTACATCAGTTAACAATTGATCCTTATGCTGAGGAGTTGATGGCAGGAAAATTTGGTTTGGGTTCCATTTCTTGTTGTTTATCTTGTGATGGCTTTTCACCATCAGGGGTGCATGGGAGTTATGGTTATGAGATAGTGGCCAATGATCTACAGAGTTGTGTTGACTACAGGAGTTGTACAGTGTGTGGATTCTCCATACTTGGTATAGTTTCATTTGAGAGCATTCACCATTGTTGCAGAGTTGGATTGTACATTCCATATAGGCCAGTGGAATGCATTGATGGTATTTACTATGTTGGTAGTCCACTTTACTTGGGTCTTGATATTCTAAGAGTTTGTGTCTCATGGGTTTTTTACTGTGGTAATGGTGATTTTGGAGTTTGGTTGAGCTATAATTGCCAGTTTGATTATGGATTCCTCTTGGTCATATTGCAGAGGATCTTGCAGGAGTCTGTGTTAATTGGTAGTAGTATAGTTCATGACTACATTTGGGATCCAGGAGGATTGATTGGTTTATTGTTCAGCCATTGCTTGAGGACAAGCAATGTTTGGGAGGGGAGGACTTGTCATGTCCCATTTTCAAATAATAAAAAAATAATAATCTTTGCTAAGACAGGCAGGCCCAAGAAAGTGAAGTTTCGGAAAAAGGGAGTTAATCTTTGGAAACCGTTGGACTAATAAATGATAATTATTATTAAAATATGTTTCATTAACCTCTCTTGGATGTGAGTTACAGTTATTCCCTTTTTAAAGAGTTTGGAGGCATTTTGGGGGGGGATTCCAGACTTGATTTTCACTCATTCTTTGTTATTCTTCAGAGGCTGCCAAACCTGTGGAGAAGGAGACCCAAGAACGGGAGTTTGCAGGTTTCCAGGGAGACCCAAGAATGGGAGTTTGCAGGTTTCCAGGAAGGCTAAAGACGGGAGTTTGAAGCCATTCCATGTGCATGCTCATACAGAGTTTGCCTTTGTGCTGAACAGTGCAGATTTGTGAGTTTCCGGGTGTATTTTTGTAAGAGTTTGGTGTTTCCGGTTGAGTATTTCATATCAGTTTTGGTTGCTGCTGTATTTTATACTTTAAGCTGTTAAAATAGATCTAAATATATATATTGGGACGTGATTAAACTTCTGAGATAGATTATTAGTGTTCTTGTGGTGTTTCCGGGCATATTTTGTGCTATTTCGGGAGCCCGATGAGCATAGTTTTGGTCCTACATTTTCAAGCTATTGTGTAAAGGCTATACGGATCTAGAAATGTCAATTTGTAGGCTGTTATGCTGCTGAAAGTTCTGTAAAAATTTCCATTTTCAGATTCATTAATAATTTGTGAAGTTGTGAAGCTTTTAGCACTATTTTCAACATACCCGATTTGGGGTTTCTTGAGAAATTTGGTGGATCTTTGTGATAGCAGTTGTTTGATTTTTGAAAATTTGATTAGAGGTGTGAAATACCATATCAAATCAGAAAAGGGAAATTTCAAGGCATTTCTGCTATCTTGACTCAAATGAATGATAAATATGAAGAGCAACCCATAGCCTTCTTTAGTGAGGGGCTTAAAGAGTATGAAGACAAATGCAGCTATGTAGATAAGCAAACCCTCGTAGTCATCAGAACCTTAAAGAAATTTAGACACCTCTCGTCTCATAATAAAATTCATTTGTTAGTACCCCATACCAGTGTGAAAGATTTCCTTTTGAGAAAAGATATTAGTGAGAAAAGAGTTGGTTGGATTAATAAAGTAATGGAATATGATGTTGACATCTAGATCACCAAGCTAGTAAGAGGGAAAGGGTTGTGAAAACAGATGATATCATCTCAAGAACTAGATGAGGAAGTTTCTATGATACTAACAGAGCAACAAGAAGTAAGAGATGATGACCCAAGGAACTCGATGGATGATATGAAAAATTTCTTATTAGGCAATGGATACCCTCAAGGGTTAGATAGAACTAAAATGAGATAGTATAGATTACAGTTAATCCCTTACATCATAATTGATGGTATCCTTTTTAGGAGAGATTTTAAAAGAGCCCTATTAAGATGCATTGACATAGACCAAGTTGAAAGAATGATCAGAGAGCTTCATGATGGTCCTGATGCTGGTCACTTCTTCGCAAGGACAACTACAATGAAGGTCATGAGGGCTGGTTACCACTAGCCATCCCTATTCCATGATTGTCATAATTATGTGAGGAAATGTGAAAAATGTGCCTTCTTCTTTTGCAAGCAAAGGCTTGCAGCTCTTCCTCTTCATCCCATTCAGGTGGACGAGCCTTTTTCTCAATGGGGATTGTATTTCATAGGCCCTATCAATCCTCCTTCTAGTGCTGGTCACAAATGGATTTTAGCTGCTACAGATTACTTCACTAGATGGATAGAGGTAGTTGCATTGAAGGATGCCACAGAATCTTTAGTTGTTGAGTTCCTTGATGGAATTGTGACTAGGTTTGGTGCTCCTTCAACTATCATTTTAGATAATACAAAATCTTTTGTTGGAGCTCAGATTTGTTCATGGGCAGTTGATCATAATATCTAGTTAAGTACATCCTCAAACTACTATCCTCAAGGCAATGGTTTGGCTAAATCCTCCAACAAATACTTGAGTAGGATCATGAAAAGAACTATAGAGGATAACCAGAGGTGTTGGCATCAAAAGTTGAGGATTGCATTGTGGGCTGATAAAATAACACCTAAGGGGTCAATAGGGAATTCACCATTTATGTTGGTCTATGAAAAAGAAGCAAGGCTTCCAATTTCATTAGAATTCCCATCTCTAGAACTAGCTCATCAGCTAGAGCTAATTGAAGATGATTCCATGATAGTAAGAATGGCAGAGCTAATGGAGTTGGAAGAGAAAAGAAGTCAGGTCATGCAGACCCTAGAGACACATCAGCATTAGATGAAAAGGAGTTTTGATAAGAAGGCTAGGGTCAAAACCTTCAGAGAGGGTGACTTAGTTTTAAAATGGGATGCAGACAAGGGAAAACTAGGGAGACACTCAAAATTTGATTTACTATGGAGGGGTCCCTATATGATTTTTGATTGCAAGCAGACCAATGCTTTTCAATTAAGCAAGCCAGGTGGTCAAATTTTTCCTATCCCAATCAATGGGATCCATCTCAAGCCGTGTCTCTAATAAGGTTTGAAGTTTCATGTACATATGTAGCTTAGTTTTTTTTCCTGTAGTTCCTTTTTTCCAAGAAGTGCATGAGCATAGGCTATCTCTCTATGAGGCAGCCAGTTTTTGAAATTTTGAAGGTTGCAGAGATGGGGTTTTCCAATGTTTTGTTGCCGCAGAGGTAGGGTTACAATTTTTTACAATGCATAGATCCAAATTTTTATCACTTTACAGCCCAATGGATGTAGAAGGCCACTGGTCATGCACATAGCAGGCTTGCATCCCCTCTGAGTTGCTAGAAGTGTTACCCATTTTGCCTCCCGCCAAAATTTGAACTTTGAATTCTACCCCACCCAACAACTATTTCCCATCTTTTATACTATTTTTAATGCCTGAGAATTTAAAATGCAAAAAATTAAATAAAATGATCAAGCGGGTCTTCTTCTTTTCTGCAGCTTTCTTCTTTTGGCTACGTGGTAAGTGGGTCCACTTTCTTTAGGCTTCTGTAGACAAGGTAGTTGGTGAGCTAGCAGTTTGATTGGTGCCTAATTTCCTTAATTCTGAGCTTCGTCAAACTTTTTGACAATGTGGGCAAGCACCCTGGTGACACCTATCCCATGACCTCACATGTTCCTCGTTGTACCTTCCACCATCAGATCTTCAAGGATCAATGGCTTGCACATGCCTGCAATAAGGAGTTGCAAGGAAATTAAACAATGTGGGTATGCACCCTTGTGACATGTGGCATGATGTGACATCATGGGGCCACTTTTTTTAGGAGGTAACAACAACTCATCCTCTGTGGTAGTTGTCAGATGAGTCAAAATATGAAGAGGGCATTTCATTGGCACATCCAGCTAACCAAGTATGCGGTTCTATAGAGCTTTGATCACTGTAGATTCGAATGAGATTGAGGGCTGATGCTTTCCCACAATAACAAGATGCGAGGACTTTAAAAAATGCAGGCAAGTGCCTTGTTTCTGCATTTCTCTATGGGACCTATTTCTTGTGTGGGTCACTAGGGTGGTGCTAGTTGTATGCTAGGGTGGTGCTAGTTGTATGCTAGGGTGATGCTAGTGGGGGATAGGTCAGGCTGAGTTAGATGTCGAGGTGTTTTGTGGGCCCCAAAATCTTGAAGGACAAGTACAATATATGGAGAATCTTCATGGTCATTGATCTTTCAAAGATCAATGATCGGTGCTTCCCCACAATATGAAGATATGAGGACTTTAAGCAATGCAAGAAAGCACCTAAGGGACATGTGTCCGAGTGGGCCTGGTAAGGCAGTAATAGTTAGAGGTTGGTAGTTATGTGACTGTCACGGTTGAGGATTTTAGGAGGTGGCGCAATTAGTAAAGAAGATGTGGTCAACTGCGCAGAGACTTTGTGGAGTGGCAAAATAAAAAAGGATCATTAATCCACATGGCTCATCTTGGTGATGGAGTTAGGTTGACCTACTAACCCTGTTGATTCACAAGTTAGAAATAGGGGATATTGAGGTTTTTTTGCAGAATCTAGTCCTTGTGATCAATTCCAACCACCCTCAAATGAATGTTGAACTTAGTGAACATGGAAAAACACTCCATCACCTCTGATCCAATTGATCTACTTGGTTAGAATATTTAATGGCATCGTTTCTGTCTTCTTAGGGCCCTATTACAATAGAGATTAGATATCATTGAATTTGGATCTATGCTTAGATCAAATTTTCTTCAGATCTCCATGATTATTCTCTGTAGGGCTTAATGGTAGTAGTTGTAGAGTAATTTTAGTTGGAAAATATCTCAGTTATGCCTGAGCTACAAAGGAAAAATTTTGTAAAGGTTGACTCTTTTCTAACTTCTCTGATATTGCTTTGCAACTTCAGTGTAAATTCCCTTTGCCTCTGAATTGTATGACATTCTTCCTTATCTCCTTCAACCATTAATGTGAAAGTGCAAGAGCTATTTGCCTCTCATTGGTGTTTTGTAGAGATCTGCAATCTGCATGATTGTATCTCTTTTGTCTTGTGAATGATATATAAGTAAATATTCTCTTTCCTTATGTCATTCATTTTGGGTTTTCTGATCTGCATGTGATCGTTAGATTAAAGCAAGTTTGAATGTGTATATCTTTTAGTGTCATGATGGTTCAATAGTGCATGTGTGGGTAGAGATTGGTTTGAACACTTTATTTTGGTGCATCACCCCCTTAGATTAGAATAGGTAGATTTTCTTCTATGTCTTCCTTCTCCCTTTTCCTCTCAAAGAGTAGTTAGGTGCACCCTAATACTAAAGGAAGCCGGCCTTCTCTGGAGACTCAACCTCATAGTTCAAGTCCCACAGCTTGGAGGTTGTTTCAATGTTTCACAAGGTTTTCCTTAGGTAAAATCTTTGGATGTGGGTGCAAACTTTTGTGACAACAGTTTCATTCACATAGTTTCCCTATGTTGAATCACTTGCATAGGAATGATTTATTTTGTTTTCCTTATTGGATATACTCCTCTCTTTCTCTGCCTATTGAAAAGTGTGAAACTAAAAGTTTCCTACCAAAACATCAAGGAATTTTATTTAGACTCTATGAATTCCACTAGAATATGACCCTTTAGTCCTCCCCTCACATTTGCCCTGAGCTTAATAAGCATATCTTTAAGGATATTTCCTCCTCATTGAGATAGTCTCACACTCTTTCTACTCCCACTAGTTTTGTGGTTATGACTCTCTTTCCCTATAAATCCAAGAATAGAAAGGAGGATCTCAAAAATAACTAGGATGATACCATAAATATTTTAGATAATTCAGAGAAAGGTTCCTCTTCCATTAAAATTGGTTGGACCCTATATAACCCGATCCCATTTTTTACTCCCTTATCCCTAGGTTCAACAATGTACCACCCCTTACCCCTTGTGTATTTAATTTATCTAGATGATCTCCAAATGTCTAGGGAGCCCTTGACTAGCCTTGTACCAAAAAAGATGATGGTAAGATTGATTTGGACATTCTAACCCTACACTTTATATAGATGACCTCTTGTTATAACAAGTTGAAAGTGATTGTCATTTAGCTTCTTTTTCAAATGCACATAGCCCACATAAATATTAATAGGCTTGAGGGAATTGGCTGAGTAGAGAGAAATTTAGTTGACTATACAACAAGCCCCAGGGATGAGGTTTGGTAGAAAGTGGTTCGGGAGCTATGAGACAAACTCAATTGCTAGGAGAAGTTGGAGGAACAAGTAGACAACATCAAGAACAAAGTGCCTTTTGAGGAAGAGTGAAATAAAATTCTTAAGGCCTTAGTGTATATTATGAAGGAATAGGCCCAATTGGGGAGAAAATGAATAATTGGCATCCTAGAGAAATCAGGCCTAGACCAAGATGGAGGAGGAAACTAGGAGTTTGAAGGTTCAACTCGAAGATAGAGTGACTAAGAGGAAACACAAGGAGGAGACTCTAAGAAAGGAAGAAGGAAACCAAGAGGCCTCCTAGGGCTTTAGTGGGCTCAAGATTTCTTTCCCCCCTAAGCACTCCTTGTTGGAATAGCTTAAGGAATGACTAAGGTATGTCGTTGGTTCATGCTCTTGTGCCTCCTAATGGTGTTGGGCCACTTTAGGTTTTGTGTTGGTGATGTAGGTTCTGGTGATGGGTGGTGGTTGTTGGTTGATGTGGTGTGGTGGATGGATACAATTGTTTGTTTGTTATGACATGGTATTACTAGTTTGCAACTTTTAAGTTCTTATGCATTATGTTGGTGGTAGTTGGGTCCATCTAAAGACTCCTTTTTATGGCTGCCATTTTTGTTTCTTTCCCAACATGGTTTGGTTAAAAAATTTCATTTTAGTTTAGTTGTAGCTGCTAGTTCTAGTTCTATTTTATTATTTGGTAGGGTTATGGCAAACTTGATGTTACTTTAATTGTTAGGGGTTCGAGCCATTCTTTCTTTATTTAATCAGAACATTGTCAAGTAGATGCAAGTAACAAACAACAAATTATCCTTAAAAGGACATCACGTCATAATCATTACAAGTAAATCAACTAAGCTATACTTTGTAGAGAGAATATAAATCATAATAGTAGTTAAAGGCTTATTATAAACCATCAACAAAAAAGGATTGTTTATCACTATAACCATGGATAGGATCAATAGAAAACTTAGTTCTATTAGAAATAAGGCGTAAGTATTAGTCCAATTTCTAATCCTTACTTTTAAAAATAATTTGTATATCTTTTTCAACTTTATCAAGTATATTTAAGCAATAAAACTAAACTCCAAATGATATTATTCTTGAATCTATTTTACTTCATCAATAATTACATTGTTAGTAGGAAAGAGCCTACAACACAATGGTGAATCGTGAGTCCCTTAATTGGGAGGTCTTGGGTTCGAACCTGTTGGGACTAAAAATTGCATGCTTCATTTTTAGTCACATTTTGAAAATTTTGGAAAATCATGTCCTAAAGTGCCTTTTATGCATGTGTTCAGTTGGTAGCTTGAGGCCTAGATGGTGTTTGAGTGGCTTAACACCTTTCATTTAACATATGTATATGATCCACAATGTTATTTTGCCATCCCGAATCATTCTCTGAAGTCCCATTTTGAGCTAGTGTCAAAATTTGCAATTCTACCAAGTGTCAAATAGCGATCAGAGGCCTAGTTTGCATCTGAATATCTTTTACCCAAGACTGTGTCATGACTAGTCACTTTGGGGATGTTTAGTGTGTACAACAAAGAACCTATGTTTCAATTTTCAAGTCTTTTCGAATCCGTTTGACTAGGTTTTGCACCCCGCAAAGTTGGTTATTTACTGTTTTGTGCATTTAACTAGTTGATGACAATTCTGGGAAGCCCTGTTCGACCAATCATATCTTTGACCCAGTTGACCCAAATGAAAAAATCCTTTTTGCATTGTGTTCTAGGGGTAAGACACTTCATATGTTCCAATTTTGAGATCATGTCGAATCCATTTGATTAGTTTGCTAACATGATCAAAAACCCAGTTTGCATTGTTTTGTTACAGCTACAGTATCCAGATTGATCCGTACCCCTGTTCGGCATGTTATAACTTTGATCGTGTGATTGGCTAGCCTAAATGGATTGTAACATTGTGTTGTGTCCTAGAAATCCTTGAAGTATGCCAGTTCTTAAGTCATGATGAATCCATTTGCATACTTTCTTATGTCCGTACATTTGCCAAAAATCACTTTTGGACACATTTGCCAGTTAACATTTCCAAGTGCCTGTTTTCAGAAATTCGCAAAATGTGCCCTGTGATTCTTCATGAGCCCAAAACATGGAATTATATTCTCTTCATGGCAAAGAACTTATATCCTAGTTTTCAAAACCCCAAGTGATCAATAACCCAGTTTATAATGCCAAACCCGAGCCCAGTTTATGTTTTTTAACATTGTTTGCCTGTAGAGTAATTGAAGTATGGATGTTCGGCAATTAAAATATCTTGACTGGGAATCCATCATGGGTTGAAAATTTGCAGTGTGATAGAGTATGCAGGATTGAACACTCATGCCGATTTTCGTGGCTTGGTAACTTGATTGGATCAAGTTTTAATTACAACCGGCAGGTATCCAGACACTAATTCACAATTTGTATAATTGATTAAAAGTGAGTTTAAAATAATGAATTGATGATCATTATGCATATGATTCAATCTTATGACAAAGTAAATGGTGGAAATGGTTTCTTAAAAGCAAAATACAAGGAGCATGTGAAGATTCAAGAAAGAGAGAATTTGGAAAGTGTTCCATTAAAGAGGTTTAGAGGATCACAATATGATGCTGATTTGCCGGCAATTTCAAAAGATAGTATTAATCAAGAAATTTTCACATCAATTAAAATCCACGAGCACAATGAAGCCTTTTGTTGTGAGTTTGCACATTGAATTAAGGAAAAGATTGCATAAAGGTTGCTCTCTCCCACATTGTAGTCTCAATTTGAAAGTTGCAGCTAAGAGGTAGTTTTCAACATAGAAGATGTGCTCCATGTCTGGAGAAAACAAAGAGGACAGCAGCAAACATCCACAGAGGAAGAAACATCCACGTTTTTTAGAGAAATGAACAAATTTGTTGGTGAAACAAAGCTCAAGGTAGCATGTGATTCACGTTTTTGCAGCAAGCAATCAATAAAAGACCATATGTGCATAAAAAAGGAAGCAAAGAACCCCCATTTTTCAAGCCCATGGCTTCTCTAAAGGTGCAGCCACGTTTTTGAAGGGAGTAGCAGCATTTTAAATGACCATGTGCATAAGAAATGACCATTACAATGAAAAGTCTGTAGATTCATAGCAAAAACGACCAACAAGATGGAGTTTCATGTTTGGAATAAGAAAACTCATGCATTTAGCAATCACAGCAAACACAAAGAGCAAGAACCATTGAAGAACATTATCCCACATTGAGCAAGTGGGAAGTATTTTTAGTCTTTATATGCTTTTGCACCCAAACATATAGTGTCAACAAGACAAAGCATTTTGAAAAGGCAAGGTAGGTGCACGTGGGTCCCAATCAGCTAGAAGGAGTGAAGTAAATTTTGAAAGAAAATGCATGCCCAAATGATGACATCAGCAGCTTATAGGCGGCCGAAAAAGTCAAAAATCTGGCAGGTCGCTATGTCGCTTGCCGAAAAATCTTGAAAAATCCGGCTAGCGACATAGCGAGGTCGCCGAAAAACTCAGGAATTCGGCAAGAGTCAACAGCCAATCAGAAAGTGACACGTGGCATTGGTCAAACCTGGAGTTGACCCAAAATTAAAGAGGCTAGAAAAAATAAAATGATTTTAAAATTTTCATTTTAAAATTATTTTGCCAAGAAACTGACATGGACTTTTTTTTTTAAAAATAAAGTTTGAACTTCTGATATAGTTTTAACTTTTGAAAGTTCATATATTTGTGAAATATTGTCATAGAGACATAAACAGAGGCCTAATTTTCAAACGACCATATCTGGGGAAAATTTTAACCGAATTAGGCACTCCAATATACCGTTGGAACCGGGAGAACCTGAACTTTCCAAATCTGGAGTTTTTTTTTGCACAGGTGCTTCTTGGTTCAAGTTATAGGACAATTTGTGAAATCAAAGGCATTGGCGACAGAATAGGCTGAGTTCTTCAGTGATAATTAAGATTGGTTAGAGGATGGTTTTAGGGGTTAGTTGCAATCTTAAGGTGAAGAAAATCAATTTGAGGTTGTTTCCTTGGCTTCTTGAAATCACATTGTAACTATTTTTTCACTTCTTACCGTGAATGCATCAAGAATCAGTTGCATCTTTTCATCATTACTTTTTCAGATATTTTGATGCCTTTGAGAGGTATAATGATGAAGATTTGATCTGCCAGTTGATAGAGAGAGGGAAGAAAGAGGTTTTTCAGTTATAGAGGATTGGATTTCAAGTGGACACCTGGCAATTGCATATCAGATCTGGGAATTCATTTCTTGCTATATCTTTCTTTCTTTCTTCACTTTTTAGGGGTTCCAATTTTTGGGAAGAAAAAGTTCATTGCTGTGATACCATTGGGGATTCCAGTTTTTGCACTGTGAGACCATTGGTTCCAGTATCTTGACATGTTTCCATGACTGTGACACCATTTTCTTCAGCAGAACTCTCATGTGAACAGCATTGTAGAGATAATATAGATAGTTCTGAGATATTAGGTTGTTTCATGTTTTAATTTTATGCATCTGAATGTATAGTTTCAAGGAAAGGAATACATATGAGCAACAATTTCACTAGTTTTGTTTTGGTTCTTGTCTCCTGTCTTAGTAATCTGTAAGTCTTATGTGGTTTTGGAACAAAGATTTGAGACCCATTTGCATCCCTTTCAGGTTGTATGTTTGATGTATTTTGCTGTTGGACCAAAGGGCCAAGTAAATGCTCAATATGTTTAAACAAGGTTACTGGTTGTTTGAGAAGGATATTTTGTGAGAATGAGACCTAAATGAACACTGATGTCTGAATCACAAGGTGGTTGGATAGATCTGATGTTTGGGTATATGAGATATGCCCTGATGTCACAAATGTATGTTTTGAATTCATGGAATTGCCCAATGGAGTAGGCACTGATCAGTTATAGGATCACTAGTTATACTGTTGCATTTTTGAAGTTTTGTTGAATCAACATCTTTAATCAAATGAATTTCCCTTTCATGTTGAAGAGCTCTAAACAGAATGCCCTCACTCAGCTTATGAATTTCATTGTTTTGCATCTAGCTACTACAGATATACGTTATTTCATAAGTTATTAGGAGAAATAAGGGTTTCTATCTACTTTGCATTAGATTCAGTGTATGCTTTGACAACTGGTACCATATAAAGAATCTATAGGTCCACCCGCCTAGGTTTTGCAGAGCCTAAAGTGCAGAAGGAGTATAGCCTTATAGTTGGCCTGGTGTCTGAATGGATGTGTTGATAATGTGAGTTAGCTGCCCCTAGATGCATCTTGTTCTCATCAGGGTAATTGGAAATAGGTAACATTTTCAAACACCAACAGAACCTACTCAAGATTAACTAATAATTGAAATAATTAATCACAAAAAATTATTATTATTTACCTTGACTTTGGCCCCTTATCAATCAAAAAAAAAAAAATTACATTGTTATCATAAGATCAAGCGTAGTCATTTTATAAATAAGAATCTATAACAAAAGAGTCATCATTTTAGATTCTTATCAATATAAGATTCCTTTTAAAATTTTGATAAATCTAATTTAATTATTTTATTAAATTTCTAATATTTATTAGTTTAAATTTTTTATTACTTTGAAATTATTTTAACTTTGAATTTTATAAATTCTTTGTATTATCAATTATCAATTGTCAATTGTCAAGTTCAACATATTTAACAACAAAGAAATTATTTATAAAAATGTATATAAATTGTCAGCCTCACGTAAAAAATAAAATATTATATTCTCTCTTTCTCACTTCGAGATTGATTATATACATACATAGACTAGAGAAATCTCAGGAAATGAAAAAATAATGTGATAAGCTTTCTTTCTTTATCAACAAATATTCTATACAGTCCATACAAACTTATGAGGTTATACATGTCATCACCAACATATATATAATTTCCATGTAACTTTTCTAGTCATAATATGATGTCAATAATAGATTATAAAAAATATAGTACACTACTATAAACTAGATCCTATACTTAGACAATTTTCTTATTACCGAACACTATGTAGCTTTATTTTTGAGGTTTCCTGTGAACATGTACATTATGTATTGCCATAAATGACAATAATTACATATCACTATTAGCAAATTTTCAACACTTATCCCATGTTTTTTGAAACCTATGTTTGAAATATATCATTAACTCATAAGGTGCCCTTTTGATTGTAGTTAGTTGCTACAAGAGTGATAAATGATCACTCTTATCTTTGAAGTGTTTACACAATCCTTCTCCTAGCCCATCCCAATTAGTGATAGAGTTATGTGGCAAATTTCTATACCATTGTAATGTTTTTCCTTTAAGAGATGAAGCTAACAGTCTAAAAGAAAATTCATCTTTTGTAATACCATGTATGTTACAGATATTTGAAATCTCTTGAATATGTTTAATATGAGAAATGGAAGTTTCACTCCTAAAATCTAGTAGACTTTTAAGAGTGGCTACTCAAATATCATATCTTTGGGATAGGATGAGAGGACTTCCACCATTGAAGGTGGCAAGAACTTGATTTCTAGGGAGATCCATGTGAAATAATGCTCTATTCAAATGGATATATTTTACCCAAGACTATATCCTATCAATAGGAGGAGTAGAAAGGGATCTTGCATGTGTATGTGCTACTTCTAGACTCCTAACTAGTGATAGAGAGAATCTACTTCTCTTCCTCCTAGGATTTGAAACTAAAAGTTTGGTATATTGAAAAGTACCTCTAGAAGATTCCCTTATTTGAGCTTGGGGCATGAATAACTACAATCTTGGTCTTAAACTAAGGTGTAGAAGTAGTCACCAGGTTCTTGAATGTGAGCCTCTTGAAGGCCTCAAATATTGAGAGAAATATTACCTCCTTAGCATTCATTTGAAGATATTTTCTTGACACAATCTTCAAAGTCTGGGACTTTACAATTAGAGAGTTAGTCTCTAGAGAAGGCTCATTTCCTTAATATCAAGGCACATCTAACTATTTCTTGAAACAAAAAGGGAGATTGAATGCATTAAAGAAAATTACCTATTCTAGTCTAGAGGGGGTGATACACCAAATAGTATTTTGATCTACTTTTTTTCTAATAACTACGCTATAATCTAACAGATTTCACAAGATATATCATTATCTATGTTTGTTCAATCTTAATATCATACACAAGTCAAAAGATCGCATAACCATGAAAGGATTAAAATAGATTCACTCGACTAGATCAGTTATCTAAAATGGACATAATCATATGGTATTACAATTATCAAAATACATTTAGAAAGTGAGGCCAAACAAAGTGTACAAACTTAACTGATCAAAAATTAATATGATAGAGGAGATTTCTATTAAATAAGAGGAAAAGAAATCACAGAGAAAATATGTGAAAGACTAGAAAAAGAGAGATCCTTGAACAAAAATTTAAACTTTCCTTTATATGATGTCGGCATTACCTAGATACAACCCTAAGTTTAAAATCACATGCCCATGAGATTGGAATATAGGTGAGAGCAATACTTGAAGATCAGGTGAAAATCTAATCATGAAGTACAACTTCTCGCAAGAAATGATAGAAAGAAAAAGGGAAAGCATGCACTCATTTGTAAGAGATAAAATTGAGGCTAGATTGATCATGATATGCTTTTAAGGATCATGGAGTGTAGCAGTGTTGAGGACATTAAAAAAATGGTTGTAGATGACAAATCATTTCATATTTATCTTTCCAACAACTACATTTCTTCATTTCCATCATGTTAGATTAACCAAATCAGAAAGTCACCTGAAGTCAATCATTTCCTTTGCCACATGGCCCTATACCCTTGAAATATTTCACCATCCTACCCAATAGTCTAACTATTGTGTTGACCCTATATATTCATCTTTTGGTGGCATCGCAATTGATTTTCTTCATTAGCTATATGTCCTTGTGAAACCATGACCATTTGTATTTTATGGTTGATTGCTTCTTTGTATCTTGTTATCTCTTTAGCCCCTAGAATGTTGCAACCCTAGGACATCATAAAATTTCCTTTATTGCATCTTCATAGTAGCTAAGGATTTGGCATTTTTCCCCTATGATGTTGTGATGTGTGAATATTTTCCTTTGTCACTCCTTCACATCTACCCAACATGAAAATTGCTTAACTGTATGACATTGTGACTGGCGGTCTCATAAGGATTGTGTCTTCCCAGACACATGTCCAATCCTCATATTCCAACTTTGTCTAAATATCATACACCTTTAGAAAGTGGGGAAACACCGAGCATTGATTCTAGAAGATCTCACAGTGGGGATTAATAGCTATTGATGCTCTTGATTTTTTCGATGTTGCAACTTGAAGGTGTGAAGCCTTTTCGAAAGAAGGTCATTGGTCTAATATATCTACTTCATTCAATGAAAATTTTCATTGAAATCAATTATATTAGTTGTTTCTTACCCTTGCTATGATGCAACCACTGAATTTAATTGTTTCCATGGTCAAATCACACTGTTATGGCTTAAGATTTGACTATATCCTTGAAAAATACAACCATGTGAAGATCACACCTTAACTATGATCACCCAATCATAACCACAAAAAATATCTTCATTTTACCATGCAAATCCTCAACCAAAAAGTTTGCTACTTCGTAGCTATAACTTTTTTTTTTCCATTGAGTCCATGCAACATTGTGAATAAAGGGGATGACTGCTTCGCAACATTAAATTGACTATTAGCACTAATAGTTGCAAAGATGCTAATTTTATTATGTTGTACTCTCATATGCCCTTTGACAATTAAGTCATGACTACTTGCAATCATGTGATCAAGGATATGATAGCAAGATCACAACTTGAATTTGTATAAGCTTATAACATGTGAACATAAAAGATTCAAGTCTTAGGGATAAAAAGGAAAGGTAAAAATTTTTTTGTACCCTTATCAACTTGCATGGAAAATATATTTGAATAGTCAATTTTGAATGCTGGTCATGACTATCACCCTGGAAATTCAAGTTCTTTTGGAGGGGGGTGGAAAAATGGGTAACAGTTCACTCTATGGATAAGGGGAGACAAGAAAGCATGATTCTTAAGATTGAAATCTCTAAATCTTATGACATGGTCTCATGGGAATTTCTAATGGAGGTCCTCAAGAAAGTAGGATTTAGAGGGAGAATACTTCAGCTAATGGAGGAATCCTTCAAAATGCCTAAGTTTTTGGTGTTGGTTAACAATTCCTCAAAGGGTTTCTTTAGTATTTCAGGTGGTCTAAGACAAGGTGATCCTTTATTTGCCTATATCTTAATTATTTTAGCTGATGCTCTTTGTATAAATCTTACCACAATAGTGGACACTGGTATTATGAAAGGCTTTAAACCATCTTTTATGGTGGATTCTATCTCACACAAACAATTTTTGGATGACACCCAGATGGCTGAAGAAGATACTATAGCTAAAGATAAAGCTAAGAAGTCCTTTCTGGAGGATTGTTCCCTAGCTTTAGATTAAAAATTTAAATTTTCCAAGAGTTCTCTCTCCTTTTTCAATACCCCCTAAAGGCTCCAAAATCTTATAGCTTTGACTATTGGTTTCCATATTACTATTCGTCCTATTGTATATCTTGGAATGCCCTCAACTTCAGCTAAGCTGGATAATAATATTTGGTTTAAAGGATCTGAAATTAGCAGCTTGGAATGGATATCTTGTTAGTAATGTTGAGAAACTCTAGATACTCATGCTAGTTCTACTGAGCTCCACTTAGTATGTAATATCCTTATTTTATATGCCAATCGAATAGACAAAAATGTTGGATGCTATAAAAATAAATTTCCTATGGGCTAGAGTAGAAGACAAGAAGAGGATCTCACTTGTTAAATGGGAAATGGTATGCTCTCTTAGGGATCAAGATGACCTCAATGTATGAGACTCCCACATTATGAACTTAGCCTTCACTTCAAAGGTTGGATGGAATGTGATGAAGTTAGATTTTGAATGGGCTAAGATTGTATGAGGTAAGTATCTAAATAATTAGAATGTGATAAGCCTACTAAGGAACCCCCTTAATTAGGGATCGATTATTTAAAATAATTTGAAGGATATCATTCCCCTCCTCTCTCAAGGTTACTCTTGTTAGCTGGGGAATGGGGTTTTAGATTCTTGGATGGATTCTTGGGAAGATATTCTTGCATTGGAATTCTGTCCTATGTTCCTATGTCTATAGGATGTGGTTACCAATAGAGTGGGCTTCAAGGTTAGGGACTAGTAGGAAAGAATTGACTACAAGGTGAATTCCAAGATTGACATCAATTCATTTGTACTTTCTTCAAAACTAGTTTCCTTAGAATTTTTAATTCATTTGAATACCTTAAGGATTTTTATAATGGACCAAATTGATGAAGTGATCTAGAAGAATTCCAAATCGAGAGATTATACTACTAAAACTAGTTTTGATCTACTGGTTCCTAGCTAGCCAAATCTATTTGACTAGAGGACGATTTGGGATAATAAAGTCATTTCAAACTTAAGTTCCTTGATTGGAAAATATATCATAATAAGATCCCCACTCTTGATAATATCTTAAAAAGTCATATGAATATTTTTAATAGGTGTGTTCTCTATGAAAATGATGCTAAGTCAATTGCCTACATCCTCTTCTACTGCCCTTTTCTTGGGAAGTAAGACAAAGGATAGTGCACATGCTCAAAGTGTAATAGTTCTAGAAGAATGACCTTGGGGAGATCTTAAACTCCTAGAGATCCCCTTCTCACCATGCATTTATCACAAAGTTATGGATATAGTCCCTTTTAAATGGCTATTGGTTCCTATGGACCAAAAACAACAATAGGATCTTTAGGGACAAATGCAAAAATGCAAAAACAATGAGTGTGAGGCTCATCCATAATAAGAAGGAGAAAATGAAGACCCTACATAACTTGAGAAGTTTTAGAAGTTTTTGTTTTTAATCAGAAGGATTATTGAATGGGCCCCCTAAATCAGATTGGGTCAAGCTGAACTTTGACAGTTCCTCTATGGGTAACCTAAGTCAAGCAGGTGGGGGTGACCTTCTAAGAAGATCACAGAGGGATTTTTTGGTAGCTTACTTGATTTACTTGGGTGTTCAAATTTCTTATATGAATAAACTCCTAGCCCTTTATCATGTTGTCTTGGTTCTAAACAGGGAAAAAAGTAAAAACGACAATCATCAAAGAGGATGACCCAAATGTAATCAACCTTTTAAAAGATGTAGAAAACACAAGTTGGAATGGTAAGGATGTAATTTCAATAATAAGACAAGTGTTATGAAATATGGAGGATGTTTAATTTCATTGTACCTATCAAGAGGGAAATAGATCAATGAGCATTGGAAGATATACAAAGGGTTTCAAAATTTGGGATGAACTTTTGTCTATCTAGGTGGAAGTGTAGGAAGTGATCTATCATGATCGTATAGAAATTTCACATTAATGATCTTGTCATTATTACTATTTATGGGGCTCATTTTCCAAATATTTTTATGAGATGCATTGTTTTGATTTTATAGATTAACATGGTTTTGAATAAAAGCTTGAGTCTGTCTCTCTTAGATTTTGTGAGTCTACTAGATTTTGAATTTGTGAGTTTTTTTCTACTTTCAATGGAATACAAGGATGGGAGGAGACCCTTATTAGATTGAGCCTAATGAATGGGGAGAGTACCACAATGACAAGGAGCTTTGGGAGACCCTTGAGTAGGTTAAAAAAATATAATATAATATGGAAATGAAGGGCTACAATCAAGGTCTTTCTTTGAAAATTATGGAGTCATGAGATGGTGGGAATGTTACTGTGGGCCATGTTTTCTTTTTCATCATCTTAGAGTCTATCTCTACCATCACTAGGTTGAGCATGATAGGGGTCAAGACTCTAAGAAACACCAAAATACCTTTCAAAGATGTCGTGGAGCATTTCATGAGATGATTGAAGAAGTCCCCAGCTTGCATTATGGGTTTAACAAAGAGGTGATGGAAGGGGTTTGACAAGCCTTGGTGAAGGTGTCGATCCAATTTTCCACCTCCAAAGGAAGGTACAAAAGGTTTCATTCACATAGATTCCCTATGTTGAATAACTTGCATAGGAATGATTTATTTTGTTTTCCTTATTGGATATACTCCTCTCTTTCTCCGCCTCTTGAAAAGTGTGAAACTAAAGATTTCCTACCAAAAAATCAATGGATTTTATTCAGACTCGATGAATTCCACTAGAATATGACCCTTTAGTCCTCCCCTAACCTTTCCCCTAATCTTAATAAGCATATCTTTAAGGATATTTCCTCCTCATTGAGATAGTCTCACACTCTTTCTACTCCCACTAGTTTTGTGGTTATGACTCTCCCTCCCTATAAATCCAAGAATAGAAAGGAGGACCTCCAAAATAACTAGGATGATACCATAAATATTTTAAATAATTCAGAGAAAGGCTCCTCTTCCATTAAAATTGGTTGGAACCTATATAACCCGATCCCATTTTTTACTCCCTTATCCCTAGGTTCAATAATGTACCACCCCTTTACCCTTGTGTATTTAATTTATCTAGATGATCTCCAAGTTTCTAGGGAGCCCTTGACTGGCCTTGTACCAAAAAAGATGATGGTAAGATTGATTTGGACAATCTAACCCTACACTTTATATAGATGACCTCTTGTTATAACAAGTTGAAAGTGATTGTCATTTAGCTTCTTTTTCAAATGCACATAGCCTACATAAATATTAATAGGCTCGAGGGAATTGGCCAACCAAAGAGAAATTCAGTTGAATATACAACAGGCCCGAGGGATGAGGTTTGGTAGAAAGTGGTTTGGGAGTTATGAGACAAACTCAATAGCTAGGAGAAGCTGGAGGAACAAGTGGACAACATCAAGAACAAAGTGCCTTCAGAGGAAGAGTGAAATAAAATGCTTAAGGCCTTAGTGTCTATTATGAAGGAATAGGCCCAATTGGGGAGAAAATGAATAATTTTACATCTTAGAGAAATTGGGCCTAGACCAAGATGGAGGAGGAAACTAGGAGTTTGAAGGTTCAACTTGAAGAGAGAGTGACTAAGAGGAAACACAAGGAGGAGACTCTAAGAAAGGAAGAAGGAAACCAAGAGGCCTCCCAAGGCTTTAGTGGGCTCAAGATTTCTTTCTCCCCTAAGAACTCCTTGTTGGACTGGCTTAAGGAATGACTAAGGTATGTGGTTGGTTCATGCTCTTGTGCCTCCTAATGGTGTTGGGTCACTTTAGGTTTTGTGCTGGTGATGCAATTTTTGGTGATGGGTGGTGGTTGTTGGTTGATGTGGTGTGGTGGATGGATACAATTGTTTGTTTGGTATGACATTGTATTACTAGTTTGCAATTTTTAATTTCTTATGCATTATGCTGGTGGCAGATGGGTCCATCTAAAGACTCTTTTTTATGGCTGCCATTTTTGTTTTTTTCCCAACATGGTTTAGTTAAAAATTTTCATTTTAGTTTAGTTGTAGTTGCTAGATCTAGTTCTATTTTATTTTTTGGTAGGGTTATGGAAAACTTGATGTTACTTTAATTGTTAGGGGTTCAGGCCATTCTTTCTTTATTTAATCAGAACATTGTCAAGTAGATGCAAGTAACAAACAACAAATTATCCTTAAAAGGACATCACGTCATAATCATTACAAGTAAATCAATTAAGCTATACTTTGTAGAGAGAATATAAATCATAATAGTAGTTAAAGGCTTATTATAAACCATCAACAAAAAAGGATTGTTTATCACTATAACCATGGATAGGATCAATAGAAAACTTAGTTCTATTAGGAATAAGGTGTAATTATGAGTCCAATTCTAATCCTTACTTTTAAAAACAATTTGTATATCCTTTTCAACTTTATCAAGTATATTTAAGCAATAAAACTAAACTGCAAATGATTTTATTCTTGAATCTATTTTACTTCATCAATAATTACATTGTTAGTAGGAAAGAGCCTACAACACAATGGTGAATCGTGAGTCCCTTAATTGGGAGTTCTTGAGTTCGTACCTACTCAAGATTAACTAATAATTGAAATAATTAATCACAAAAAATAATTATTATTTACCTTGACTTTGGCCTCTTATCAATCAAAAAAAAAAAAAACATTGTTATCATAAGATCAAGCGTAGTCATTTTATAAATAAGAATCTATAACAAAAGAGTCATCATTTTAGATTCTTATCAATATAAGATTCCTTTTAAAATTTTGATAAATCTAATTTAATTATTTTATTAAATTTCTAATATTTATTAGTTTAAATTTTTTATTACTTTGAAATTATTTTAACTTTGAATTTTATAAATTCTTTGTATTATCAATTATCAATTGTCAATTGTCAAGTTCAACATATTTAACAACAAAGAAATTATTTATAAAAATGTATATAAATTGTCAGCCTCACGTAAAAAATAAAAGATTATATTCTCTCTTTCTCACTTGGAGATTGATTATATACATACATAGACTAGAGAAATCTCAGCAAATGAAAAAATAATGTGATAAGCCTTCTTTCTTTATCAACAAATATTTCTTTCGTTCTTTACCAGGTCGAAAATGATTTAGTTGACATATTCTATAAAAACAACTTCATTAAATCTTAAAAAGGCAATTGATAATCCAGCTTCAACAACTAGACAAAGACAAAAATGTCGGCCTTGGTTGTTATAACCGTTGACATAGCGAACAATTGTTGATGTTTGAGCCTTCTAAACTTACACTATCAATTCATTTTATTATTATTATTATATTACCTTTTACAAAATGAATGCAGGATGATGTTATGAAGAGATTTTTCAATGCCATTCAAACGTTTTAACTTGTGGTTCAATAAATTATGAAGGGGACAATTTATGGCTGAAGTCAGCTTTTTATTGTTTTTTATATGCATAATGTTGACTTTCATTCTATGTTTTATTATAATTTTAAGGTACTTTTCTTCATAATAGGGGAGATGATTAGGAGCAGTTTTAATTAAGGTTAAGTCTAATGTTATAGATTCTTTTAATTATCATTCATAAAAAGTCTCAAAAAATGATAACATGTATATTAGTAGAAGCATCTATGCATGGATGATTTCAATATTTTATGGTGATTAATAAATAAATAAAAAATAACACAGATATTATTTATTATTTATTATCGAATATTAAAAAATTGTCAAAATTGATTGAACTAGTTGTACTAATAGCCTATCGCACATGTACTAAAAATATACTGATTTTTTGAATGAGTGGTGAACATTTTAAGACATACAGATTAAGAGATCTTATTCTTTATTTACTATATTTCTTATAAGAGTGAAAATAAGCAAATGTTTTTGAAATTAAAAGCGACCAAAAGAAAGGGGGTTGGCCCATATACAATCAATAAACAAATGCTTATAATAAACATTTTTAGTTTTTATTGATCTTTTCAGTCTAAATTATATCATATTATAATTTTTGACTTAAAAGTGAAGTGTGATAATATACATTTCATTTACATGGATTTGAAAAACATAGAGATGGAGAAATACTTTTAATTTATGTTTTGTTTGTATTAAGAGTACACGTTTTTAAGCTATGTAAATGATTGACAATATTTTTGTTAGAGTTAATGATTCAAAGAATTGATGTTTTTCAATTTGTTGGAATGTCATTCTAGTCTACTTTTTATTTCTTGGATAAACATAAACATCATGTAACTTGCCATGTTCTTTCATATTGTATCCAACCAGTTAAAACTATAACCTTGTAAGTATTTAGATAAACTTTAAAAATAAGACTTTGATAACATATATAATTGATTTTCCCAATCAACATATAAAAGTGACTCTTTATTCATTTAGATTATGATTTGGGTTTATTCTAGTCTATTACATTCTTGGAAAATTGAGTACAAGTCAACGACATCATAAGAAATAAAATTTATTGGTTCAACTAGTCAATTAAAAATTGCATGGAACTTATAATGTACAACTTTAATTTGAAAAAATAAAATACTAGACTTGGATGGTACTTATAAGTTATTATAAAATACATTTAAAATTTATAAATTTAATTGACAATATTTACATTTAGAATTAATGATCGAAGATATTGAAGTTGTCTATTTTTTTGGATGACCATCTGGGTCACATTCTTTATTTATATCAGTTCTAGAAAGTTTGAAATTGAAGTGTATTGTGGTATACTATATAGTGATTGAGACTCGCAAAAAATAGAATTTGATAGTATATATTGATTTGTCAAGCTAACATATTAAACATATTCTTTATTTATTATAGCAATAAAAAAATTCAAACTAGATCATGTCATACACCATTGAAAACATGATCTTGGTATCATCATTATTTATTGCACCTTTGAACATTTAGATCTAAAGTAAATAACATCATTAAAATATACTAAATTATACACTTATTTATATTCTACCGTTGATCTTTTAAAACAAATTTCTCACTCTTAATATTATATCGATAGAAAATTTAAATTTAAATAAACATATCATAAAAAATAAGAAAAGCTCTTCAACCAATAACACTATAACCTCTTATTAACTTAAGATTTTAAAATTTGATATAATAACTATTTTTTATTTATTTTGCCTTTAAAAATATATATATGAAACATAATCAAGGTTTATAGTATACACTTAATATATATTCTATCAATTAAACCTAAAGTTGTAGATGGAGAAAATAAAAGTGAGAACATTTTAAATTGTACATAAAAACCATTAATTGAGTTTTTGAATGTGATTTCAAATAATCTAAGGAATATGTTATAAATGAGCCATTTATACATGAGGTTAGATTAAAACTTGTCTTATCAATGTTTTGTGTCATATGTTTTGGGTTTTTTTGGAAAGCATATAAAGTTGATACAATAGATATTACAACCCATGACGAATCATCTGAGGGAATGAAATCGATCCCCTGACCTAAAACAACCAAGATATCTACCAAAATGCAAAACTGAAAAAGTCTAAATAGAATGTGCCTAGAGTAGAATCTAAAAAATAACTAGCTTCACTGGAAAAACCTCTGAAAGACCTTTCCAATGATATTCAAATAATTCCTAAATTAGAGATTAGATGCTCAAGATATGTCTCCTGGAACGCAAAATTGTACCCCTGACTTTGATAGCAGAAAAAAAAAAGTGATAATAAAAGCATCGAACAAAAAAAAATCATACCACTGAGATAGGCTCAAAACTAGCTATTCGAGAATATCTCATTTGTGGAATATGGAGTCTATATGCCTCAGATATATAAGCAAAAAAATGAAGGTAGGTCCAAACAAGTCCTGAAGGGGTGTCATGAGTGCTAATCAAATGCTGACATTAGCAAGTGATGAGTACAAATTTGATAGTCTACTAGTTGTTGAGGGAAAAAAAATTACCTAAAAAATGATCTATACTAGAAAAAATATCTGATCATCATAGACAACTAAAATGCTGAAAAAAGATTATAGTTCCAAAAACCTTGTTGGTAAAAGAGTTGGTGTTGGAAAAATCTAGTGGCCAATAAAGATACATGTGGAATTTTTTTTTGGAATATTCTAACACTGCCTATGCAAATAAATTGGCCAAAATTCATGGCAAAGATGCCAATCTGAAACACCACAACCAAAAATAGTTCCCATGCATTTTGGTGAAACTCTCAGTATTTTGTTGGTCAACCTTCCTTGCCACAAAATTTTCCTTCCTTGCTAGAAAATTACCTTTAATAATAAAGGTAAATTGTTGGTGATCTTGAAAAACTACCCTCAAATCACATTTGTTAGAAAGTAAACATCCACATGTTAGAACAAAAATGTCGCTTGGTGGGGAGCTTGGCACAGTGACTAGAGGAGTGTTGATGTGGGAGATAATAAACTCCACTATGTAGATTACAAAAAATCTTGGTGGTCTCCAAAAAAATCTATGTCTTTGTAGGTAGAGGATACCACCAAAAATTCCTCCACCCAATATTGATAAAAACTAAGATTTAAACTAACACACTATTGAACCACAGAGCCAAATAAGAACAAGAAGAGAATAGACAAATGTAACTACATTTATTGATAAATTTATGTGACTAATTTATTGAAATGGTTGTGATTACGCTCTTTTTATAGATGCCTTTACGTCTTTCTAGAATCAACTCACAATCTTTGAGTTGTGCCACAAAATGATAGAACTGAAACTAATCTTAACAACTTTCTACATGGCCAAACACATGTTATGGTGGAAGGGATATGATTTGTTACTTTTGACATCACTAAAAGTGTCCTTAACTATTCGTTGGGAAATAGGGAATGTAAGAAATAGATTTTCTTAGTTAGGAAACATATTAGTTGCAACTGACATGAAAGACAATATTAATTTCTAACACCCTCCCTTGATTTCTACCACTAAAGGTTTTATATGTGGGATAAATTTAAAAAAAAAATTCAAATAGGATAGGTTCCAGTGGCATTAAGCCTTTTGAGGTACCCATTTACAACATAATTTTTTAAAAAAAAGTTTCCATTATCATTATCACCATGTAAAATTCATTCCTCTTGTGGTTTTGACTTACCAAAAACCCCTCAACAAACTTTTAGGTTTTTCACCTAAATAAGTGGTTTTGGCTTACCACAAACCATTCAATAAACATTTAGGTTTTTTACCTAAACAAATGGTTTTGGATTACCACAAACGCTTCAATAAAATTTTAGGTTTTTTAGCTAAACAAGTGGTTTTAGATTAACACAAACCCTTCAATAGAATTTTAGATTTTTCACCTAAACAAGTGGTTTTTGATTACCACAAACCCTTCAAAACTTTTAGGTCTTGCACCTAAATAAGTGGTATTGGCTTACCAGAAACCCTTCAAGAATTTTAGGTTTTTCACTTTTCATGGATGTCTTCGTAGATGAAGATTATGATTTGCATGAACCATTTTTATCCTTCTTGAGAGTTCACACTTTGATAGGTTTTGATTATTCCTCATACTCAAACATTTGTATCTAAACAAATCTTTAATCATACCTGTGATGTTTTACCAACTTGATCCATAACTCCATCCAATGTCTATTTTGAAGCATTTTTCCATACAATTATTTTTACACTCTCTATTCCAACATGTCTTTTCACAATGAGTCTTTAATCCACAAAGGCTCCATGGATGTAGATCCCAACACTTCTCTTTCAAGTGCCCTTTCCTGTTATAATTTGAACATTGCATATATTTCTTACATTGGACATATTTGATTGAATCCATATAATCATTTCTTTCATCTATCATATATCCTAGTCCTTCATACTTTGGTCTCATTATTGGCTTAATAGGCTCTATGATTCCTTGTTGATGTTTTACCAATCCTTTACATTTGTAACCCATTTTCTTCATTATATTCCATCCAACATTCCTATTATCATAACTAATAGTATTTGATGCCACATTTTCATATTCTTTATCACAAACAACCTCAACAAAACCACACTTTTCTAGTGGTGTATTCAAATCATCTGTACTACATGAAACATCACATACTAATTTTTATTTCACACATGCATTTCTTTCAATGATGGATTGATTTAGTTCATCCTTTAACAAGTCATTTTCTTCTTTTACTTTCTTCATTTTCTCCACTAATTCATCTTGTAACAAGTAATTTTTTTCTTTTACTTTCTTCATTTCCTCCTCTAATTTGTCATTTCTTTTCTTAACATTATCCAACAACTTTAATTTTTTCTCTAGCTCTCCATTTGCATCTATAAAGTCATTAATTTGATTTAAAAAGTTGCATCTTTCTATATTCATTTCATTTCTTAACTGTGTAAGCTCTTCTTGCAAACAATTCTTCTCACAAATTAAGTCTCCATTTTCTTTCTTCACATTTATTAATTCTTCTTCTAAAATGTCTATCTCAAAAATTAAATTTGTATTTTCCTTCAACACTCTTTTACCTTGCTTCCCCATTGCAATTAGCTCACAAATAACACTTTCTTTGAATTAACCTTGTATTATTACCACACTTCACAATCACAATGATAATTTCAAATTTTCTCATCTATTCCTTAAAAAATCAAATGTAAGATTATTGGACAGGATCACAATCTCAACAACATCACACAAAACTCTATGACCTTTTCTCTACATTGATGAAATATATAATTTTACCTCCAACTATCTCATTCTTCTCTTAATGTACCAATAGACAACAAATAAGCAACTTCCCTTCTCTTAAGTAATCTTTTACTGGGCACTTTTTATTCTCCTTTAGGCAACAACTTCAAAAAAATAAAATAATTTATTCCATCACCCATCTCGGCTTTCCAAACACCCAAGGGTTTCTTTGATGCTACCCAATCAGATTATAACCTACAATAGAAAAAATTCACATGGAAAAAAATTGCCACAACCCAAGAATCAATAATGCTCTGATACCATGATAAAAATTGAGATATAAAATAACACACTATTGAACCACGAAGCCAAATAAGAACAAGAAAATAATAGATAAATGCAACTAACTTTATTGACAAATTTTTGTGACTACTTTATTGAAGTGGCTATGATTACACTCTTTTTATAGATGCCTTTACATCTTTCTAGAATCAACTTATGATCTTTGACTTGTGCCACAAAATGACAGAACTAAAACTAATCTTAACAACCTTCTACATGGCCAAATACATGTTATGGTGGAAGTAGTATGACTTATTACTTTTGACATCATTGAAAGTGTCCTTAACTATTTGCTGTGAAATAGGCAATGTGAGAAACAAATTTACTTAGTCAGCAAACATCCACTTAATAGAACAATAGTTCAATTTCAATTGACATGGAAGACAATATTAATTTCTAATATATATCCCAAAAAATTGATGGTTGCATGAGGCCTAAAACAATGAGAAAATCCACCATGTGAATAACCAAAATTTTCCATCAAAAAGAGTTGCAAGAAATTGAGAAAAGAAGTTTTTTGAAAAAATCCAAACCACTTTATTAAAGGTAGAAAGTACCATTTATAATTGACCAAAATAAACTTGAACCCACTGCCTAATTGAGAAGCCCCTAGAGGAACCTTGAAAACCACCTCCATGTCAATAAAAAAGCTATCAATGGTAAAGAACTATGTGGGGGTCACAATTCATCATGTGTGGACCAATAAAGGCTCAAAACATCCACATGGTAGGAGGAATGTGGGCCAATAATATCATGTGAGAAGAAGTGTTCCCATAAAAGCAACTCAACTCAAATGATCTGGGATAAATAGTGAATGCAGTGGAAGCACGGTGGAGGTGGTGTTACATGGTGCAATGCCCAAAAAATATCAGCTTGTAACATGGAGGGGACTCCAAAATCCAAATATCATGCACACGAATAGCTCCCAATTTTAGAGTATGAGGTCTTCAAATATGCCCTCAGAAAAAGGAGCTACCAAATACAAAGTGCTACCAAGAGAGCACCTTCGTCAAACTCATGCATGGAGATCAGAAAAGAGAATGAGGGTGCATGTCCATACAATTGCGTAGACCATAGAACAAGGCATAGGTTGTATTGTGCACCAATTAGAAGGAGTTAACATGTAAATTGAGTCAAACAGGAAAGGAAAATACTACCTCAAGCATGCCAAAAAAAAGTAGTATGAGGCAAAAGAGACCATGGGTAGAAACCTTGCCATCAATGTGTGTCATTTGCAATAAAAAATTGAAATCCCAAAATAATACTGCCTTCACTGAAAATGATCCACATAAAATGTTGAGACTATCAGGAAAACAGAGTGCTAAGTGGAAAAATCACATACAAATTCCAAGAAGGTTAGGCCAATCTCCCAAAACTAAACTTCCATGGCACTCCTTGTCAAAAATGTTTCCTCTGAAAAATACAGAGTTTATGTTGAAAACATCAACATGCAACAAGATGGTGCTTATAGGCCCAAAAGGCATGAGCGCAGTCTCCAAGAAAGACATGTGTGTGTAGCAGGAAGGTATGATGGGTCTAATGAAGAACCAGTGTGGGGCCTTGAACAAATGAACACCTCCCTCCTTGCTAGCATTTACATGTTGAAATCCATACAAAATACTTTTTTGTTAAATGGACAAAAAAAAAATCACTAGTTCTTAATTTTTTGATTTAAAAAATCACTGCCTTGATATGTGTGTCAAGGTCAATAAGGCTTGATTAAAAAAAAAATTGCAGAAGTCAACAACATCAAACTAGATGTATTTAATATGAAAATGGGGGTTTTTAACTGCTTTGAGTTCAACAATGATGTCATTTTGGGCTCAAAGTGTTGGAAATTAGGTCAGTTAGATGTCTAGAATGTTTTTATTTATGGCAACATATATTTAGTATTTCATTTATGTATTTAGAGTTAGAAAATTGTCTAAATGTTAGACTCTTTGCAACAGTATAGAGATAGATGTGATGTATATGAATGACACATTTCAAGTTAACTCATGCACAATTGAGGATAGTTATATGTTATGATGATGTAGGTTAGTACGCAAATGTGTATGGACAGTACGACACAAGTTACACTTGATTTATTTAGTAATTCAAGTATTCAATAGAAAAAAAACAAAGCATATAAGAAGTATATAAGTTGTATGACTTAAGGAATTATTTTGGTGAAAAAATAATTACTAAGTCATGATGGGCCAAAATTATATATCTATCAATCCCTAAATTATTTTATATCAATTCAAGTGTTTGAAGATATGAAGGCCAACTGAGCAAAGATTTATTAATTTGAAAGATATAAGTGAAGATCTTATCTTGTGCAAATAATGTGTAATGTGTGACATGCAAACTATTTTGAAGAAATCTTGAAAGATATGTGAACCTTATGTGATCTGATGTATGATCAGATCAAGTGTGATTTTTAGTAGTGAGAAAGTATTGTATGTATACCTATATTTGTGAGAAATTTATTATTTATTGCATGTTAGGGAAGTGGGCTCTTATTGCATACACTATATTTGATCTACCAACTCCTAACAAGGTTGAGGCTCTTAATACAACCTATTCCTCCAACAAGGACTGGAGACACTATATGTACTTCATATAATCCTAATAGGGTCAATATCCTTAACATAATTCTTTTGTTTACAGAATCATCTAGTAGATATCATCCCCATTTGGGTTTTCCCTTGGCCAAGGTTTCCCTATTTAACAAATAATGGTGTTATGAGTTCTCTTTGTGTATGGTTATATATAATATTAAACATTGTTGGTTTACTTTCATATGCAAGTTATAAAGTAAAATTTTAATAATATTCATTTGTGGCTAAAAATTTCTAGAATACTAATTCATCCCCTCCTCTCAGTATTATCTTTTCTAACAATTGGTATTAGAGCACAGTTACTCTGAAGAGGCTTAACAACTTAAGTAAGATCCCTATAGATATGGAATAGTTGAAGAGAAATATTGAAGAAGCTCTTGAGCAGATTAACCTTATGGAAGAAAGAGATAACCTGAAAGATAGATATGAGGATGCAAAAGTATACATTGGTAAACTAAAAGGAAAGATAGATGATCTAAAATATGGAAACAAATCAAATGTCCAGACTAGTGGTAATGATGAAGTAGGAAATATCAAGAAAGAAAATGAGATCTTGAAGCATGAGTTAAAAATTGTTGAACTTAACTTGAGCCTTGAGAAAAATGACAGTAAGAGTGAATCCAATATGAAATCTGAGAATGCAAACCTTAGATCCCAGTCGAGTCAAGTGACATTAAGATTTAGCATACATAATTAGAAAATCACAATACCATTGTGAAAGGAGAATTCACACAAGCTAAACAAAAATTAGAGAAACTTTATTCTAGTATTGAGAAAATTGATGAATAGATATTTCATTAGAGACCTTATGATAAGACATGCCTTGGTTACTTTATTGGAGAGAAATATGCCAGGAAAATTGAAATTAGAAAAGAACCAAATCTAATTGTTGAATCCCTTAAAGAATCTGATCTAAGTAAGATTGAATTAAGCATTACTACTGAAGCAACTAACAAATTCCCTATAATGACAAATTGGGATAATGATGAATGTACTATGAAGATGGTAACACATTATTGCAGGGAAAGATTGGAAAATGTTAGAGATAGTGACATTGACAGAATGATGAATAAGTTTCAATATGCCATAAAACAAAGACATAGAGTACCTCCTTCCATGGTGGAAAAGTATAAAGATGACATATGATTCATGGCAAAACTGATAATACTTATATGGAACTAGTAGAACCAAGGGTAAAATTCATTGAACCTATGGGATATGAGATGAGTGAGAAACTCATAGAAGGGTATGCATAGATCATATTATAGTTAAATAATGACATTAAATGCCCTAGATGGGGTACCTATGAGGAGAAGGTAAGGGAAGTTCATTCTATAATTCAACACCAATTGCTATTGCACCACCATTAGAAGGGGTATCAATTGTAAAACCTAGTGCACATACATCCTTACTCTATGTAGTAGTTGTGCAAGTGAGACCAATCAAAGTTTAACATGACCAACCAAGGATGCAATCATAGGATGACATACCTATTGCATAGAGAAAATATGAGAGATTGGCAAAGACAAAGTAGGAACATACACCATCCTCCAAGAAAAGCATCAAGCAAACCAAAAGTAGACACATGAAAAGAAGAAAGACATTGCAAGTAAGTGATTCTAAGGAATCTAATGATAAAACTAAGGAGAAACCAGTTGAGCAAGCAATAGAAGAAGGAAGAATGCCAATAGGCAAGAAGGCATGGAAACCTAAGGTAGAAAATCCAAACATGCATATTATTAATGATGATAATTTTGTACAATTGAATAAGTATTATAGCTTATATAATAATATGGATAGAAGACAATTAGAGAATTTTGTAGTAAGGAATGTGATCTTGAGGAACAAAAGATTTGATAGTATACAAGGAAAGATCCTAGAAGATCTATATAACATGTTACTAAATAGAAAAAGGAGAGTAGTAGAAGAAGACACCACTCTAAAAGAGAGCATGGTTAACAAATTGTGTGAATTAAACACCAAGGAAGACTTGGAGAGGATTTTGAAAGGCATTGAACCCCTACTAAGGAATAAAAGAAGAGCTATTCTTCTTATGGGAGAAAACTATGAGGAAATAAGGAAAGAAATAGAGGAAGCCATTGTGAAACACATGACTTCAGTACATGGTTCTCTAGTTATGAAGGAGAGTGTGCAACTACTATTAGATAGTCTAGTCTATGTGAAAGCCAGTATTCCCATTGATGGTGAAGAAGATGTTGAAGAGACACAAGATGCAGCATCATCTCCTCACATAGTTATGGGTACTAAATCCATGTAAGTGGATAGTACACACATAACAATAGATGCAAAAGAAAACCCTTTTAATGCTTATGGAACAACAATTGTTGGCATTATTATTACCTACACTAATTCTGATGAAGAATATGAAGAAGAAGAAAGAAAGATACAGAGAGAAAAAGATTAGAACAAGATGAAAGAAAGAAAATTGAGGAAAATAAAAGATTGGAAGAAGAAGAAAGAAAGAAATAGGTAGAAGAAGAGAAGAGGAAAGAAGAGGAAAAGAGAGAAGAAGAGAAGAGGAAAGAAGAATAAAAGAGAGAAGAAGAAGAAAAGAAAAAGAAAGTAGAAGAACCAAAGAAAGAAGAGGAGAAACAAAAAGAAGCTAAGAAAGAAAGAATAGAAGAAGAGCGGAAGAGTAAAAAGAGTACAAAACTAAAAGTAGTTACACTTATTCACATGGAAACTCTAATAGTAGTAGCAATAGCAGTATTATCTAATGATGATGATGATAAAATAGGAATCATGAGCTCTTAGAGAATTTTTTTGCCAAAGAATAAATTAATTAAGTCTTTGGAGAAGACATTATTAGAAGTCTTGGAGAGAATGCAAAAGATAGTGCACACAACTACCACAAATCTAGACTTGCAGACTAAGGCCAAAGAATTGGTGAAGTCTTTTGATGAAGAATTGACACCCTTGCTTGAAATCACTTCAACACAAGCATAGGCCAAGCATGATGCATCACTGTGTGATACAAAATGCATAATGTGAGAAATGACATAAATTCATTTGATGTATGCATAAAGAGATTGCAAATGAACATTAATGAAGGAAAGAAGTTGTATGGATAGTGCACATTGTCATACAATTACCTATCAGATTTTGAGAATCAAATCAAGGGTCAAATTAGTGAGATTCATACACTCACTAGCTGGTTGTAGTTACTAGAGACCAACATTGAAGATTTTGAACCAAAGTAGAGAAGATACACAATGTAATAAGTGGTATAGAAACTAATAAGGAAAAGGTAATTAAAAGGTTCTCTAGACTTAGATAAATTTTATCACCTAAGATCATTAGTTTGCAGAGGAAATTGGAAGAGTTTCTTGCATCCAAGGCCTTCTATGAAAAATTTTCTTATACTAACTTGAGTGTGGTAGAAGAGGCATCCTAAACACTTTGTGCACTCATCAGCATGTATGACACAATTAAAGAGATTTGGAAGAAAGACGTTGAGAGACTGAAACTTGTTTATGGAAACTAGTTTTCTAGAGTAACAAGTTGATCAACAAAAGGCCACACAACTTTTGTATATAGTTTTTGACACCTTTGTCATTGATGTCAAATGGGGAGAAGTATATGTAAGAAAAATTGTATATGTTTATGATGTTTAAGAGAGAAGTGTATGTAAGGAAAATATATATTTATATGTAAGGGGGAGTACACCTATGTACCATTGTAAGGATTGATAAGGAATGTAATCAATTGATAAGGAATGTAATCATTTCGATCAAAACATAAATAAAATATTTTATGTTTGAAGGAATATTTTGTTTGTATTAATTTTTGTATGACATAATTTTGGGACTTAGCCAATTTTCCCAAATGTTTCCATTACTTCCAAAGGAGAAGATTGTTGGCATTATGGTCAGTTAAGTGTCTAGAGTGTTCTCTTTTTTGGCAACATATATTCATTATTTAAATTATGTATTAAGAGTTAGAAAATTATCTAAGTGTTAGACAATTTGTAACAGTATAGAAACTGATGTTGTGTGTATGAATGACACACTTTGAATTAGATGATGCATAATAGAGGATAGCTATATGAAAATGTCATGATGATGTAGGTTAGTGTGTAGATGAGTATGAATAGTATGAAACAAGTTATATTTGATTTACCAGTTCAAGTATTTGATAGGATAAAACATAGCATATTAGAAATATGAGTTGTATAACTTAAGGAGTTATTTTGGAGACAAAATAATTACTATTTCATGATGGGCCAACATTACAAACATTAAGCCCTAAGTTATTTTATATCAAGACAAGTGTGTGAAGATATGAAGAACAATTAAGCAGATATTTATTAATTTGCAAGATATAAGTAAAGATCTTATCTTGTGGAAATAATGTGTAATGTTTGACATGCAAACTATTGTGAAGATGGATTGAAAGATATGCAAGCATTAAATGATATGAAATCTTACATATGATCAAATCAAGTGTGAGTTTCAATAGTGAGAAAGTATTGTGTGTATACATATACTTGTGGAGAACTTTAATGTTTATTGTATGTTAGGGCAGTGAGCTCTTCTTGCATATATTGCATTTGATCTATGAACTCCTAACAAGGTTAAAGAAAATTCTAACAAGGTTGAGGCTTTTAATAGGGCCTAGTCCTCTAACAAGGGCTCAAAACACTATATATACTCCATAGATTCCTAATAGGGTCAATATCCTTAACATGATTATTTTGTTTAGTAAATCATCTAGCAGGTATCATCCCCATCAAGGTTTTCCCTTGGCTAGGGTTTACCTAGTTAAAGAAATAATGGTGTTATGAGTTATCTTTGTGTATGGTTATATTTACTATTTAGAATTGTTGGTTTAGTTTCATATGAAAGTTATAATGTAATTAACAATATTCATTTGTGGGAAAAAGTTTGTATCTAATACTTATTCAAACCCCCCCACCAAATCCAATACAAAGTCCTATGAAAGCCAAAAATCCAAAAATTGATGTCAAATATCTCACAAATAGATTAGGGGCATGAAGATCTAGAGCTCTAATACCATGTTGAAGTTGACTCTCAACCTCACAACTCCCAAGAATCACCTGCATGTGAACACATGTAATAGAAAGAGAGAAGAAAAAACTATGAAGGGTGGATTCCATAGATACATAGATAATACATTCTTGGTTGAGAAAAAAGAGAAATTGCTTTATCAAAAGTGAATGAATTATTACAAAGAGATCAATCCTTATAAAAAAGATAAAAACCCTAGAAGAAATCTAACTTAGGTTGCATGATAATAATTAATAAACAAATTAATTATTATATGCCCAAAGCTTAGCTTAAGTAAGCTAGAGATAATAAGGGACTTAATAATTAAATCAATATGATTTAATTAATAAGAAAATAATTTAATACTCTAATATATTTTTTCTTGCTAGGGTTTAAGGAAAGCTTTTGAGAGAGTCTCCTACCTCTAGTTAATTCCATACCAATTTTGTTGAAATCAAGAAAAACCTCTATTTTAGGTTTTGGTTGAGCAAAAAACACAGTCGGGGGAAATTGGGTTTCAAGCCACTTCATGAAAGAAAATCCCTAGAAACATTGAGAGAGTTAGAAATATAAGTCAATGCAACAACATGGGCAATATTAGGTGTTAGGGGTTTAATCAAAGAAATGTTATGGGGAGGACATATGAGATGGTGAAAATTATATCAACAATAAATAAGACATTGGTGAAGGATAGTTAATTTTTGTCCTTCCCCTCTACACTTACAAACATCCATAACCAAAGTTTCAAGATCATGAAGTAAAAAAAAAGGGAGTGAAATTTTATCATGGTAGTGAAATCGATTTAACACAAGGAAGTGGTCATAATAATTAACTTTGTGGCTCTAGGGTGAGATACTTCATGATCAAGTAACAAACACCATTCCATGGACTTGGTAGTTTTTTTCCGATTGAAACCACCTCTAAAGGGAATCAACTCCCCACCCACTTTAAAGTATCTATTCATGTTATTTTTTATTATAAACTTACTAACTTGCTTCCATTTTCTTCCTTCTATGGAAAGACATGTTGCCTATGAAATCACTTCCTCATTGATTTTAAAAGTGATTCCATTAATAGTATATTTCTCATGCTTCCAAGTATTAACTAGTTGTAGTGACACCATTTCTTTGAACCCTTCCATGGCCTTCATAAAAGGCATAATCTTGCCCCCATTTATGTATATGTAGTCACATTAATTCTTCTTCCATTAATTACAACTTAAATATTTGTGTGTGTGTGTGTGTGTGTGTGTGTGATGTTTTAATACATGTTATTGTTGATGTGAATAAAATTATATATGTAGGAAATCATATTGATATATCTAAATGAAATTTTTTAAGCATTAGGAAATGATTAAGGTGAAAATTGTGTCATGTATTTCAATAAGACATTCTATTTATCTAGCAGAGATATCCATGATATAGCTTAATTTGAGAATGTGCTTAGTTCATATAAATTATAAGTGGACAAAAATGTATTAAAATTTTGTTTTATAATCTATGATATTGATATGAGACTATAAAAACTCCAAGTCTTTCAAATAGAATGTGCACATACTCTACCCTTTAGAAGATTTCAATTTGTGACCTATCTTTCTATAGAGTTTTTATTAATAACACATCATTGGTAAACTATACATACTTATTGTTTATACCAAATTTAGGTAGGATTTTGACTCCTTGTCTTTACTTAATAAATCTTTATGTTGATTATACATTTTATGATATACAATATTTGATTTCACCCATCTACCCTTAGATATGTTTGAGAATACAATTGGGACAATTGTTTTGTCATTGATCTCAAATCTATTGGTAAGATAGTTTACTATCTGATCTAAATGTCATATCTATTTGATTGATGAAGAGGGTTTAAGAAGTTGTTCATAACAAAAGAATCTAGAGGAAATATTGAGTTATGAAGAGAGAACTACAAATGTACATTTGGATAGTTAGAATTTTACAAGAAAAATGATTTTTTAAATCATGTTGATAAAGGAGAAGAGAGTAATATTAAAGTCTTGATAGTGTAAGAAAAGATAGATCACTTATGTAGACTTGACTGAAAAATAAAATAAAAGACTAAGGAATTTTGATGTACATGTTGATTGATGCTAGTGTCAACTAAGCCATAGTAAGTGCCAAGAAAATTTAGTGTTGACTGAGCAACATTATCAACTAAGTGATAGTGTTGATAATGAGCACTAAATTTTATATGTGACTGAGTAATTTAGAGATAATTGAGTGTTAGAACTTAGTATTGGCCAAGGAACAATATTCTATTTGTTCATGAGGAATTGTAATTTCTAGTCAAATTGATTGATTTCTTGGGATATGGAAAACATGTTGAAGATAAGGATCCATGGGTTGGATCATTTAGTTTCATGAGAGGATTAGGTAAATGATCTAATAGATGAATTCAAGGATAAGGTTCTAGAAAAGAAGATATAAATAGAATGGCGGTTTGATACATCATATCAGATGGATTAAATCATGAACCCTAAGATCTAAAGTGTTAATTAATTAGAAAAATATTAGAACTTCCTATTTAAGGAGGTACAAAGGTGAACTTATAGTTGTGTCATGTACGTGTGTGCAAAAGAGTATAGAGTATATAGAAGTTGTGTGCATGTGAAAGAGTTCTAGAGAGTTGGAGATTTTACTAATGTTGTTGACTAGTGAATCTAAGCAGAAGGCTTAATTAAATTGAGAAGAAGTAAAGGATGATTTCTTTAAGGGTTGCCAAGTGATTATGAAATTGATATCATGACAATGGAGACTAGATAGTAAATTAGTATGAGGAGCAAAAAAGAGATCTGAACATGCAAAGTGAGTTGTACTAATATAGATCATACCTATTGTTACTTTCTAACCATTGTAAATAGTATTTGAAATCGTTTAATCAAGGTTGACATAATATTCATAAGGACCTAATAGTCTATGTAAATCCTTTAACCAAGTGACATTCTAATGGAATTTTCTAAAGTCCTCTAACAAGGCCACTCCTAACAGGGTGATTAAATCATTTAGCAAGGTCACATTTAATAGTGTAATTTTAACCTTTAATAGGGTTGACCCTTAACAAGGCTCACTTCAAAAGAGTGAGAAATGGTGATATGTGGCTAGTGGTTTTTCCCAAATTTGGTTTCCACATTAAATCCTAGTGTCAAACTTGTGTGAATGTTATTATGATGATTTATTGATTTTAATTTTACATTCTCCATGTCTATTATTTATAGAATAGTGGACAATGAGTTAATGTTGTAAATAGTTTATAGTAGAGTTTGACGAATGGAATGATAAGATTTGAAATTGTTTAAATGTTTATTTCTTTAGTTGGTACATTTGGACCTTAGATAACTGATTCACACCCCCCCCCCCCCTTCTCTTAGTTATTCTAAATATTCTAATAATTGGTATCAGAGCATTGATTCTTATAGAGGGAAGTTTCAAGGTACTCAAAGGAAAAGATTATGATTTACAAGTGAGAGGTACCAAAGTTGAACAAAGACAACTTTCTTGCATGACAGAAATTGATGAGGCTAATTATAGCTAGTACTGGTGATGCTACATTAAATTTCCTAGATACTGCATATGTGGACATAAAAAAAAACTAAAAGAAAAGAAAGAACACAATAAATCAATGTTGGAGATTTCTTCAACCCTAAGCTATGCTCAATTTGATGACCTAAAGGGATGACATAATTCAAAAGAAATGTGGGATAAACTAAAGATCATCTATGGAGGAGATGACAATGTCTTGAGAGCCAAATCAAAAAACCTAAGAGGTACATGTCATGAAAAGAGAATGACATAAGGTGAGACCATAGTAAAATACTCTACAAGAATCAAAGACTGTTGGTCATATTGCTACAAGGTGTCCTAACAAAGAGGACAAGGATGAAAGAAAAGAGAGAAAGTCCAAAGGAAGAAGAGATGATCAAGACTTCTAGAAGAACAAGGACTAAAAGGGTGCAAAGGTAAGAAATCTTGTTATATTAATAAAGAAGAAACTAATACTAAATCCAAAAGTAATGATGAAGAGGTAGTCTATGCTTCTATGAAAGAAGATTCTAATGAAGATGAGAAAATTGCTTTAATTTGTTTTCTGAACAAAAGTGATAGATGGATAATTAATTGTGGTTAGTCCAATCACATGAGTGGTGATAGAAGTAAATTTGATGATATTTGACCATACAAGGGTGGTTGTGTAAAATTTGGTAATGATATTCCATGTCTTGTAAAAGGTAAAGTGCCAATTCAACTAGTTGATAAAATTAAACGCAATAATGCTAACTAGGTCAAAGGACTTAACTATAACATGTTCGAGTGTCTCATAGTTAAATAATTCAAATTATAGAGTTGAATTACATCACAGAAAGGCCAAAATATTTGACAATGATGGTAAATAGATTGGAAGTGGTGATCAAATAGGAGGTAACTTGTTTTATGTAGATTTATCTGATGAGACATGTTTGTTTGCACAATATAAAGATATTTGGTTATGACACAAGAGGTTATGTCATGTAAACTTTGACAATTTGGTTAGCAGTAGTAAAATGAAAAGAGTAAGAAGCTTGCCAAAATTGAAGAAACCTGATAATGTTGTGTAAAAAACATACTCATTTGATGACCTTTTGGAGCTAGTTCATACTGATTTATGTGGACCAATTGGAGTTCAAAGCTACTGTGAAGACACATATTTCATTCTATTTGTTAATGACTACTCTTGAATGATGACTGTGACATTTCTTAAAGAAAAATCAGATATTTAAGTGATATTTACCAAAATTGAAAAGGAGGAAAGGAAGATTATGAAGTATTTGAGATCTGATAGAGGTTGTGAATTAATTTCCAATGAGTTCAACATATTCTGCAATGACAGAGGAATCAAAAGATAGATGTTTGCACCTAGGAATCCTCCTTAGAATGTAATAGTTAAAAGGAGAAATAGGTCAATCATGGATTGTGCTAGAACATTGATGATGGAGAAGGAAGTGTCACACAAATACTAGAGAGAAGTTGTAAGTGCAACTATTTATACTATAAAATAGTACAAGTCAAGAAAAGTACAAATGCTACACTATTTAAACTATAGTATGGTTATGCACCTAATGTGAAATATTTTAAAGTTTTTGGAAGTAAATGTTACATACTTCAAGATAATTCGAATGGAAAATGTGATTCTAAAAGTGATGAAGGTATGTTCCTAGAATATTCTAACAAGAGAAAATATTATAAGTGTTTAAACTCTAACACTAATAAAGTGTGTGGAAAATTAAAATCCAAAAGTTGATGAATTTAAGGAGAAAAATGAAGCTAAATGTAAGATAGAGCCTAAAGATTATAGTTCATTCATATATGTGAATGAGAGTGCTCCAAGAAATCCATCTTGAAGGTATATTCCTAGAATATTCTAACAAGAGAAAATATTATAAGTGTTTAAACTCTAACACTAATAAAGTGTGTGGAAAATGAAAATCCAAAAGTTGATGAATTTAAGGAGAAAAATGAAGCTAAATGTAAGATAGAGCCTAAAGATTATAGTTCATTCATATATGTGAATGAGAGTGCTCCAAGAAATCCATCTGAACAAGGAATCAAAGCTACAGATCCTCAATAGACTAAGAATATCAAGTTGCAATAGCTAGTTGCCAAGCAATAGACTATGGTTGTCAAGAAATAGATAAACAATGTTGAGTCCAATAAAGAGGAAGATAAACAACAAGAAGGCAATGACAAGCATAGAAAACCCAAACTAGAACTTGATCAAGGAAGATATAATGAGCTTGAAATTATTTTTCCAAATGAACCTATTAAAGAACAAAGAAAGAAAGAGCTTGTGCTAGAAGAATATGTTAGAAGATGTCATTCACCTAAATAAATCATTGGAGATAAAGAGTCTAGTATTAAGAAAATAAAAATACTCAAAAGTGATACATGCTTACTTTGTGAGTTTGAGCCCAAATGTATGAAAGATTCCTTGGAGAATGAAGATTAGATACAAGCTATGAATGAAGAAATTGAACATATTGAAAAGAACAAAACATAGTCTCTAGTACCTAGACCTAAACACAAAAATGTTATTAGAAAAAAGTTAGTATTCAAGATCAAGATGAATGAGAAATGTGAAGTCACAAGGAATAAAGTTAGATTGGTATGAAAAGGATATACATAAGAGGAAGGTGTTGACTATGGGGAAACATTTTCCCTTGTACAAATATTAGGAGTTAGAACATTGATTTCATATTCTTCTTATAAAGGATTCAAGGTATATCAAATGGATGTCATCTATGCATTTCTCAATGGGATACTTGAGGAAGAAGTATACACAGAACAACCTGAAGAATTTGTGGACCTTGACAAGAAGGCCAGGGTTCGCAAGTTGCACAAAGCTTTATATGGTTTGAAACATGCCCCAATAGCATGGTATGAAAGATTGCATAACTATTTGGTGAAGATTGGTTTTGCAAGAACAAATGATAACAACAATCTATATTTGATGATTTGAAAGAATAAAGAGGTTTTGTTATCCAATTCTTTTTTGATGATATAATATTTGGAGGAAAGGAAGAATTATGCAAAATATTTAATGATGAAATGAAGAAGGAATTTTAAATATCTATGTTTGGTGAGAAAAAATAATTTTTTAGTTTACAAGTATATTAAATGAAGCAAGATATCTTCATTAATTAGTCCAAATTTATCAAGGAGTTACCGAATTTTTTTCAAATGGAAGATTCTAAACTAGTGGAAACACCTATGGTCACTAGACACAAACTTTCTAAGAATGAAATTTCTGCTGATGCAAACTAGACACAATACAGATCAAAAATTAGTAAATGTTAGAGTAAATAATTAATTTACTAATTATTTATTCTATTGCTTAAGCTTACTTAGGTAAATGCATTTTATTTATTAGTTGTAGCCTGGGAGTTAATTATAAGTTGTTGACAATACTAGAGTTTGTTCTCTCCTAAGTCATACTTATCCTCTCACCTTGTTCGAGGACTTTCCAGCTTATGTGGATGTATGCTTAGTTGTCACACTTATCTCTTAGAATCTTCTAGCTTCTTCTAGAAGATTCCTGGAGCTCTTTATATTTGGGCTCCTACATTGTATTTTCATAATCACTTCTTGTATATTGTAAATACATTTTTTCATATGTTTGCATACTTGTGGTCTCTCATGTCTATTTAGGGTTTTTCCCTTGCTCCATGCTCTTCTCTCCTTGGCTTCTCTTTGATAGGTTTTTGCATGTTGGTGATCTTGGGCATCTTCGGAGTTGGATTTCATCAACTCCAACATGGTATCAGAGCCTCCTTGATACTTCTTGGTTGAAGATTTTTGAAGCCATGATTTGAAGTCACAAACCCTAGTTTGTTTGTGCATTTTTTTATCAAATCAGGGGATCAACAAATTTTTGGAGCACTTTCAGCCCAAAAAGACAATGCCATTGGATTTGAAAGGCCATTTGCAGTCAGGATTCATATTAATCTTTTTAATTTTGGAGATAGAGCTTTAGGAGGCAAAAAAAATTTAGCCCTACAGGCTACCGTAAGGACTGTTGGACATTTTCAATGATTTTTTCTTAAAAAAATATATATTTATGAGTGTCACTAGTGCACCGCTAGGTGGCCACCTCCACATCACTTGTTAGCCATTGCAACTAGTGGAGCTGTCAGTGAGAAGCTTGGCCCGGCTATTACCAGTGGGCCACCCAACCTCCGCCAGATCAAACACTCTGCCAGTAGCACCTCCGCCTCCCAACTGCTCCGCCTGGTTCCACCTCCAATTCTTTGTCTATTCTCTACTTGCCTACATGTACGCTCCATTAGCAGATAGCTCGGCAGCCGCATGGAGTCCAATCAGTAGCATGCACAGTTGGTAGTTTTCTACATCATCAGCATAGACTCAACAGCCCAGACGTCCACCCGCATGAATTTTGCAGCATGTTAGTGCCTGACACGTGGTAGGTTTTCCATGTGGCACTTTGCCACGTGGCCCCTGCCATGTCAGTGATATGCCACATGGACCTTCCACGTAGCATGCCACGTGGTTCCTTTTTTGCATTGATGACCTCCAAGCTATCAATTTTAAAGTTGTGACTTGCTGATGTCAGCATGACATCAATACTACATTAGCCTTGCTTTCACATCTCCAGGGTCACTTTTTGACCTACTATTACTTTTTTTGCCATAACTTGAGCATACGGAGGTAGTTTTCTGATCTGAAAGAAGCGCCGAAAAGCTAGTTTTAAGATAGAGATATTGGTGTAGGTATTTTTAGGTTTTGATGCATTTTATTTCCTTTTTTGGTTGAATTTTGAAGTTATATTTTTGACTCTGGCAAGCATATCTTTTGTGTCCCATGCCCATTTTTTGAAAACTTTATATTTCTAAAAAGTTGGTTCTATGTACTTTTCAGAAATGTGGTCCTTTTTCCCAATTTTTGGCCCATGTGCTTTCTATCATAGTTTTGGTATTTTTTCTATATGGTGGATATCTTGAGTGTATTAGGCCCAAGGATTGTTTTCCTAGCATGGTTTCTTTTTTTTTAGGTTGTACTATGTTTTGTATCAGCTTGTTTTTAGTTTTGATCATTGTAGCTATCATTTTGAAGCACTTTTATGTATTGCACTAAGATAAGGTGTCACTTTTGCATTCCGTGGGTTATGAACATTGTTTTTGAGTCAGTTGTACATCCACTCTTTTCATAAAGCACCATGGGGGGGGATAGTTGTTTGTTGTTTTAGGCATTCTCCCTTTGTCAAGTGAGTGTCCCTTCCATGACATTAGCCCATGCAGAGTCAGTTTGACCATGTCTTTATAGGTGTCTATATCTCTTCCTCTCTTGTCATTCTTGGTTCATCTACAGGAGACTTCGGCCCACCTTCTCAGTTGCCTGTCATCTCACCCTATCTGCATTAAGGGGGGGTTATGTTGTTGTTCTAATGCATCCATGGTTTGATGGTTTGATAGTGTGAACTATGTATTCCGTGGTTGATCCTATGTACAAGGCAATTGCAGTGGCTGGCCACCTATGCATTTTGGTGAGATAGATTATCTACCATATAGACATGCTTGGTTTGTGCCATCTTCTTCCATGGAGGTTTTTCAAATTAGTAGTTTGGTAGATTTGTGGCTTCTTCATGCTTTAGTGATGCTGCTTCATGATCACTCCTTGTTCCTATTTTAGGGGACATTTCCCTAGTTGGAGGCTTCTTCAGTTCTTCACTAGGTTTTCACCTCTTTTTGGGGGAGGATTTTTCCCATGTGATTTTCTCTCTTTCCCCATTTTACAGAGGTTGCATTTTGTTGCATTGTACATGGGTACCTAACATGGCCTCATTGCCAGGACCCATTCTGCATTTCATCTTAGTTTTGTGAGCTTAAGGCATTGCCCTTTGCACTTAAGGGGAGGTGTTAGAGTAAATAATTAATTTACTAATTATTTATTCTATTGCTTAAGCTTACTTAGGTAAATGCATTTTATTTATTAGTTGTAGCCTAGGAGTTTGTTATAAATTGTTGACAATATGAGAGTTTGTTCTCTCCTAAGTCATACTTATCCTCTCACCTTGTTTGAGGACTTTCCACCTTATGTGGATGTATGCTTAGTTGTGACACTTATCTCCTAACATCTTCTAGCTTCTTCTAGAAGATTCCTGGAGCTTTTTATATTCAGGCTCCCTCATTGTATTTTCATAATCACTTCTTGTATATTGTAAATACATTTTTTCTTGTGTTTGCATACTTGTGGTCTCTCATGTTTGTTTAGGGTTTTTCCCTTGCTCCACGCTCTTCTCTCCTTGGCTTCTCTTTGACAAGTTTTCACGTGTAGGTGATCTTGGGCGTCTTCAGAGTTGGATTTCATCAACTCCAATAGTAAACTACAATATCTTGTTCATAATAGACCAAATAATGCATTATTTGTTGAGATAGTTGCTATATTTTTACAAACTCCTAAGGACAATCACATGATGGAAGTAAAGATAATATTGAGATATCTGAAAGGAATAAAAGACTATGGATTTTATTACAAGAAGAATGATAGGTTTGAACTAAAGGTATTTACTCATTCTAATTAGACAGGAAGTGTTGATGATAGAAAGAGCACAAGTGGTGGTGCATTCTTTCTAGGAAAGAGACTAGTTTCATGGACAAGCAAGAAACAAAATTGCATTTCTCAATTAACAACTGAAGCTGAGCATATGACATAAATAGTAAATTATTCAAATATTAATTGGATCAAATAATTGTTGAAAGGAATGAAGGAAGAAATTACTGATCCAATGGTTATCTATTGTGATAAAAAAATGTTATTAATATATCAAAGAACATTGTTATGCACACAAAGACAAAGCATGTTGCTATCAAGTATCATTATTTGAGATAGCTACTTTAAGAAAAATAGGTGAAATTGAAATATGTGAACACATAAGAGAAAATTGCTAACATATTCACTAAAGCCTTATATAAGGATGCTTATGAATATCTTAGAGGTAAATTGGGGGTGATTCCCCTAGACAAAGCTACTTAAGCTATAGAGAAACATTGCATCAAATGTGTTGAATAGAGTATCCTACACATTGATACAAATAGTTCTAATTTAGGAATTTCCTAAGGTAGTAGTAAAGAAGAAGAATAGTACAACAGATCAGTCATGTTGGTTTTTGAAAATGCTAGAGGGTTTACAATTATCCCACTGAGAAAGTGACACATCTAGGGGCAGCTAACTCCCATTTTCAACATGCCATTTCTGACAATAGGCCAACTATAAGGCATGACCCTTCTTCTACTTTAGGCTTTGCTAGACCTAGGTGGGTAGACCTCAAATTCAATTGATCATAATGTACCAATGCAAAAACATATCCCTGAATCTATTAAGCAGATACAAGCCCTTATTTCTCCTAGTAACTCATGAAATGACATAAATCTACAGTAGCCAAATGAAAATTTAGAATATTCATAAGCTAAGTGACAGAAAAACAATTAAGTCCTTCAACATAAGATGTAAAGATCATTTGATTAATAATGTTGAATTCAGAAAAACCTCAAATATGCAGCAGTAAGACCTAGTGATCCTGTCGCTGATCAGTGCCTTAACCATTGGGCAGTCCCATGAATCAAATGCATACATATGGATATCTGATACTTGTTTATATACTCAGATATCTTATCTATCTATTTAACTTATAAATAGACATCAATGCTCAAATTAAATCCTATTCTTACATGATATCCTCATCAGTAAACTTGCAACCCTGTTGATTCCCTGAAGAATTTACACAACCCCTTGGGTCATAAGCAAAAATGAATAACATACAGCCTTAAGGAACTGCAAATACAACCTAAGCACTATGTCAAAGATTGTAAAACATTGAAAATTATCTGATAAAGGAGATAGGATTAAAGATGAAACTCAACCATATGCTATTCTTTGTATTATTTCCTTGAAATTATATAGTCATATGCATGAAATGTAAACATAATAACACCGAATAGATCTAGACTATCTATATATATCTTCCTAATACTATTCATACAAGAAAGAATATGCTGAAAGAATGTGGTTTCATAGTAAATCAATGGAACCTTGCTGGTATTACCTAGAGAAAACTGCCAACCTATGGTTTCTTAGTAACAAAAATTAGAACCCTTATAGTGAAAGAAAGAACAAAAGATATAGGAAAAAATGAAATTCTTGGATCCGATATACAACTGATAGGTGTCCACTTGAAATTCAATCCTTTGGCAACTAAAAAGCCTCTTTCTTCTTTCTTCCCATTTTGGTCTGATCTTGTTTCATCATTTTCTACAACTAACTTCTAAATATCTCAGCTAAATGATGAAATTAGATAACTGAATCCAAACACATGCTAATTGATCAAATTTTAGCTAAAACACCATGAAAACACAAAATAATCAGATACAAAAGTTATTGAATAAATTTTAGGCATCTTTTCACTAAATCCTATAACTGGTGATTCAAAACATCTAATAAAACATGCCAACCAACCTCTGATAGAAAACCCCCTATAGTAGGAACAAACTATGTTCTATGTAATAATTGGCTCTGAAATCGGAAAGTTCATCTTCTCTTGATTCTGGCGATATATAATATCGCCTATCTGGCCTTCAGGAAACCCCCTGAATCTCATTCGAAAAATGACTCCTTTGGTAGAAACCAGGTCTACATCTTGGAAAGATTAAAAATTCAAAACTTTAATTCAATTCTAAAGATCAAACTTTATAATAAAATCCTTTTGAATTTTAAAATTTTTGAACGTGGAAATCACTTTTTGAAGAAATAATTAAAAAACATTATTTTTTATATTCAAAAAAATTTTCCCTCATCTCTGGGCCCACTAGGTGCCACCTAGATTGCCATGTGGTGGCCCTTGATTGGTCATCTAGCTACTTCGTCACTACCCAGTCACTGCCCACCTCATCATGCTGATGAAATCACCATGTCATCTCCAACTGGGACCTGTGCCACATGGTGCAATCCTGCTTTCCCATATTATTTATTTGTCAAGCATCTCCATAATGTGGGATTGCATCGTTTGTCAGATCGTGACACATGTCACAATCTGAATGCTTCCCATTTGAACTGCTCTATAACATCATCTCACCATGCCTAGTTCCTACATTTCCACATGGTGCAATCCCTCTTTCTCACATTATTTAACTAGTGCACACTTTGTTTTTGTGAGGAAGTAGGCATTGCCGGATCTCGCCATGTTCCTACATTGCCACATGGTGCAATCCTGCTTTCTCACATTATTTAACTAGTGTGCACTTTATTTTTGTGAGGAAGCGAGCATTGCTAAATCTTGCCATGTGGCATGATCTTGTTGCATTTGGGTTTGGGCGCCATGTCATTGATCTTTCTTTTTCATGTAAAACTATGCTAACATCACCTAGCATTAATCTGCAATTGGTTGTCAATAGGCAGACCCCACACCCACACAACTATGGCTTACAAAAGCCCACGTCCTATTGGACACAATGCAAAGTGTTTAGGATTGCATTGAAACCTTTAAAATCTCTCTCCCATGACCCATGTGGGATATATTATTTTTACTGGCCTTTCTTTTTGCTAGCAAATTTCTTTTAAATATTCTTTTGGCTGTGTGTTCTTAGACATCTCCTATGTTCTCCATGCCTGCTCTTCATGAGTTGTTGCTCTGTCTCCTTCTTAGCTGTGGGATCATTCGTCTACCTCTTGAAGATGTCCCCCTGCACTTTATACTTGCTCAATTTCTTGTTGAAATGTGGATCATGCCTTGAAACTATGAGTCTTTCCTTTTGTTGCAGATTTGTCTTCTAGTCTTGAGGCGCTACTTGAGGATGTGGCACTTTAGTTGGATGCGGATGATCTTAGGCCATTTGATGAAGTGGTGCAGATCCTTCTTGGGTGGCAGTGCTCCTCTGATTCCAAATTGCTTGGGGCACTTCTTAAACAAAGGATTGACCACTTTGGCCACATTCTTCTTCACAGACACCATTGGCTTCACTCCTCTCTTTGGTGTCATTATTTGTTGAACTTTTGCTCCTCCTTCTTTGAAGTTGACTCCCCTTTTCAAACAGTGGTTTTTCTTTTGTTAAAACTTTTCCATTTACATTTTGGGCATAGCACATTCCTTGAAAATGATAAATTTTTTAGAAGCACCATTATAAAGATCCTCTAACAACATTTTAAGAGGGTGTATGACATGTTCTCCTCTCCTTTGTCTATGACCACCTCCCTTGCAAGCTTTGCTGCTCTATTTCCAAGTGCCACTGCCTTCTCATGCAGATCTTTTAGTCTTTGAACTACTATGGCCTACTGCTCACGGAACCAAGCATTCCTTTTTAATTGTTCTCTCCTTTGACTGGCATTGTCTCTTTATATCTATGTGGAGCTTCCTCTTTTATGGCATCTCCTTCTATATATGATGCCCCCTATTCCTTCTTTGTTAATGTGGGTCTCTTTTCCTTAAAAAAGAATGATCCCTTTATGTTAGCTAGCTTTGCCCCTGAACGCTAACTTTTACCTACAAATTTTAGTCGAATTCATGTTTGCCTTTCTAGCCTCCTTTTTAATTTAAATGTTCTTTGACTGGCAGGGATCATCCTTGTTTGTTTCCCTTTTTTGAATATGTGCATGCTTCTTCAACATTAAAAAATGCATTTTGATTCCTGGCACATGTGCATTCTTTCCTTTCACTTCGATGTTTAGCACATGCTTGAGCTTCATCATATGAATCTCCAATAAGAACTACAATTACTCCAAGACGCTGAACTGATTTTCACTTGATCTCAATAGTAGTAATAGACATTGCAATCACTACATTATAACCGAGTCTTTATGTGGCCACTGCAACTCCTTGTGCATGGTTACCAGCTAAGAGACAGTAACATCTTTTCTTTAACAAAATCTTGACCCCTGTTCTTTGGCTCAACTTAGGTTTTACTCTTTGAATCGTGTAGAATAAAATCCCATTTGGAGAAAAGAATGGAGAGAATAAGATTTGATCTAAATCAAATTCAAGCATATAAATTCATCTTTCTAGTTTGAAACTAATCCATTAACTCCAAGAAGAGATGAAACCTGTCCTTTAAACATATTCGTAGCATCTAACCATTATTTATGGATTTCTTGTAATGACACAAGAACAACATCTCTAAGTTTCTCAAAACTTGACATTTGCAATACAAATTGAAACATCTCTTCATTCCTTTTCCGAAATATAAATATGTTGATAAGAAGACAGTGCACTCCAAGTTTCATAGCTAAGACCCCCTCAACTCGTGGTCTAGAGAAGTTTAATCGGGCCCCAAAGTGGGTCCGGCTAAAAAAAAAATTTTGTTTCTGGACAACTAAAATGCTAAATTGATCCTTTGATCATCCTGAACTGATTGAAATTGATTTTGAGCATTAATTTGATCATTCAAATTTCATTTTATCATTTTCTGCAAACTTTCACTTTCTGTTAACAGGGCCTATCGACTGGCTTTAAAAACTTACCCGAACACCTGACTAGGTTTTGAAAATTAGCACACTGAATCTTTGCTCCACATAATTTCACCCTATCAGATCTTGTCTCATGAAAAATTTGGTGTCAAAATATATTGACCATCAAAGTTGACCATTTGAAATTGCTTGCAAGCAAACATGTCAGAAAACAATAAAATGGGCTTAGATTTGGCATCAAAAACTGGGCAAATGGACACTTGGGAGGATGAAAATAGAGATTCTGGTTCTCTTTCATGAGGAAATTATGGATCTGCAATTTGGGCTCATGATGAATAATCGAGCTAGTTTTCCGATTAGTCAAAGTGGGCTATTCAGAATTTAGCAACTGGAAACACCGACATAAAACATTTTTTGCAAATGGAATGGAGCAGGAAAAGTGTTCAAATGGATTCATCATGACTTAAAAACTAACACACTTAAACTATTTTTGGAGGAAAACACAGGGGTAAAATCCATCTGATCTCATCAATCATGGGTCTCAAGTTATAACATCACGAACAATGGTTCCAATCAATTTGCATTTTATGATACCAATAAAAAGATAGAAATTGCATTTGGAATCGCATTTGAAAATTGATCAAATGGATTCGTCATAAGCTAAGACTTGAAACATAACAAGTCTCTGACCTCTACAATGCAATGCAACAAGAATTTCAACATTTGGGTCAATTGGGTCAAAGTTATAGTACGTTAAATAGGGCTTCCTAGAATTATGTGCAGTGTGCATCAGCATGACAAATTTAAATGATCAACTTTGAGGGATTCAAAACCTAGTGAAACAGACTCAAAATGACTCAAAATCTGAAAGATAAGTTCTTAGGTATGGACACTAGATATTTTCAAAGTGTTAAGTCATGAAAGATTTCTAGGTGTGAGATATTCAGTTGCAAATACAACCTCTTGTCGTTGTTTGGTGAAAAATGCAGATTTGACATTTTCTCAAAACAAGACTTCACAAGATAGCTCAAGATGTCAATTAATCATTAAAAAATATGTGAATGGGCTAAATGAAAGGTGCTAGAAATATTAAACACCATTTATGCGTTAACTCATCAGCCAGTTACATATGAACTTAAAAGCATTTATAGGGCTCAAATTCTTCAATAGTGTTGAAAATTGACCATGCAATTTTTAGCGCCAACAAGTCATATGAAGATGGGAGATGAAGAATTCAAGCATGACATGAAATTATCTATATAATCAATATGTATAAGCAAGAGATAGTGTCTTTTGCACATTGTTGTCAAAGAGGGAGAGATTCCATGAGATTGCATAAGGTATACCAGATATTAAAGAGAGAGAGAGATTCAAAGAGGGAGAAATTGGATGCTGGCAGAGATGTGTTAAGTAAGAGGGAGTGATCACTTAGAGAAAGATATGCATCAGAATGAAACTAAGGATATTCATCAAAATATTTGGTAAATTGAGCGTGTTACTGAAAGTCTATACAAACATGAATTATATGGTAACTTGAAGTATTCCTACAACATATTTGTTGAGATGTTGTCATCATTTCCAAAGAGGAAGATTGTTGGAAACTATAATTGGAACAATTCTTGTGTTGTCATTGATGTCAAATATATTGGTGAGATAGTTTTCTATTTGAATTCAATCTCATATATATTTGATTGATGAAGATTATATGAGAAGTTGTTAATAAAAAGAGCATCTAGATGAAAGATTGAGTTATGAAGATGAAACTACAAATAGACATGTGATTAGTTTTAGAGTTTGACAAGACAAAGTGATTTTTTTAATTTATGTTGATAAAAGAGAAGATAATAATGTTAAAGTCTTGAGAGTGTAGGAAAAGATAGATCACTTATATAAACTTGACCGAGAAATAGAATAAAATAATAAGGAATTTTGATGTACATGCTTAGTGATGCTAGTGTCAATTGAGCTATAGTATGTGCTGAGAAAAGTCAATATTGACTGAGCATCACTATTCACTAAGTGGCAATGTTGATGCCGAGCATGAAGTTTTGCAAGAGACTGAGTAATTCAGTGATGATCCAATGTGAGAACTTAGTGTTGTCCAAAGAACAACATTTTAATTATTTGCAAGGAATCTTAATTTCTAGCCAAATTAGTTGATTTCTTAGGATATGGAAAACATGTTCAAGATAAGGATTGATGAGTTTGATCATTTAATTTTAGGAGAGGATTAGGAAATTGATCTAAGAGATGAATACAAGGATAAGTTTGTAGAAAATAAGAGATAAACAAAATGGTGATTAGATACACTATTTTTGATGGATCAAATCATGAACTCTAAGATCTTCAATGTTGATTAATTGACAAAAGATTAGAACTGCCTATCTAAGGAGGTAGAGAGGCAAACTTATAGCCATTATGTCATGCATGTGTGCGTGGAAGAGTGTAGAGTATAGAGTAGTTGTGCACATGTGAAAGAGTTCTAGAGAGTTGGAGCTATTACTAATGTTGTTGACTAGTGAATCTAAAAAGAAGGCTTAATTAAGTTGAGAACAAGTGAATGGTGATTTCTTGAAGGGTTGCTAAGAAAATTTGAAATTGAGATTAGAATGGAGGCAAGATAGTAAATCATTATGAGGAGCTAAATAGAAATATGAACATCCAAAGTGACTTGTACTAATATAGATCAAACCTATTGTTACTTTATAACTATTATAAATAGTATTTGAAATCCTTTAATCAAGATTGACCTAACATTCACAAGGACTTGATAGGCTATGTAAATCCTTTAACAAGGTCACATTTAACCATGTATTTTGTAACCTTTAACAAGGTTGGCTCTTAATAGGGCTCACTTTAGAAGATTGAAAATTAATTTGACATGTTGCTGGTGGTTTTTCCCAAATTGGGTTTCCACATTAAATTCGATTGTCAAAATTGTGTTAATATTATTATATTGTTTTACTGATTTGAAGTTTACATTCTACTAGTTTTTTATTTATAGAATAGTGGATAGCCAATTAACAATGCAAATACTTTATAGTAGAGGCTGATCAATTGAATGGAAATATCTAAAAGTGTTTATTTTATCAATTGGAACATGTGAAACTTGGATAATTGATTCACCTTGCTTGTTGAAATAATTGCATTGGCAACTAAGATTTGTGCATATGGATTGTACATCCATCATAGCATCCTAAGCTATTAATTAGACCAATTTACTTAATTAACTAGGGATGTAAACTTGAAATGGGGTCCATAAAAAATATGCTTTAAACCTCTTTAACTATCATTTTATATCCTATGGAATTAAGAATTGGAACATGTAATCTATATAAAAATGTAAGAAACCTTAGGTAAATGATAAAAATGAAATACAAATATAACACTGCATTGTTTATCTTTGATGCAAGAACAACTATTGGTTTTTTTACTAATGGCTATAGGAACAACAAGGATCTTACTTAATCCTATCATAAGAGAAACTAACTCCACCAATTAGGGTCACTTACCAGGTGGGCCCCCTTGGATAAGTGAAAAACTATAGTAAAAACTTCAAATATTAACACACAATAGTAACAAGTTGTATTGATATCAACTCATATAATAGTATATATTAGAAATGATAGTTTATATCTAAGAGAAAAATGCTATTGCAATTACAGACACTATTGAATTAACTTTAGAGCCTTATTCAAAAACATATTTAAATAAACTACAAAAAAATAACTTCCTAAGATCTAGCTTCAACATCATGAGCTTAGAAATGCAACTATTAAACACATGGCATACTTACTTTTGGATTTGTGTAGTAGTCAGAAGTTAGGCTCACCTAGTCTTCAAAAACTCATACATATTAGGTAACTTTATAGTTATATTATTAATACGTTTTCATAATTTCCTTCCATTGACTTATTCCTACAAAATATTAGATAATTCTTAAGACAAATTTACTTCACTAATCTATGATAGACATTAAATATGTATATCAATCCTTGCTCATAATGCATAGCTACAGGAAACTACCCACTAAAAGTAAGAAAGGAAAAAGGGTATGCACATTCATAGATCATACATATATAATCTCATTCTTCTATATAAGTTCTAACTAGTAGGACTCAAAAGTGCATCACTTGTTTTGAGTACCATTCAAAAATTAGAGTGAAATTGATCCTCTATAAGCATTTTTTCATGCATGTGTACCTTTTTGTCACTTTGAGGCCTATGAGGTATTTTATTTTTCTAACAATTTTCATTCAGCATGAGAATGCATCCCATTATTATAAACTATCATTCCCACTCATTTCATGAAGTTTCATTTTGAGCATTGCTCAAATCTACACTTTTTCCTAAGTATCAAACAATGAGAGCAAGCTTAGTTTGCAACTGAATATCTTGTACCCTCTTAAGTTTCATGACTCACCACTTTGGGATTTTTCAATACACATATTATAGAACCTATGTTTTAGCTATCAAGTCATTTAGATGTATTTTGACTAGGTTTTGAATCTCTTGTAGTTGGTTGTTTATTGTTGTCATGCTGATGCATATTTCTTAGAATTCTAAGAAGCCCTGTTTGACTAGTTATAACTTTGAGCAAGTTAAAAAAATGATAAAATTCATTTTAAATTGAATTCTAGGGGTCAGATAGATGATATGTTCCATATTTGAGCCTATGAAAAATCAGTTTGACTAGTTTCCAAATGCAATTTATAAAGTTTTTATGGTATCTAAATATGTAAATTGATTGGTAGCTCTGTATGGATGTCATAACTCTAAGTCTATGATAGATGAGACAAAATAGATTGTACCACTATATTCTAATCTAAAAATACATCAAATTTCCTAGTTTTCAAGTTTTGACAAATCTATTTGAATACTTTCCTAGGTCCTTTCCATTCGTGCAAATGAATGTTCTACTAATATTCTCAGTTCTGCAATTCTAAGCACATAATTTTGTACACCTGCCAAATGTGCCCAATTATTCATCATGAGCCCAAATCACATATTTCTTCTTTTCTTAAGATAGTAAACTAATACCCTAATTTTTATGTTCCCAAGTGTTTGTTTGACCTATTTTCAAAACCAAAACTAAATGCACTTTATGATTTTCAAACATGTTTGTTTACAAACACTTTTAAGTAGGCAAATTTGATGATGAATATCTTTTGACCCATATGTCATCATGACACAAAATCTGATAGGGTACAAGAATGTGGAACAAAGAATCAATATGGTTATCTTCAGGGATCAATCAAGTATTTATGTTAATTTTTAAAGTTGGCTTGTAGGCCTCTCAACATGAAATACAAATTTGCAAAAACAAGGTGAAATAAGTTTTAAATGGTGATTCACTGATCAAATTTGAACTTAATCAGTGTGAGATGATTAATTGATTAGTTTGAAGCCTTGGGTGTTTTAGTTTGGAATATTTTTTAGCCGGACCCACTTTAGGGGCCCAACTGAATTTGTTAGATTGGTAAGATATTTGGGAATCAATGGGGTTTTTTAATCATAAAAAATGAAGATGTCTTTAATTTCTCTATTTTTAGGGTTTTTTGCATAGTGAACATAGTCAAGTTTTATCAAAGTGTTTAAATGAATGAAAAAATTACCATGAAATAGCTAATTATGAAGGATGATTAAGACACTATAGTAGTCAATTTTTTGTGCATTAGAAAAGTACAAGAGCCTACTACTATCATGAAAAGTGATCTACCTACAACGCTACTAAGAGAACATAAAGAGGTCGTTCGGTCTTGACTAATTACAGGTTCCAAACTCACCATTTCAAACAATGCCTAGGTGCCTTGAATTACTTTAACAAATCCTTTCTCGTATGTTGTTACATAAAAATAAATTTCCAAATTTAGTACTTATCATGGACTAGATGCAATTGAAAACCTAGAACATTTTCACATTTAATACTACCCTCTTATTTTGGTTTAGAGGATTCAACCCTATTATTATCATAACATATTATTCAAGTTGTGTGTTTAGGGTTTCCTATTGTAACTTGGCCTTAATACTACAATGATTTCCATGAATCAACTTAAAATCTTGAATCTATAATAATCTCTCTCTGATGTCAACCACTTTAGATTTCTTTTGAAAATAACCACAAAAAATGGAGGAGCCACTACTATGAGTGTTTGGAATGGCTTAAAGATAGAGGGGTTATTATCCCACATTCACAAGGAAGGCAAATGTTTTAATGTTTAAATACCCTACCATCCACTAACATTATGTCTTTCAAGATACATGCAAGTTAGAGGCAAGGCTCACATGTAAGGGTCCCACTCGAATGGAAACCTAGTAGAAAGACATCAACAAAATTTTGATGCAGCATGTAGGTGGTAGGATGTGACATGGAAATAGAAGGAAAAATTGGTGAGTACCACATGGAACATAGTTTGAGGTGGGCCCAGATTTTGTGACCTAGGATTAATCACTAAGTGGTTAGGTTTAACCATGACAAAGTTGCAATAGAGGGTAGTTAACTATCAAGTGCAACTTTACAATAGTTAATGCCAAGTCAAGGTTAACCACAATGATGAGGCGATAGGACTGATTCACTCTATCATGACAATTAGAGGTTGGTTAAGGTTAACCATGATTAGGGTGTGATCATGATTATCGCATTATCATAGCAGTTAATCAATAGTGGTAGTTAAAGGCTTCATACGCCCAAAAATGTGACATGTGGTAAGGAATTGGTGAGCTAGTGATGAATTAGTGGATTTGACCAATAGGGTGATGATCATTTGATAGTCAACTCAAGGTTTGATTAAGAATGAGTTAGAATTGAAGGTAAATGAATAATTCAAAGTATTAAAATATAAAAAAAATTCAGAAATTCCTTCAAATACTAAGCACTCATCCTAAGATTTGAAAGTTTAAAATAAATTTGCAATATATTGTATAATTTTGACTATATGGTATTTTAAATACTTTCAACATTTAAATGCTTTGATCATGGTCGAGGGATAGAATTTTCAAATGCACACCAATGACCACATTTTTTGGCAAAATATGGAGTGTGATATACCATTAGAAAGGTGAGAAGATGAAAATTAAATTTTTGTAGTTAGAATATGAGTAGGTCATCAATAGTAAATGATATAGGAAGATTTGTGAAAATAGGGACATTCTCAGTAGAATACATGTTTTTCCTAATGGGGTTTCAAAATTAGTTAAGAAGAAACTAGAGAAGTTTATCGGCTCCAAATTTGCGAAAATATTACTAAGAATATCATTTTGCCTCTAAAGTCATTAAGAATTCATTTTGGTATGTATTTCAAGAGTAGATCTGACATCTTTTTCAATTAGTTCTTTCTCCATCATTTGGATCGTTCCTGAAGCATATTTTTCAAACAAAATGATGGGATTTGATTTTTAGTTGAGGAAAGAGAGAAGAGAGAAGTTTGCAATAGTAGATGGATGTTCTTTATGTTTATTTTCATAGATCTATTGCATACGTATTAGCAGTACCATTATATTCAGTATGTGTTTTCCAATTTACAACAATCTCATATTTATATATAAAAGTGAGTAAAGAGTAGACATGTCCCTTCATGAGACATGTCTATTCATTAATATAATCATAATCTTATCATTATGTTACAAAACATCAACACTCCCTCTTAGCTAGAGAGGATAAACACATGACAAATATTACACCATTAGTAATATTAGCAATGACAAATTTTAAGAATATCGTTGATCAAAATGTTGACTCCTGATTTAATAGTTTTACAAACAACCAAGAAACTAGACAAATGCATCTAAGGCTAGCAAATTCCTATGATGAATGCACTTGACTACAGTCTTGGGCCAACTATAAGGCTTGACCCTTCTTCACTTCAGGCTCTGCAAGACCTAGGCAGGTTAACCTTGACATTCTGATATATGGCACTAGTGCATTTAAAACATAAATGTGAATCTATTTACTACAGATGAAAAACCTTATATCTCCTATTAACTCATGAAATGACATAGATCTATAGTAGCTAAATGCAAATCTATGAATCTCATAAGTTGAGTGAGGGTCAATTCTTTTCAGCCCACTACAAAACATGAAATATTGAATTTATTTTGAATAAAAGATTTTGTGCAAATGACATTCATATCAGCTTACATCTAATTTAGTGATCAGTGCCTTATCAATTGAAACATAGAGTCATTACTAGCAGGATGACCTAACTTGTTTGCATTACAATCAAGTTTATCAACTGAAATCCCCAAAACCCATTCTTATGCAATATACAAATTGGAAACACGAAATGAAGCTTAGGATATGTCACATAATCTAGCATCCATTATCATATCTTAGAAACAATGCATGAAAATGAAATTTAAATCTCCACAGGTGCGGGTGTGTGGTCTTCAATGCTAGAGCTCAGCTCAATAAATAGGAAGCAAAACCAATCGCATCCATGGTTTCACAGTAGAACACTAGAACCCTACTGGTATTACCCAGAGAAAACTGCCAACCCCTACGAAGAAAGAAAGATATAGAGGAAGATGAATTCCTAGATCTGATCTATGCCTGACATTTGTCCACTTGGAATTCAATCCCTTTCAACTAAATAACCTCAATCTTCCTTCTTCCATTTTTATTTGATCTGGTTTCATCATTACTCTATAATTGATTTGAAAATATGTTCTGTTCAATGATGAAAAATCTTGAGTTATCAAAATATCTGATAACTTCGTGAAAGTGCTGGTGACATCACAATTTTTATTGAATATGTGAGTAAAATCAACCCAAACTTTAGTTCCATGGTCTTTTACCTATATTCAGGTCATTATCTTAGAAAAAATTAGTTTTGAACTTTGATACCTAAATTCGGTTGCAAGATAGGAATCTGAAAGAAAACCTCTTATAGCTTGAACCAGTGGCATTCTATACAAAAACTGACCTCAAAATCGAAAAGTTTGGTTTCTCCCGATTCTTGTGATATATAATATAACTTATTTTGCATACCAGGAACCTCTAGAAAGTTAGTTTGAAAAATGTTCCTCTGGTAGGGGACTCAGGTCTGTTTGTAACTTTGATTTTGAATTTTCAAAAATTTAAAATGCTCTAAGGTTGGAACTATGGAAAATGACCCTTTTTGAACTTAAAGCATAATCACTAAACATGCATCCACATAAGAAGGAAATAATAATTTTTTTTATGACTTTTAAAACTTTTCCTTCCCTTAAAGCTCGAGGTCAAGCCTCCCTTTGACCAGATGCCACCTGGCACTTCTGGATTGGCTACTTGAGTTGTAGCATCCACCAGGTCACCTTCTTCTTTGGGCCCAATGACACATGTCACATGCCCGCTCACCCGCATTTCGTAACTGGCATGCATCTTTCTTTTGTAGGATAGCGCCAACCATGGGATCATGACACATGTCACAATCTAGACGTTTCCCACCTAAACTTGCTCCTTTGGTGCCACCCACAACTAGCTAGGACCCATGCCATGTGTCAATTTTCTGCATTCCCACATTTTCTATCTCCCTCGAATCTTCATCTTATGGGCTTGCACCATCCATCGGATGAAGAAACGTGTCATGATCTCATTCACTTTTGCCACATCATCTCACTTGTTTTTTCATTTAAAATTGTGACATCATTGCCTCTAGGTAGCATACACCAGATGCACGGGTGGGTCCCTTCCTCCAAGGTTGTGGCTATCAAAAGAGCCCATTTTGAAGACACTAGGCTTTATGATTGCTTCTATATTTAAACATTTTCATGTTTGTGCATATAACCAATGTGGGATAAATATTGCTAACTGTTCTTGTGCCCCTATTATGAAACACCTTCTTGTGGCTATTATTTGGTGTGACCCTCTTCAAAGAATGAAGCTGTGGGTTGTTCTTTCACACCATCTCCTTTTTTGAATGTATGTGGAATGTCATTTTTTTGGCTTCTTACCTCTGACTGCCACTATTGCATCGGCAATGCATTTTTATCTAGTGATCCTTCACATTAACATGGGCTTCCTTTTCACCTACCTGGCTTCTGCGTAAGCATCTCCATAGGGTCTGCCACTTTAAAATGTTGAGAATCTCCTTCAAAATGGCGTGAGATTTTCTTTTATACATCTTCTCTACTTTTGATGCCACTATTTCTTTGTGTTTTTTATTGTATATGTCCCCTTCAGCTAGCATGTGGAGTTTTCCTTTTTTAGCAGTGACTTGTTTCGCTATTTTTATGGTGTGAACTTCCTTTATAAAATAGTGAGCTTTGGAATGACTTCTTCATGTCTATTTTGTAGGCTAGTTCCTCTAAAATGGCTTTGACTACTTTAATTGTGTTCTACCCTATTCCTTGCCTGTATGCATTGGTTTCTTCATAGTTTGTATGATTGGTCCTTTCAGCATGCGTGAGTTGATCCTTCTCATACTCTTTAATCTCCCTGCCATGTCTTCATAATTGATGTCTACCATTAATTGCTAGTGGCTTTTTTAATGCTTGGAAATGATCCTCATAACCATAGAGTCTTGGGAAACCACCTATAATGCCTTTTTTTGGGACAAATCCTTTTATGGCAGGCATGTTTTTCATGATCTTCGAGCTTAATTGGCACTGCACAAGGATTTTGGCAACCTTCAATGGAGCATATCATCTTGCACATATGTTGAGGTGAATTGCACTTATGAGGACCATCATGTGCAATTTTAAGACAACATGCCATAGTGAAATTAGATTACTTCTCATTTAAAGAACAAATCTTTTCATAGCTATGATTTCTCCTTTTACAATCATGGTCTTCTTCATGACCTTTATGTAGAACACATCTCCAGAAATAGATAGAGCATTTGCAACCACAGATAGAAAAGCCACTATGGCTACTTCATAGCTGCTTTACTTCAAAAACATGCCTTTGGTTGACACCTCCTTTTTTTTACCTTCCTTATAATAATTATCAATCAATTTTGGGCAACAATTTAGATACCTCTCACATGTAGTCAAACCATTTTTCCACATTTGACAACAAATCATTCTTGGTTTTCATTTCATTCACATGCTTTGACTCACTCTATATGATGGATTCAGTTAGGCCCCCAATGGGTCTGGCTAAATAATTCTCATTCCCAAACAACCCTTTTTGCAACCTGTCACTTTTGCATCAGGAGGTCCTTTGACTAGCCTTAAAAATTGATCCAAACACCTGATTGGGCTCTGAAAACTAGCACACAAAATCTTTGTTCCACACACTTGCACCCCATCTAATCTCAACTCATGAAAAATTTGAGGTCAAAAGACATTCGCTATCAAAGTTGACCTCTCAAAATTACCTGCAAGTAAACACGTCAAAAAGCATTAAACTGGGTTTGGATTTGGCTTTAAAAACTAAGCAAATGGACACTGGGGAAGACAAAAATTGGGTGTTAGTTCTTTGTCATGAGGAGAATATGAATCTATGATCTAGGCTCATGAAAAATAATAGGACGCATTTGGAAAGCAGTCAAAGTGAGCTACTTGGATTTTCTGACTAGAAAGTGATAAGAAATCAACTTTTGCAAATGAAATTGATCCAAAAATGTGTGCATATGGATTTGTCATGACTTGCAAACTAGCACACTGTAAGTATTTTTAGAGGAAAACATAGATGTATAATCCACTCAGGCTTATCAACCATGAATTTCAAGTTATGATGTTAGGAACAGGGGTACCAAACAATCTACAAATGCTGACACCAGTAAAAAGATAGAAATTGTGTTTGGAATCGTGTTTGAAAATTGATCAAACGAATTCATCATAAGCTAAAAATTGAAATGTAACAAGTCTCTAACCTCTACAATATAACACAAAAGTAATTTTAGCATTTTGGTCAATTGGGTCAAAGTTACAAGATGTCAAACAGGGCTTCCCAAAAATATGTACAAATTGCAAATGCATGAAAACAATAACTGACCAACTTTGAGGGATTCAAAACCTAGGAAAATGGACTCAAAATGACTCAAAATCTGAAACATAGGCTCTTAGGTATGGATGCTAAACACTCCCAAATCTATGTATCATGAAACATTACTAGGTAAGAGATATTTAGTTGCAAACAAGGCCTCCTGTCACTATTTGACATAGATGAAAATGCAGATTTGGAATTTGCTCAAAATGAGACTTCGCCGAATGGCTCAGAATGTTAGTTTAACTTCATGGAATGCTTAGAAATACTGATTGGAGGGTGTTAGAAACATTAAACACCTCACAGGGCTCAAAGGTACAGTCAGGTACATAGGCATTTAAAAGCATTTATAGGGCTCAATTTTCTTAATGGTACTCAAAATTGACCATGCAATTTTTAGTCCCAATAGTGGCTCTGTTTGGGGATGCATGTCCCCTGTGGGCATAGAAAGGATTCAGATCTCTGGGAGAAGTAGACCACACACCTCAACTTCAAAAACTCTCCTGAATAACTTATTGAAAATAGGGAAACTAAACTATTATGTACAAATAATGGCCCCAGGCCATGAGAAAATTTTCATAACTTCTTACCTCTGTCATACACCTAATTTTCATCACCATTCTCCTGAGGTAAACTGAAATTCTTATTCTCATTTGTTTAACCCAACATATCAACACTTTTAATCATTTTTTTAGGCAAAACAAAACCACTATCATTACTTCCATAGTGCATATAAAAATCAGACATGCTTTCTTCATCTTGCTCACTATGAAAAAATGAATCAACGTGATAAAACCAACTGACATTAAACTGAAATTGATCACTACTGACTGAATCATGGATTCCTTCAATAAAAAACACAAAAGCTTCATACTCTATTCCATTCAACAATTTACATGAATTAATTTGTAACTCACCTTGTGCCACTTAAGCATTTGAGGTCATTTTGCGACCAAAAATTGTGACCAAGTTTTTTAAATGGGAAATTTTTTTGTTTTTTTTTAATAACTAGCTCGTGTTGGTCGCAATTGTGACCAATTAGTTTGTTTGAAATTGAGACACATAGGGAAGCACAAAACAAAAAAAAAGGGCAAAACATTTCATTTGGCTTTTGCGCGAGGTTCATTTGGCTTTGGTGCGAGCGAGGGTCTCCATCAACATTGGCTCTGCTATAGATCATTGGCTCTACTATAGATCATTTTGATTTGGCTTTGGGTCTCCATCAACATTGGTGCGAGGGTCATCAACATTGGCGTGAGGGTCTCCATCAACATTGGTGTGAGGGCACGTCTGATCTGGCACATTTGATTGTAGAAATTTTGAGGGCACGTCTAAAATTTTGAGGAGTTCCATGTGATTTCCACTTCCACACTTTTACTTGAACTCAGATTGAATGCATACCTCACCTAACCTCTTTATTGCCTTCTCTTCCTTTCACACTGATATACTTGTGTTGGTAATAATGGCAGTGCAGCAAATGCTACACACTTCAATTTCACTTCATTTACCAAAGACATTGGTTGTTCCTCTCTACTTTATTATACTCAATTCAATATCTCTTGCATTTTGACATTTATATAGAAAATTAAATGGGCCATACTGAAATAAATGAAAGCTAAATGGTTTTAGAATTCAGCTTCATTTTGTGCAGATATACATTGAATCTTGTCTTATATGCGGGTCCATTTTAAGACACATGTCTATACATTGGCAAAGATTTGGAATGCCTTGGCACATTCCTCTGAGTTATTGTGCAGTGGATAAGATGGACTAAGCTATTGAAAGAGATTGATGGTAAATTCTGTGGACTCTGATTTGCATGAAACAACTACGTATTACAAGTGGCTTCTACAATGGTGGACAAACTATTTTTGACTCTTGTAAAACAACTGGCTTCTATCATGGAAAGTGGGGAAGCTAAATTTTAGGGGCTTCAAATGAAGCCAAATATTTTAATGAAGGTCCCAAGGGGCTTCACTCGAAGCCTCCATGCCGATATTGGTGTGGGGGCTTTGAATGAATCTTAGGGCTTCATTCGAATTTGACATGTAGACCTCATTCATACTCCTAATAATCAATCGAATAAGCTTTTAAATACAACATTTTTTCTTTTTTGTCCCATGGTTTCATGTATGAGTTGGTGGACTAGGGCACTAAGAGGGAAGTTAGTAACATCATACGTTGCATCAGCATCTCCATCTATGGTGCAAGAGCACCTAACTCTTATGAAGTACAACTCAGCAACTATTTGACAAGCTTTAATAGTTGACATGTAATGGGTGATTGGTGTCAGGCGACTACATATGCATTAATCCTGATCTTGAATGAAAAAGAAACTATGAATTCACTAAATAGGGTCAAACTTATTTTTGTTGATTTAATAGATTTGATTTGAGAATGATGGTCTAATTATTTGAGAGAAAGAGTTGAGAGACAGATGGAGAGAGAGATAATACAAGTGATAGAAAGACTCCTAGATAATATTCTTGAGGACAATGTGTATTATAGTCCTTACCATGTTTTCCTTTGATCTACCAAAAGGATGGTGGCGTCCTACAAATGGCATGGCTCTTTCTACCACTTGTATTATCTCTCTCTCCATCTATCTATCCATTCTTTCTCTCAGATCATCTGACCAACATTCCCAAATCAAATCTTGACCCTATTAGTAGATTCACAACATAAAATTCAAATGCTTCTCCTATCAAATATGTAGATTTCACAATAGATAAGAAACATAATTGTAGGCATCATGGTCACATTTTTTTGGAAATTTAATTGGGTTGTGTACCCAAGCAATGCAAAGCAACTTCCACACCTTCGATTCTAAGTCAAATTCATCTATAAGAATAATCGCTTGCCAACAGTTGCTGAATACATCTGTAGCTCATGAATACAAGGTCCTCCAACAAATGTATTCAACAACTGTTGGCAAGCGATCATTCCTAGCTCATGAATACAAGGTCCTCCAATAAATTTATTTAATAGATATTGGCAAGCGATCATTCCTAGCTGCTTTTTTTTTATAAGGTTTGTCTCAATCCCAATAGGTTGTAGTTTCATTTTCTAGATGCACTTCATTGCTTGGGTATACAACTCAATTACATTGATTCCAAAAAAATGTGACCATGATGCTTACAATTATATTTCTTAGTTTTTGTGTCCTAAGATCCCTTATGACCCTTTATGACCATTTACAATCCCTAAGAATAAATCTTAGAGCTCTTAAAATGTCATAAAGGGTCATAAGAGACTCCTAGGAGGGGCCATGATGAGCTTCCACCTTCACATGGTTGGCCCTGTTAAGTAGATAATGCTATAGTTTTCACAAAACAAAGAGAATCTCAATAATTTAAGGTCTTAGTCCATAAACAAATTAAATTAGACTTATTATCCAAAACACATAAAAAAACATGCACATAAACATGGTAGACACTAAATAGAGATAGTTGGAAGAGAATTAAAAAAAAGATTAAGGATTATGTTATTTTAAGAAATATTTAAATAACAATTATAAATTGAGTTAAATCAATAAGTATTCATTTCTACCTTTTCCAATATAAATTTAAATATTGAATGGTCTCTCCTTTATATCTTAATCCTTCAATACTCATAACTCTTTATTGCATTCATTTTGATCATTCACTAAACTTAATTAAATTATAATCATATTACATGTTATTTTAATTTTTTATATTTTTACTTTTTAATTTTTATTATTGAATGTCATGTCAAAAAGGGGACATTATAGTGAGATGCATTACAATATAGAAAAACAACAAGAACATTATTGAAACAAACTGATACAACATTCAGATTATAAAATCAGACTGCTGCAACAACACAAATTAACCTAACAGAAAGCATAGAATACCATTCCCACAATGACCGAACATTTATCCACTGAACTACACCTCTTCTAAATAATGTAAGATTCTGATAACACATTGATACTACCATCACACAAGTCAAATTAGATTGATAGACACTAAAAGCCACTCCAATTAATTGTAGCTAACATCTAGATGCACACTTATAATTGATGTCAATTAGAATACTGAAGGTCTAGAATAGGGCATAGTGGTTGCTGATACAATAGGTACAAACTCGTAGAAAGCTCACTAGTTCGCCAAAGTTTACATAACTAAGACTTAGCATCAAAGGTTCTCCCTAGGCACCTCGAAACCACCAAATATTGGCACAAAAATAGGAGCCCTTCATCTTCAAGCTCTCACATACTTGCTCCACTTGGTACAACACCCCATAAAGGTCATGTATTCACTTTCAACTTGGATAGCCTACAATATGGTCTTTGTATACAATTCATTTTTTTTCGTTTCATTATATGGTTTGAACATGTGTTCAAAAAAAATAGATTTTTATTATGAATTTTTTGCTCACCAATCTATGTTAAACTAATCAGCAAGGTCACTTTCCTAATACTTTATGAACTGGATGCTATTCGCAAGGTCAGTTTCCTAATACTCACTATAGTACTTGCTATTCAATTGAGATGGACACGGCTCATTAGTTTGTTTGTATTCTCTTTGGATTTTGTTAAAGAAGACAGCTAAATGCTATATGATGAACTAACAGTTCTGTGGTGTCAACAGGCTTGTGCATCTCTTGAGCCAAATTACCAGCCCCAGTGACATTTTTTGTTGTTCAAAAGCGGCACCATACTAGACTATTTGCAAACAACCATGCAAATAGGCATTCTATAGATAGACTTGGGAACATCTTGCCAAGTCTTCAGTACATAATAAAGTAACTAAATTTCATAAATTGTTTTTTTGATAGTCGATTTGTTTAAATATTGCCCATAAAAAATTACTTAATACATCTCATCTTTTTTTTGCACAGGAGCTTGCAGTTCTGAAGAATCTGATAGCGAAGAATTTGGAGAAGATATTGTAGCAAAGGTATATTTGGTGTCTTTTTAAAGTGAAAATGTGATTGGAAATTTTGTATATTGTCATATTTCACTTGCAGAAAGGTCAAATTGTAAATAGAGGTGAAGTTGTATGGATTTAAGTTTCTTCTTCATTATTTATAATGCTCTCGATTCCTCCTTTGTAGCTGTAAAAGTACTTGTTTATTTTCACCTTCCAGATACCCTTTACCAGGTTCTTCAAGATTCCAAAATATCTTGGGCTGACCCCACTCCAGCATGTCCTAACTCCTACTTGGTTCAGATACCTAACTCCTTTTTATATGTGTCTTCCTCTTACTACTCCATCTGCAGGTTGCAAACAAATCATCCTTCTTCCACCAACGAGTCATTCCATTCAAGAAAGACCATGTTTGACGATATCAATGCACAAAAAAATAGGGAGGCAATTGCTAGATTACGGTCTAACTAAAAAAGAAAAGGTGATGGAAAATTTTATTGTCCTTGCAAAATGTGTAAGGGCTTAAAGACTCGAAGATATCTAATCACGACAGCTGAGCAACATTGTAGGCAACATGGTCACATTGAAGGGGGAAACGAGTATCACCCATTGGTATGTATTTTAATAGTTTATAAATTACATGAGACATGATTTGATGATGACATCATGGTCATGGTTATTATGAGGTCATCATTTTCATATAGGTCAACATCCCTGAGTTTCATGTTATGGACCATGACAATTCTAAGAATGCGATTTTCCAAACGAGGTAACATGGAGGTGAATATTGAAGTAGAAGGTAATGATACCATGGAAGAAGATTAGGATGATGAAGATCATGATGATCAAAATGATCAAGATGATAATGATGATGATGATGGTGGTGATGATGATGCAGAGTTTGATGTACCTTTACTTGAGAAGGCAGAGCGGCCCCTATATGAAGGCTCCAAAACAACTCTTCTTGCCATTGTATTTCTATTGGTGAACTTGAAGGTAATGAATGGTTTATCCAATGTAGCAATGACACGTATGTTAAGGTATGCCATTTTCTTTCATTATTTTACTCATAGTTCCCTTACAATTAACATTGGGTGCATGTAGCAATTAATATTCTTTAAATTAAGAAATTATATTTTTGGTCGTAGGTTGATAGGTGAGTGTTTGTTACCACCATCAAAAATTCTACCTCGCTCATACCAAGAATTATCTACCATCATGAAAGATATTGGAATGGAGTATCAAACAATAGATGCATGTCTAAATGATCATATTATATATTATAAATAGCATGAATTTGCAACACAATGCCCTACTTGTCATATCAATAGATATCAATAAGATTGATTAACAAAAAAGGTGCTTCGCAAGGTTCTTCGGCATATTCCCATTATTCCACATCTGCAATGATTATTCAAGTGCAATAGCTTGGCACAATTTATGGATTACCATGCACGCAATAGAAGTCAAGATGACATTATGTGAATGCCTACAGATGGTTCGGCATTTAAGGAAATAGAGGAAAAATGGCCACACTTTAAAGAAGAACCTCGTAATCTCAAGCTTTCATTGGCAGCAGACGGTGTCAATCCTTATGGAGAGATGAGATCTACTTACTTAGTCTGGCCTATTTTTGTTATCAACAATAACATACCTCCTTGGTTGTCCATAAAGAGAGAGCACATAATGTTGACACTGATTGTTCTAGGTATTTTTTGATTTAGTGGTCATCTAAATTAATTTATTATTACTAATCCATCAAATGGTCAAAATAATTATGTAATGTTTTTGCTCATTCAACTAGGTAAGTACCAAGTCAAAGATATCAACGTATATATTAAACCCCTTATCGATGAGTTGGTGGTGTTATGGAATGGGGTTACTATGTATGACATTTGTAGACTAATAGGACAAAGACAATTTCAATTTCATGCAATGCTTGTATGGACAATACACGATGCCCTTGGACTAACAGATTTTTGTGGTATGTTCTCTTCTTGACACCTCTTTTTTGGTATGTCAAAGTTAACACATTTAATCCAATTATACACGATCTTGTAGGTCTTCAGACAAAGGGTAAATTTGCATGTCCAGTTTGTGGTCCAAAGAAAAAATCTTGTCATTCAAAAGGTTTAAGAAAGTAGGTGTTTGATGAGAATAGACACTTTCTGCACATAAATCATAAGTACCGAATTATCGAAAAACATCTTTTCAATGGTCTAGAAGAGACTACATCAAATCCACAGAGAATGACACCTCGCCTATGGAAGTTGGCATACATTAAAATAAATCATCGAGATCATGTCATTCCATTTGATGCTTTTTGTTTCAAATTTATATTTTGATATTGTGTTTTATTTACTGATGATGTGATTGATGGTTGCGAAGGTCGTCAAGACATCAATGTCCTACTTCCAAAAGGACTAAAAATTTATCCTACAGAATTTACTAGGTTTTAATACTACGAACAACTCCCAATTGTGAATTTATTTGATCCTATGCATATTGGAAAGAATGTAGCAGAGACATTATGGAAAATCTTGGATGGAAGGCATGACAAAGATCAAATTGTCAAAACTTGTAGTGACATTGAAGAATCCAACCATGCAACGAAAAATGGTATTCGACCAAATAACAATGGAGACCAGATTGATACAAGTGCCCTTAGTTGGTTATTGTCAGAGTAGCAGAGAAATGCTATAAAAGAAGTCATAAAAAAAATACGATTTCCCATAGGATTTGCTGCGAACATAAACAATTTCATATCAAATAAAAGTGAATTTGGGCTAGGGTTGAAAACACACGATTGGCATACATTTATTAAGTTAATTCATGTTATTTTGTATTCACTATATATTTATATACTACATGTAGTTTCAATTGAATTCTTTTATAAAATATTGACAAGATCATTTTACAAATATTGCAGTATGTTTTACCTCTATCTCTCCCACACCACTTTGCCAACAATGTCAAATAGGTTATACATGATCTTGGAAAATTCATGAGGTGGTTTTCATCTAAAGAAATCAATAAAGAAGATATAAAATATTGGACGAGAAAAATTCCTCTTCTGATGTGTGAAATGCAAAAGTGTCTACCTCCAAGTGTTTTCAATGCACAAGAACACTACATCATACCTCAAGTTGAGGAGATTGAATTATGTGGACATGTACCAACCAGGTCAATGTGGATGGTTGAGAGGCACTTGAAATTTTTGAAAAGCTTGGTTCGACAGAGAGCACATCTCGAGGGTTCTATGGTGGAGGGATATATGGTATACTAGACCATGGTGTACATTACTAAATATCTTCCTAAGTTTGCAGCAAAAATCCATGTAGATCATATTTGGGATCCCAACTCAATTAACAAATTCAAAGGGGAGTACTTGATGGGAAAAGGTAGATCGAGGAAAGTGAGAGATAAATCTAAGATTTTATTGTAGTTAATTAATTCATATAAATCTTCAATATAAGTTATTTTTAATTGGCATATTTATTTGAAACAGGTGGTCGAGAGTGGGATGCAATACATTTATATATTGCGAACAATCTTAATTGGATGACGGAATGGATTGAAGGATGTCAACAAAATGGTTGCTCATTAACATGGGAAGGTGTTGCTTCATTGGTTATAGAAGCTCATCGTAATGGAGATTCCAATGTTATGACGATGGTAGTTGATCTAGTAAATGGTTTAAGAGGTGGAGAGGTAAGTAGAAATTTATTAATGATCATAACTCGACGTATGTTTCGTATCAACTCATGATGCAAATAATTTACATAGAACTCAAAAATTGTAGGTCAAGCACCACAAAGCTATGTACTATCATGGCCACAAATTCCGCATAAAAAGGTTGGATGACACAAAGAAAACTTGTGATTCTGGGATAGCTGTAATTTTTGAGGTCACCAATATATCATCTAGAAGCGATATACATCCTCAACAATATCAAAATCAATACTATGGCATCTAGGATGATATAATTGAGTGTGAATTTAACACCTTCAAAGTAGTTCTATTCATCATCAAATGGTATAGGTTACGACTAAATCAAAATGATTTAGATAGAATGGTTATTCAACATGATAATGGATTTACAATGATCAATACAAGGTCGTTTGAGCTAGTTGGAGATGAGCCCTATGTTCTTCCAAGCCAATGTGATCAAGTGTTTTACTTAGAGGTTCCAAATAAACAGGGTTGGTCATTTGTTGTTAGAAATGATCCAAGAGGAAGGCCGATAAAGTATAATGTTATGGAAGAAGAAGATATTGAAGATGATGAAGAAGCAGATGATGAAGATCAAGATGATGGTGATGACGATGATGGTGATGGTGATGGTGATGATGATGATGATGATGATGGTGGTGATGATGATGATGGCGATGGTGATGGTGATGATGGTGATGATGATGGTGATGATGATGGCGATGATGATGGCAATGATGATGGTGATGATGGCGATGATGATGATGATGATGATGATGATGATGAAGAAGAAGAAGAAGAAGATAATCAATGACTACAAATGTCGTCACCCCTTCTGTTGATGATCTTGCATTCCATATATAAGGTAAATTTGTTCATGTTTATGATGTTGCATATTGTTCATGTTGTCTTCTAAGTTATTTGTAGCATACACATATCATGTAATTTTTAGCGGACTTAAGATAAATTATTAACATATGAATGAAATTTGATTATATATTTATTGTTTTCATTTCTAATGATTACAACATATGTTATTTATAGTTACCAATGTTTATGTTGTGCCTGATTATGACCCTTTTTGCAAACAGTCAATTGACTACAGGTACATCATCACCTCTTCTCTTGACATGTTTGCAATGTTGCCTATTGTTCATGTTGTCTTCTAAGTTATTTGTAACAAATGTGTATCATGTAATTTTTAGCTAACTTAAGGTAAATGATTAACATATTCAGGAAATTTGATTACATATTTATTGTGTTCATTTTTAATGATTACAACATAGGTTATTTATAATTACCAATGTTTATATTGTGTTTGATTGTCACCCTTTTTGCAAATAGTCAATTGACTACAGGAGATTTGACCCATTTGGCATGGATTGTGCATAGTGACATGGATCAGCAGGTATAAGTCAATAAATAGACATAATTTTCTTATATTCTTCTTGTTTATCATTGAGAACGTATGTTATAAATATACATTATATAATCATATAATGTATATATAGACAAAGAAGGTCTGTATAGAAATATAATTGTATAATCACTTTCGACTTACTACATTTTATATATGTCACTTTCACTTTCCATTTGATGGATTGCATGACCCACCAAATAGCTTCTTGTTAGATCTATCTACATCAAATGAGGGAAATGAGGAAATGGTAGATGAAAGCTCTACATGTAGTACGACTAAAAGAGGGAGATCAACTAGAGGTCAAAAGAATAGAAAAAAAATTGATAAACACATGCAATTTTTCCTTGCTAATGGGGGGTCATGTTCTTATGATGATGAGACCAAAGGTGACATCAAGGTGCCCTTTAAGTACTCACACATTGAGAAAGAATGGATACCCAATGAGCTACCTCCAATTAACATAGATTTTTGTGTTAATGAGAGGATATATCGCATTGCTCCATCCTCATTACATGGTTTGGGCCTATTTTCCATGGATGGGATAAAGGTATGTTACAACAAAGTTGTCAAATTGTTCAAGTATGTCAGTCCATGTTACAATTACAATGATTGGATGCAAATTGTTCGATATAAAAAAAGTATGCATAGGTATGGGGTATCAGCTAATTATATACAACGGAAAGAAAATGATCAAAGTAAAAGATTTGTTATGTACATTGACGGGAGACCAAAAGTAATAGGTAACATTGCAGGTTTTATAAATAGTACGCAACCTGCTTCAACTAGTAAGCAACCCAATTGCATATTTGAGGTGCGTGAGGGGAATGAAAATTTTGTTTGTGCAATAAAATCAATAAGTGTAGGGGAAGAACTGCTAATTGATTACCATTTAAATCACATAGATACAAACAATGTTACTATCATGAGGGCTATAAGTACTATTTACCATTTTGTTAATAATTTTTTTTTTGCTGTCTATTGCTTTCAGTTAGCTGATTTTTTTATGTTTAATCTTTGTGATAGGATGATATGGATCTGACAAATGATAGAGGTCAGCAGGATGCTACTCCCACCCCTTCTTCAGTGAGGGTAAACCTTTTTAAAATTTTACAAATTAGATAGTTGAAAAATGTTATATTATTACGTTATTTTATTTACAATTTTTGAGTTTTTATGATAGTTTTACTGATATTCCTCTCACAATTTGATGTTCAAGATAAGGGTAAAGCAGTAGCAGTGACCACCGAGCCACTAGCTATGCATTCTGATGAGGCCGATATTGCTGATACTCCCAATTTTATAAAAATGTTGAAAAAAAAAATTAGGCAAATTAATTTAGAAGCAATGAAAATTTTGGATGAGGCAAATATGGAACCCGAGGAGATGAGGAAGAGGCTATCAGAATTGAAAGCGCAAGCTCATCATTATGAAGTAAGCTCCAATGAATATTTAGTTATAACAAAAGTTCATTAAAGATTTATATTTTATAATATTTTATGTTGTGAAGTAAAATATGTAATATGTGCCAAAATACTTTATTGGTGCAATTTTTTTAAAGAGTTGTAAGAAACTTTAACTACTAAATTCTTGTTATACAGGAATTTTTGGGAATTGATCCAGAATGTGGTCAAGGACAACGTGGTGAGGGCGATAGTAGCAAAGTTTCGGCTGCCACTGGTAAAATAATCTTTTAGTTGACAAGTTAGAAGGAATTTTTTATTTTGAACATTCAAAACTTCTTAACTCTTACTTTTATTATTTCAGAATGTCTTTACTAACAATGTATTGTTCAAGTCATCTAGTGTAGGAGACTCCTACGAGGTTGACGGATGCCCATACGAGATTGCTGACTGTAATGTCGACAACAAGGGGACATCCAACTGGTAAATCCTTGTTTTGCTATATTTGGTTTTGTGTTAATTATGAGTTGATAATATGTACTTTAATCTTGGGATGCATCACATAGTGTATTGTTTTTTTTGTGGTAGGAGATGCACCATATGGTATGCCACCAAATGTAGATCATAGTACATCTATTGGTTATAATTCATTGTCATTTCCTGGAGCTACTCATGTTTCTAGCATAGGATCTATGGAGACATCGTTGTTGATTGACTATAATGAATTAATTCCTTTGAAATGTCCTAAGCTTCCAGGTACTTTAAATAATTATTTTTTATATTGTAATAAGGATTTTCTTGCAAGATGTAAACATGATAGGAAGTGGTGAATGCAAGGGGTTTTGATGTGGAGTGATGCCTCATGACCTTTAGTGTGTCGTATTGTGCAAGTTCTTTAATTATTCTAGAATTCCTTTTTATTAGGGGTTTGGTAGGATCATCTGAATTATCAATGACCTTTTGTCTATACTAGTAATTCTCTAGTTTAGTAATTTGGTACATTGCAATTTCATGCTTTGAGTAGAAGATACTAACTAATTTTTCTATAGAGAACCAAAAGTGGGAGTCTTCTTTCATATGATTCATTTTAATGGTTTTTACTATTAATTATCCCATGACATTTTTTGCAAGAAATGATACATTTTATAGGAGGCTTTATGAACTCACGTTGCGAAGATTCGGGCCCACCATACGTACTAGGTTGCTGTACATCATAACTGAACTAATTTTATCCCACTATTTTTTTTTATATCATTAATTGGTGCAACATTTTTCCTTTCATTCGAGTCTTTTCTTATACTAGCTATATCTAACAATTTTTTGTTTTTTCTTAAGAGGTGGAACTACCAATCTCAAAAATTAAAAGATGAGCTCATCAAAGATATAGAGCATGAGTTTGGTAGTAATATTTTTGATCATAAGAAATTGTTACAAAAAGCTACCAGACATCTTAAGGTTGTGAGGGACACATATAGAAAGAGCCTCATCCACAACCTGAAGTATGAGCGTCCTCCTTTGCTTCAGTGAGGGACTAGAATGAGTCCATTTTGGATGCAAAGGAGGAAGGGAAACGTTTGCCAAAAGAAAGTGCACCAGCAAATCCAAAAAGGTATGCAATAGTATTAACTACTAGTACATTAATGAGAAAATTTAGGGTTCAACTTCAATATCAACAATTTTAACTAGCTCAATTTAATCTATCTATTGATGAAAGGTATGTAAGTCATATGCTGACACAATTGCTTATAAATCTCAATCTCAATCTGGGCATAAATTCTACATAAGACATATTGACAAAATGAAGCCCTTTATTCATATTTAGTGACAAATTTTAGAGCCTATGTCTCCTATGAGTTCTTTTCTCAAATTTTATTTTCGTTGAACTCAAACTCTAATTCAACTAAGAAATTCCTAATCAAATTTGTGACAACCGAATCTTGTGATATGATGTACCATGTTAGATTTTGAGTCATAAAAATAGGCAACGCCTTGACCACTATACTTGTTGACTTTCCCTTTCTTTTACAATAATTGCTCGCTATCTTGAGTTTCCTATCTCCTATTTTCTTTTGGGTCATGTGTGCATCAAATCTGCACTTAATCTGCATGTAAATCCTGATGAAATCCATCATTGAAGATATCAAATCCCATATTCTGTAGTATTATGTTAACTATGATAACAATATATAATGTTGTAATTAGTGATTGCTATTTTATACTGTCATCAATTCCATTTTGTGCTTTATTGCATATCAAAAAAGAAGCGCATATACACTATACATTAGATTTAAGTGTGAAGCATCACAAAATCTAATCTTTATCTTCAATAACAATGTAGTTTGAGAATCCTAAAGAATTTAAAGCTGAGCATTTCCACCATATCTAAAATCCATTCTTCTTTTTTAGTATTTTTCGTTGCTGCTGAAGCTTTGATCACATGGATTATGTGTCTATACCCAACCAATAGATTATCCTTTTTAGGGAATCCCTGCTTTTTCTCCTATGGAAACTGTAAAGATGGAAACTCATTAAGAGATTTTTCCTAATATCACCCTGCTTCCAATCTTTCTCTTCCATTCCTTAGCTCTTTGCAAGCTCACAAAAGGTGTATCAGCTTTGGTAACATGTTAATTATTTGTGTGTAGAATAATTCAAACACATATATCAATGAAGTAAAGAGACAAAGTACCAAGCCTAACACATCTACCTTGGGGGAGCACTCTTAAAATACAACATAATGTACAACAAAATTCATAGTGTGTACAAATGACTTTTCATGTGATTTGAAACTTCACCTGCACCTCTTGTTCCTTCACATTCTCATCCTTTTGAATTCAATATTTCTCGCTATATTGTTTTGTCAAAATCCCTAAAATAGGAGTTATTTCTCCAACATACTACCGCGCATAATCCTCAATTTTGGTATTTAAATTTTGTTATTGTAAATATGAAAGGTATGTAATTCATATGTTGACACAATTGCTTATAAATCTCAATCTCAATCTGGGCATAAATCCTACATAAGATATATTGACAAATGAAGCTTCTAATATGTTCTCTCTATGACCAAAGGCACTCACCCTTGTAAAACCTTCACTTGCGGGTTCAAACCCACTTCCTAGATTTGTAACTATATGTGCTTTCTCAAGGATCTCAGAAAAAATATCCCATGAATTTTGACCAAGAAATCGAACCCATACATATGGCGCATTTTTTTCCTCCAAAGAAATCAAACCCAGGTGAATTAAACGTTTCCACAATGATTCTAGCATTCTCTTTATATCATCTAACATATTTCAAACTTTTCATAGGTTGCAAGACACATCAAAGGCAACAAAGGTGAGGCTGGAAAAGGTTGGGCAGCACAAACTTGGCTCTGGGGGATATTCGAAAATCAAAGCACGCATTGTAAGTAGCAATAAATGAATTGAAAAGAAAAATTATTTATAAAATGCAAATAATTTTTTTAATTAATAAAAAAATGCAGGGTGTTGATTTTAATCTGGAGGCCATAGAAGAAAACAAAAAAATTGCCTTCAAGCAAGGCTATGCAGTGGTGGTTGAACGCCTATGGCAAGCTTCCATTGCCCCAACCGAATAGTATCTTGCATCACGTGCATAGGTAAATATGCTAAAAAATATATTAGAAATTGAATACTTGACCAATAATTTATTTGATAATAATGTGCATGACATTGCAATGCAGCCTATTAATCCTGACACAAATCATACGCAGCATCATGAAGCCCCTGATGTGCATCGTACCGTCGATGGAGGTGCTCATTTGTTATTTAAAACTAATTATGTAATTATTAATACAATTTAACATCTTTAATTGAACTTGGTGTAACCTTTTTGTGTTGAGGATATAGAATCATGTCGTGTTGAATGAGTGCTAGAGGATGTTCAGACTGATCAGCAGGTAGATCATGTGGCACATTTAGGTAAAGAAAATCTATGTTTTGTTCTTTTAAATTAATTTTTTGATTTATAGTTCTTTTACTTAAATAAAAACTCGTAATTCACTAATATAAAATGGTGGGAATTTAACCTCATGAAGTACTTGTTATTGCAGCGAACCCCCCTTTGTTGCAGCGGCCTCATGGTGTTCTTGAATGGATGAGGAGGAGACATGTGTTAGAACCAGTAGAGGAGGGGGATCCTAATGAGGACATTGATATTCCTCTTAGAAATTTTATGAAAAAAATAAATGGCAAGAAAGCAAAAAGGAGATGATTATTCATGAATGACTTACTCTTGAATATTGTTAATGAATATTGTGTTAATGAATTGTTCATGAATGACTTACTCTTGAATGTTTTGTGTTAATGAATTATTTGTGAATGTTGTGTGTTTATATTAATGAATGTTATCATGTGATTATAATGATTGAATGTTGCATTTCAAAAATGGATGAATTGAATGTTATTAAATGTTAATGGGGAATTTAGAGTGATGTTAGGGGGGGGGAGGGGCCAAATGAGCTTCCACCTTCACATGGTTGGCCCTATTAAGTAGAGAATATTTAACTATTCTTGAAACCAAGTGAAGCTCAAACTTTAAAGATAAGCTTATAGTTAATAGTGACAACTAATTAGCAAGTCAAAATGAAGTTCTTCGTTATAGGTACCTTTTTATTTTTAAAGCACGATATCATGTTTTAATATTGTATAGTTTTTTTCTCTTAAGTTAAAGTATTCTTTTACTATAACAACATAATTTATGACCATTTTAGTAACTATTCTAACATCGCTTTATGAAAAATCCTATTTCTCAGATGTTGAGCATGGCTGTAGTTGTGCAATTGCCGTTTCAAAGTATTGGTGTGGTTTATGGGGACATAAGAACATCACCACTTTATGTGTATGCGAGTACTTTTCCTGATGGCATCAAACATCCTTATGATGTTCTTGGGGCTTTGTCTTTGATCATATATTCTCTCACTCTTTTGCCCCTCATCAAATACGTCTTCATTGTATTGTGGGCCAATGATAATGGAGATGGTAAGATTATAACAGCTCTAGTTTCACTTTGTTTTTAGGGAAAAGTTTGATCTTTTTGATGTGAAAACATGTGTTCTAAGTTTAAAGGGATGGTTTCTTTTGCAGGTGGAACATTGTCTCTTTATTCTTTGATTTTCCGCCATGCAAATGTCAGCATGATACCCAATCACCAAGAAGAAGACAGGAAACTCTCCTCATATACACTTGAAGTTGTAGGTAGACAACCAAATAGAGCCATTAGGATAAAGGAAGCTCTTGAACAAAGTAACTTTTCCAAGAGATGTTTTTTAATACTAGCCCTTGTGGGGACTTGTATGGTTATAGGAGATGGTGTCCTCACCCCTTGCATCTCTGGTATATATTATTGTTTTTACAATATGTAATGCCTTTTGTTGTTATTTTTCAATATATTGTATGCTTGTTATATCAATGTTTCAATAGTGTGATCTATTATCATATGTTAGAAATCAAATGATCTCGAAGTCTACTTAATTCACAATAAATCCCTTAGATTATACAAAATTTGTTAACTTTTCCCTTTCATTTGTTCAAGTAGTTTCACTAACACTTAATTTGTTTATATATTTTAGTTCTTTCAATAGTGGAGGGAATCAAAAGGGTGGACAAGTCGCTCAACCAAGGTGAGTTTTTGGCATTTTCTCACATTATAATATTTGAGATGGGTAGGAAGGTTATGATGAGCAGAAAACATGAACATGAAATTAGATTGATAAACTAATGACATTTCATTCTTTGTCCTATTCCTCAATTTCATGCTTGGGTTTTATAACCCCAATTGATCTTCCTTAAAACATTATTCCATTTCTTTTATGAATTATGAAGTCAGGAATCTTTGAAATTGTAATGACTTTGCAAGGTATCCCAGCAAATCTCAAATTCACATTCTTTTTTTTCTATCTTAAAGTCTTGCCTATAGGAAATTGTGATCTTGTGTTGAATACACATGTTAATTTGCGAATTTATCTGACTTTCTCTTTGGAACTGCTTTTGGTGTAATCTTAGAACCCATATTGTTGTATTCAAATTTGGAAGGCGCGCTGGAGATGGCATAGCTATGAAATGCCTGTGTTTGGAAAGTTGTTTGGTTTTTATCTTGATTGATGAATAGTTTGCTATCATTATGTGGATAGTGGCTTCGGTTACGGGCATCTTATCTTTCCAAAAGCTGTCATACCTAATGGCTTGAGAACATCCTAAAATTTTGACGTGTTATATCTGATTTGGAGGAGGAAGAAGTACAAACAATTCAAATGATTGTCTAGAATGAGAGAGTAGTGTTCTTCCATAGTTTTCATCTATCTTAGTTTTGTATATTGGAATGACATGAATATTTTTAAATGCAGGAAGAACTGTGCCAAAATGAACATAAAAATTGGGATGAATTTTGAAGATTGCTGGAGGATCATAGAACAACTGGCCTGCTTACAGCAAAGACACACTTCATTTGAAGCAGGCTCTTTGCTTTATGATCCTCCAGTTCTTTGATAAAACAACGAACTGGAGGATCATAAAGCAAAGAGCCTACTTCAAATACATCTAGTTCACCACCCAAGGATTTGTTTGAAGATGTTGCAGAAGGGATAAAAAAGAAGGTAGGAAAGTTGCATATATTTTAATGATTTGATTGCAAGATTTAATTGCACTTTCACAATCAAGCTTGCAATCATTATTACTCAAAGCAATGTATGTTTGATTCGTTTGATGTAACCATTTTTTGAATATGTATCTTTGGCAATACTAGGAGGAAAAATCAAACATAAAAGATGCTATTGAGTCAACAAAGGTGTGTCTTTTGTGCTTTAAGATTTTCCATTAGATGTAAAATATATTGTAATCTTTTTGATGTAATGATTGCAGCTCGTAGTAACATCAGCATGGACTCTTGACAAGTTCAAAGCCTCCATTGGGGAACTATATGATTTGGTTGTTGCATCTGAAACAAATCTTAAGGTTTGTTCTAGTTACATTTCTAGATTTTTTGTCTCAACTATAGAAGACTTCACAATAAAAGTATTTGGTATTTTCCTTTGAACAATGTTGTCACATATTGTTATGTTCCTAGTAACTACTATTTATACAAACAAGTATCTTATCCTTATGTTCCATATGACTCTGGTTCCTAACTGATTCGATCATTGCATCAGCTATATTATGTTTTGACTCATTTGCACTGGTAAGTAGTTGCTGGAAGTGAATCGCTCTCACAAATGCATTAGTCTATTCTCATTAGTGGATAATGGATTTTTATTGGGTTAAACTGAAACAATTAAAAATGTTGAAAGTAATGCAATTTGTTTTGGGATATATGATTTTGTTAGGTCTTACTGACATCCTGTGTATTGCTTGCAGCTTGTGTTTGAAGAAGTGATTGAACAAGTAAAGGAAAAGGAAGAGAAAGAAGCAAAAAGGAGGGAAAGGCTGGCAGACGATTTCACGGCTTTGCTTTATTCTCTGAAGGTTTACATTATTCATTTTGGAAAAAATCTTGAATATGAATGAATTTCTATTCTTATCATAAATGAATTTCTATCTATGTAATGATATATTAGTTATATATTGTTTTTCCATTTCAAGAAATTGTTGCTTCCTCAGAATGGGAGGATTGCATACCTTTTCTCAAAGATGCGGAAGCATACAAGTAAAAGAGCCACTATCAAGAATTAATCTTATTGTGAGTAATTAAAGGTAGTTATCATGTACCTTACACTAGTAGTAGCTATAAATATATTGGATATGAATATTCAGGGCAATTAGTGATGAAAGCTTTTGTCGGGAGATATTTGATAAGTACATTGCAAATCTTCATGAAAAGGTTAAGGAAAACAAGTGCAAACGAGATGAAGAAGAGGTACATGACCTGATTATCATTTCCACTTTCATATCTAATTTTGTCAAGATCTAATTGTTGTTTAAATACCTTTTGAAAGCATATTTGGGTGAGTATTGTACTGAGAATGCAAATTAGACCTCCTTATGAAGATAATTGTATTACTAACAAGTTATTTTAACTACTTTTACAAACTAGCTATTAGAAGTTAAATTGTTACAAACTAGCCTTTATCAAGATTTGATATGACCTAGATGAGATGAGTTAGGGTTAGTAGACTAACCAACATGAAAGGTCATTCCATGTTGAACTAGAAAAAAATAATTTTAAAATTTAATATGAGAGGCACCCACCAGATAAGATTTGGATGTTGTCTACAAGCACAACTCTTAACTATGAAATTGTTATAATATAGTGTGTTAAGATTTGGATTCCTTAGTTCAATTTCCTCTTGGTAGAGTTTCAAACATTAGCTCAATGCAATCCTTTTGGTTTAAAATTTGACAAAAAAAGTTTTTTAAAATTCTTATAAATGAAAAAAAGTTTGTAAAAGAAGCCCTCATATTTCCATACATTGAAATTTCTTTCTAATTACAAATTAGATTAATTGAAACTATGAACTTCACTATACTATGACCATTTCTACCACTTAGGATAGCCCATACATTGCGACCAGTCTTTTCCTTGTATTTGCAGCTTAAGTAGTTCACCGCCAACAATTTTTCTCTTCAGTTTTGCTACTATTAAGTTAATCCATACAACTAATTTCTTTTTATCCGAGCTTCTCTTCAAGGCTCTCATACATGAAGAAAATGGGGCAAAATTAGTGCCTTGGCTATATTGATGTTTTCACATATTATTCACCAGACCTAATTAGAACTAACCTATGAGAACTTTCTACCGCAACAACTTTAGTAAGCACATTATTTGTGGAGTAGATACAAGGTTCTGTCTCCAGCATTGAATGCCTCATAGATGGAGAAGAAGTCTAGTGCCAAGGTTTGTACATTCCATAGAGATTTTTGTTGTCTTGATCACATGGCACCATCATTTTTTTGTTTGAGGTATAATACAAAATGGCGACGTACAAAATGTAAGGTTTCTCAATCAAATTATATTAAGTTCCTCATTTGCAGGAATAATTTAAATAGTTAATACTACAATATATTGCATTATTATTGATTAGTTTCGAAGGTAGATGCAAGATTTTTAGGATAAGCAATCTATGGTTCAGAACATTTTGTTGTGCCGTCATAAAAAAATCAACTCTTTAATGGGCAAGTGAACTGCAATAGTTGTCATCCTGACTATAATGATTACAAATATATGTATAGATTATGGTTAACTTCAACAAAAGTCATTCTATTGGCACAAGATTCATATACATCATCCATTTGTGAAGCAAATATTAGCCCAAAATAGTTGGAACACAATCATCAATGTTAAAGCCAAAAGAAATACAAAAGTTGTCAACAACACTCTTGACATTCTCTACGTATATCCTAAACAAATGTGATATCATCAAATGCACTTAACGATGATGTCATCGATTCCAATATGCATGTAGCTTTAATGTTAAATGAAGATAATTCTAATGTAACAATAAATCATTCTAGTGATTCTTTTGGCCACAACTTCTTCCAAGCTAAAATCTCTTCCTCTGTAATTAACTTTCACATGCCTCCATAAAATCCTTCAACCTCACCTCTTGCTTCATGATGACGTTTCCTATTGATTGGAGCATGTCTCCATCAAGAACCAAAGGTATATTAATGAAGAGATATTGAATCTTATTAATATAACAACTAACTTGATAGCATTAATATACATTATGGATGAAGAGATATTGAACCTTATTATGGACCTTATCCTTGGTGGCTATGAAATGACATCTAACTTGATAGCATTAATTTTGAAGTTTCTAACTAAATGCCCTAAGGCATTGGAGCATTATTAAAGAAAACATCAAGGGATAATATTTGAATTGTGGATATTTGTAAATTATGTTGGTTTTAGATAGCTATAGTTATAGTTATATATGCACTCTTATGATTATGTGATTAGGACTGTAAGTTTTTTTGTCACGTTTATCTATTTGAAAAATAGATGAAATTATTGGCTTTCATTCTTGATAAATAATTATTTTCTAATTTTATTCTTACCTGCAGGAACCAAAATTTAGACGCGTTGTGCCAATTATTGCAAAGCCTTTGCTCTCATAGGATCCTTCTAAACACCACAAAATTTGAGTTGTAAAGCATAATTGCTCAGTGGAAATAGGATATCGTGCACATTTCTTCCTCCTTCCCATTGTTTTGTATAAAATAAATCATTTGACGAACGAAACAATGGTTTGGAGGAAGAAATGTGCATGATACCTTGACTCTCATGCATCAAGCAATTATGCTTTATAATCAAGTTTTGTGCAGTTTTGAACACTCCTATGAGAGCAAAGCTGTTCTAAAAAAAAATGGGACAACACGTCTCAATTGTGACATATGTTGGTCTCAATTGCGACCAATCTTCATCGCAATTGAGACACCAAATTGGCACCATTTATGTCACAAGTATGGCTCCAGCGTCAAAAGCTAAGGGTTTGTCATCAAAATTCCAACTCAAAATTGGGCAAGTTTACGTTGAAATTGGGAAAATAACAGTTTAGGCTAGATAGAGAAATGGACGAAATTTGTGTCATTAAATCAATGTTTATGTAGTCAAAATTTTGACGCACAATGAATGTGGAAAAAAACTGACCAAATTTGTCCGATGATGACTTTGGTGGCTTTAGCGACCAACTTGTGTCAAAATTGAGACCTTTTCACATTGCAAATTAGGCCTAAATTTACTAGTGTGCCTCTGGGTTTGAAGAGTGTATAAAATTTGATTTCTCCTCATTTGCAACATCAATACACCATACATTAGACTAAATATATGTTGCATTTTCTTCATATTCTAACAAATGATTAGATCCCAAATCACAAGAATTATCATGAAATTTCCTTCTAATAACATGCTAATCCATATCAATTTCTTCCTCAAATAACTCACTAGCATAAACCATTTCATTAGTACTACTTTTCTCATCACATGAGCAATCTGAATGTATCTCATCCTCATGAAAACAAGAAAAAAATGAACCAACAATAGACCCTATCTCTACATTTTCATTCTCAACATAGAAGTTGTCATGTGTATTAATGTATAAACTACCATCACATACAGCTCCCAAAGTTGACATAGCATATTCTGAAAATATATCCTCTTCATTGTCAAATTCAGGGGAAATGACTTCACCATATGGAAATGCAAAACATTGCAAAACACAAGCATCCTTAGATTGGTTAGCATACCTTTCAAAATCGTGAGCCAACAAATCAAAAATCTCATCAACACTTAACAACACTTCATGCCTAGTTTCTTCTCCTTGGCTATGATCATTATCTAGGTAGCTTGAAAAATTTGTAATAGTGAACTTGTTAGTAATAAAGCGTGAAAAATCAGAATTATGATCATTCCATATATCTTCCTTTTCAGACAATACCTCAACAACTAGCATCATAACATAATCACATTCATCACTAGAAGAAACACTATCACTGTTGTTACATTTTTCCTCTTCTTGACAATCATCATCATAAAAAGATGAATCCACATTATGCATGTTATCAAAATTTTTATCACTATCCTCTGATTTATAAAATTGGGGCTCTTCATATTTAGTATCACCTTCAATGGATTCATTATATTCGTTAAAATTAGACTCATTAGCCTTCAAAACATTTTCAACCTCCATGATAAAATCTTGGATTTCACACATCTTATATAATCTTATCTTGGCTAGCCAATCAACTGAATGTGGCATAGAAACTTCTAAGAGTACCATTGGCCATGAAGACTCCTCAGGTCTGAAAAAATCATCAAGATTCATAACTAGTGATTTAAACTTCATGTAAATTTGGAATCCACTAAGACCCTTAATATCACCAATTGTACTTCTTAACATTAAGATAGTCTTATCATAAATCTTTCTTTTCAATCTAGCAATGTTTGCACGAACACTTTCAGGAGTCAGTACATCATTTTTAGACCTAGACTCAAAATCCATCTCCTAAATTTTTAAAATTTGTTACCTCTATTTTCTTAGTGCTGAAACACTAGATGGAGGCAACCATTTCTACCATTCAACTTTCATGAACAAAAAAGACATGAAAACTGAAAATACCTTTATGTGTTGTTATCTAAAACCTTAGATCTACTGATTTGTACAGGTGCAAATATGAAACACTTCACATTGTAGATAGAATCCTTATAGAGTCACCACCTCCTTGAGGAGGAAAATGAAATCACAACAATGATTCACCCTTTGAAATGAACTACTTCAACAAATACAAGAAACCACACAAACCATTAATCAAGAAACTTATAATTTATCTTTCCCAACAAACTAGATCTACTCACAAATACTGAAAGCCTCTAATATTAAAATAAACCATGCACTGGCACAATGATTTAGACTAGAGCTACCACTCACACTTAGCAAGAAAATATTTGAAACAATTTTACCATTTGTAAATTCTGAACTAGACTTTCAATATGAAAAACTTGCAAATCACTAACACCTTGAAAAGAGAATACACTTCATAATTCAATTCTTGACTCTAAACTTTTGCCAATAGCATATGCCAAAACTAAACTGTACTAAACTTTTTCAATCCTACAACATACTGCTGATTATGAATAAGAACATTGGGGGACATAAAACTTTGGTAAGGAAATAAGAAACACCTCTTGCTATATATTTTCTATATCCAATCTATTTCGTGCAAGAGATTTTGATTCTTTCTATATGCACATCCCCAGTAGAGTCACCATCTTGTTGGTTCTTGATTTAATAGTTTTACAAACAACCAAGAAACTAGACAAATGCATCTAAGGCTAGCAAATTCCTATGATGAATGCACCTGACTGCAATCTTGTGCCAACTATAAGGCTTGACCCTTCTTCACTTTAGGCTCTGCAAGACCTAGGCAGGTTAACCTTGAGGTTCTGAGATATGGTACCAGTGCATTTAAAACATAAATCTAAACCTATTTACTGCAGATAAAAACCCTTATATCTCCTAATAACTCATGAAATGACACATATCTATAGCACCTAAATGCAAATATATGAATCTCATAAGTTGAGTGACAATTAATTCTTTTTAGCCCACTACAAAACATGAAATACTAAATTTATTTTGAATAAAATATTTTGTGCAAATGACATTCATATCAGCTTGCATCTGATTTAGTGATCAGTGCCTTATCCATTGAAACATAGAGTAATTACTAGTACGATGACCTAACTTGTTTGCATTACAATCATGTATATCAACTAAAATCCCCAAATCCCATTCTTATGAAATATCCCCTTCATACACCTAGAAACCCTATTAGAACACTGAAGCATTTACTTAACTCCTTGAGTCAAAAGCAACAACAGATCTAACACACAACTCATCCAAGTTGCCTTAAATCAAATGAACCTTATCCATTTAATCTCAAAGTTAATAGCACATGAAGAATTAGGAGACATAATTAGAGAACTCAGATAATTCATGTAAATCCCCTTTTGTATTTATCCTTGGAAAGACCAAATACACAAACTGGCAACACAAAATAAAGCTCAAGATATTTCACATAATCTAGCATCCATTATCATTTCTCAGAAATAATGCATGAAAATGAAATGTAAATCTTCACAAGTGCGGGTGTGTGGTCTTCACTGCTAGAGCTCAGCTCAATAAATAGGAAGAAAAGCCAATCACATCCATGGTTTCATAGTAGAACACTAGAACCCTATTGGTATTACCCAGAGAATACTGCCAACCCCTGCAATGAGAGAAAGAAAGAAAGATATAGAGGAAGATGAATTCCCAGATCTAATCTATTCTTGACATGTGTCCACTTGGAATTCAATCCCTTCCAGCTGAATAACCTCTCTCTTCCTTCTTACATTTTGATCTGATCTAGTTTCATCATTACTTTATAACTGATTTGGAAATATCTTCTCTTCAATGATGAAAACTCTTGAGTTATCAAAATATCTAATAACTTCATGAAAATGTTGGTGACATCTCAGTTTTTACTAAATATGTGAGTAAAATCAATCCAAATAGTATTTTCATGGTATTTTACCTATATTTAGGTCATTATCTTACCAGAAATTAGTTTTGAACTTTGATATCTAAATTTGGTTGCAAGATAGGAATCTAGAAGGAAACCTCCTATAGCTTGAACTAGTGGTGTTTTGTGCAAAAACTAATCTCAGAATCAAAAAGTTTGGTTTCTCCTAGTTTTGGCAATATATAATATTGCATATTTTGCATACTAGGAACCTCTAGAAAGTTAGTTTGAAAAATGCTCCTCTGGTAGGAGACTCAAGTCTATCTGCAACTTTGATTTTGAATTTTCAAAAATTTAAAATGCTCTAAGGTTGGAACTATGGAAAATGACACTTTTTGAATTTAAAACATAATCACTAAATGTGCATCCATATAAGAAGGAAATAATAAAAATTTTATGACTTTAAAATTGTTTCCTTCCCCCGAAGCTCAATGTCAAACCTCCCTTTGACTAGATGCCATGTGGCACTTTCTGATTGGCTACTTGAGCTGTAGCATCCACTAGGTCACCTTCTTCTTTGGGCCCAGTGACACATGTCACATGCTTGGTCACACACATTACATAACTAGCATGCATCTTTCTTTTGTAGGATAGTGCCAACCATGGGATCATGACATGTGTCAAAATCTAGATGCTTCCCACTTGAACTTTCTCCTTTGGTGCCACCCACGACTAGCTGGGACCCATGCCACATGTCAATTTTCTACATTCCCACATTTTCTATCTCCCTCGCATCTTCATCTTGCAGGCTTGTGCCATCCATTGGATGAAGACACATGTCACGATCTCGTTCACTTTCGCCACATCATCTCACTTGCTTTTTCTTTTAAAATTGTGACATCATCGCCTCTAGGTAGCATACACTTGACGCATGGGTGGGTCCCTTCCTCTAGGGCTGCGACTGTCAAAAGAGACCATATTGAAGACACTAGGTTTTATAAGTGCTTCTATATTTAAACATTTTGATGTTTTTGTGTACAACCAATGTGGGATAAATATTGCTAACTGTTCCTGGGCCCCTATTTTGAATCACCTTCCTGTGCCTATTAGTTGGTGCGAGCTCCTTCAAGGAATGAAGCCATGGGTTGTTCTTTCCTACCATCTTCTTTTCTAAATGTATGTGGATTGTCTTTTGTTTGGCTTCTTACCTTTGATTTCCACTTTTGGATGGATAATGCATTTTTATCTATTGATCCTTCACATTAACGTGGGCCTCCTTTTCACCTGCCTAGCTTCTCCCCTTTTTATGGTGTGAGCATCTTTGTAAGCATTTGCATAGGGTATGCTGCTTTTAAACATTAAGAATCTCCTTTAAAATGGTGTAAGATTTCCTTTTATACAACTTTCTCTGCTTTTGATGCCATTAGTTCTCTGTGTTTTTTATTGTATATGTCCCCTTCAACTACCATGAGGAGTTTTCCTTTTTTAGTAGCGGCATGTTTTGCTATTTTTATGGTGTGAACTTCCTTTATAAAATAGTGAGCTTTGGAATGGCTTCTTCATGTCCATTCTATAGGCTGGTTCCTCTAAAATGGCATTGATTGTTTTAATTGTGTTCTACCCTGTCCCTTGCCTTTATGCATTGGCTTCTTCATAGCTTTTATGACTGGTCCTTTTAGCATGCATGAGCTGATCCTTCTCATACTCTTCAATCTCCCAGCCATGTCTTCATAATTGATGTCTACCATTAATTGTTGGTGGCTTTTTTAATGGTTGGAAATGATCCTCATAACCAAAAAGTCTTGGGCAACCATCTATAATGCCTTTTTTGGGACAAAATTTTTTATGGTAGGAATGTTTTTCATGATCCCCAAGCTCAATTGGCACTGCACAAGGATTTTGGCAACCTTCAAGGGAGCATATCATCTTGCACATATGTTTAGGTGAATTGCACTTATGAGGACCATCATGCACAATTTTAAGACAAGATGCCATAGTGCAATTAGATGACTTCTCATTTGAAGAAAAAATCTTTCTATAGCTATGGTTTCTCCTTTTGCAATCATGGTCTCCTTCATGACCTTTCTTTAGAACACATCTCTAGAAATAGATAGAGCATTTGCAACCACAGATAGAAAAGCCCCTGTGGCTACTTCATAGCCACTTTACTTCAAATACATGCCTTTGGCTGATGCCTCTTTTTGTTTACCTTCCTTATAATAGTCATCAATCAATTTTGGGCAACAATTTAGATACCTCTCAAATGTAGTCAAACCATTTTTCCACATTTGACAAAGAATCATTCTTGGTTTCATTTCATTCACATGATTTGACTCACTCTGCGTGATGGAATTAGTCAGGCCCCCAGTGGGTCTGGCTAAAAAAATGTTGTTCTCAAACATCCCTTTTTGGAACCTGTCACTTTTGTGCCAGGAGGTCCTTTGACTGGCCTTAAAAATTTATCCAAACACTCGATTAGGCTCTAAAAACTAGCACACTGACTCATTGTTCCACACACTTGCACCATGTTGAATCTCATCTCCTATCAAAGTTGACCTCTTAGAATTACCTGCAAGTAAACACATTAGAAAGCAATAAATTGGGTTTGGATTTGGCTTTAAAAACCAGGCAAACAGATGCTTAGGAAGATGAAAACTGGGTTGTTGGTTCTCTGTCATGAGGAGAATATAAATCTGTGATCTGGGCTCATGAAAAATTATAGGATGCATTTGGTGAGGGGTCAAAGTGAGCTATTTTGATTTGCTGACTGAAAAGAATGACAAGAAATCAATTTTGCAAATGGAATTGATCTAAAAAAGTGTGCATATGGATTTGTCATGACTTGCAAATTGACACACTTGAAGTATTTTTAGAGGAAAACATAGGGGTCTAATCCATTTAGGCTTATCAACCATGGATTTTAAGTTATGATGTCACAAACAGGGGTACCAAACAATCTACAAATGCTGACACTAGTAAAAAGATAGAAATTGCATTTGGAATCGCGTTTGAAAATTGATCAAACAGATTTTTCATAAGTTAAAACTTGAAACGTAACAAGTCTCTGACCTCTAGAATGCAATGCAAAAGGAATTTTAACATTTTGGTCAACTAGTTCAAAGTCACAAGACGTCTAATAGGGCTTCCTAGAATGATGACATGGGGACACAACCCAAGCACATAATGGACACAACAAGAAAGGGAAACTTTTATCAACTGTAAAAATATGCTAGTACACTTAGTGCAGAGAAACAGACTCCAAAATAGGCCCTATGGGCTTACAATAGCATAAAACTGGAGATAAATACCTTCTCTTAAACTCCACTTTGAACTACCTTTTACAATGCCAAAAATGTTCCTAAATAGACATCAGAGGGCTAAGGATTAGGAATACATTCTAGAAAGTGCTAGTTGACATCCACCGACCAAGTAGAAGGCTCTAGAAGCTGTGTTAGAAGTCGGCACAAATCTAGAAGAATCCAGAAATGGTAATCAAACTTCCAGGAGGCATAACTTTTGGACTGTAGCACCGATTGACGAATCATTTACATTTTTGGAAAGCTCTTGAAGCACTCTATAGCCCTATGGACAAGCTTACTCATTCCCCATTTTTTTGGCCCTATTTGAGGTCATTTAATGCCCCTAACCTAACTTTGAAGCATTCTTAGGAGGTCTCCAAAAATTGAAAAACTGCGATAACTTTCAAACTGTGGGGCCTTTTGACCTGATTCTTTTTCTGGAATGCTCTAAATTAAAATTACAATCTTCTGACCATTTTACACCTTCTAGTTCACCAAAATGATGACTCAATTAAATACTCCTATTTTTTTACATTTACACGTATCCCAAGGTGTTCAAATACTCTATCCTAGGACACTGATAATGGAATTGTGAGAGTTGGAACGTTTATTTGACCCAAATGGGTATCCAAAAATGAAAACACATGAAATAGAAACTAAGTCTAACTACTTTTTTTTTTGGTTGACATAGGATTTCCCTTATACCTCTGGATGCTCCTCAATCAAATGATGTGCAAATTGCAAATGCATGAAAACAATAATTGACCAACTTTGAGGGATTCAAAACTTAGGCAAACAAACTCAAAATGACTCAAAATCTGAAAAAAAGGCTCTTAGGTATGGACACTAAACACTTCCAAAGTAGCATGTCATGAAACATTACTAGGTATGAGATATTTAGTTGCAAACAAGCCCTCCTGTCATTGTTTGACATAGGTAAAAATACAGATTTGGAATTTGCTCAAAACGAGACTTCACAAAATGGCTCAGAATGTTTAACTTCATGGAATGCTTAGACATACTGAATGGAGGGTGTTAGAAACATTAAACACCTCATAGGGCTCAAAGGTACAGTCAGGTACATAAGCATTTAAAAACATTTATAGGGCTCAATTTTCTCAATGGTACTCAAAATTGACCATGCAATTTTTAGTCCCAACACAAAAGATCTTCAACATTTTGATATCACAATTGATATTATGAGTATTGGCCTCCCAGAATATCAATGATATTCACCAAGTATCCAAAAGTTTTTAATATCATATCTAATACCAAGAGTATTGGCCTCCCAGAATATTGATATCCAATATTCACGAAGTACTCAAATTGTGTGATATCACTTTTGACATCACGAGTGTTGGTATCCTAGAATATCATACCATATTTAGCAATTTCTCAAAATGAGGTTTCATATCACATATGATATCAAGAGTATTGGTCTCCCATAATACCAATTATATTCACCAATTACTCTAAGTAATAGTCTTCTAGAATGTTGAGATGCAAGACATTCACCATTTACTCAATCTATTAAATTTCATAATACAAGTTATTGTAAGATTGTCAGCTTACAATAGCTTCTCAAAATAAAAGTGCTTATCATTTGGAAGTTGTCCCTTCCTCATGATGTACACAGGGGTAGGCCTATTACAATCAGATAGTCATGAGGCATATTCATGAATCATAGTCCTCTGGACTGCTACAACTTATTGATAATAGGAGAATCCATCACAATGTGGTTTACTTACTCTAAATCAATATGATTAAGATTAGTGAAGGTTTACTAAATCATATCCTCTATTTTGCTCCCTTTTTTTCAAGGTTTCCTTTGATGAAGTGTTAGACTCCCTCTGAATTAGATATCAATCCTCATTTTTCTACAAGAATATGCTCAAAGGAAAAGATCAAGACAACTTATCTCATATAGAAATAAAATCACATATAATAGTTATTCTCAATAACAATTTTAATTATTATAAAAATATTTAGAAATTTAATTATAAACCTAATTCATAATGAATTAATTCAATTTCAATGATCAATGTAGTTAATTTATTACAAATAACATTAATTGGTTAAAATAAATTATTATGCTATATATTAGTCACATCATATTATACTATAAATAGATCTCATAGCATACAATTATCTATTTTAAATATTCATATATAACTGAATATATATAAAATTTATTTATTATCAATCATACTTCAAACTATAATAAAATGAATCTTACCAATAAACATACCTTTTTATATTCAACATAAGGGACTTCTTATATTAATTTGTTCCATTTAATCTTTCCTCGGTGGTGGGTACCTCAACACATGCATGTCATGGGAAATTGGCAACAACATCATATGTTAGGTGCACCTTTTCATTGTTCAATAGTTTCCATAGGGTCGTGTTGATACAAGGGACTACCATTTATATTTGAAAGGGTATCCATGTAGGGTGAGTAAAAGAGTATTTTTTTTCTTATTTTGCATGTCATTCTCCTCTCTCTTTGTTCTCTTACTTGTTTCATGCTTCCCTTTTTTCTTATCATATGGAAATGTATAGATATCTTATTGTTTATAATGATATGTAAATTCCTTGCATCAAAATGAGAAATTATTATTATCTTCATTCACATTTGAATACATATGACCCATGTAGTCACATTGTCATTACATATCATAAGATGTCAGTCGAGCTTAATTTTTCCAAATAAGTAGCTCCATAGATTACGTCGGGTCTCTCCTCAAGGTATAAAAATACCAATATATGTCATTACGTGAATTAATTTTAAATACAGAACTCATATGAAATTTCTTCTCTTCCACCTTGGAAGCATCTACTCTGAGAAATATTTTTCTTTTAGTTTGTGTTAATGTATCATATGTGTATCTTCATTTTAGTTTTATATGCCTATCGATTGTGTTTTGAATATATATTCTTATCTAGCATGCTAATGAAGCTAGTTAGACAAATTTGCTAACCAGAAGGTTGTTGTGACTCAGTGAAAGGTCACTAAGAAGAGAGTGCTAGTCAGATGTGTGTTGTAACCCAAGCTTAACATGTGTTGACTCTTATCCATGGGTAATGAATGAATATTATGTGCAATAAATTGTGAGGTGGTTGGTGGTTGACAACACGATCACTTGCAACACATGCTTTTATTTACCAATACATATGCAAAATTTAAGATATTGTAATTACAATAATTTTATACATGCCTAGGCTATGTAGGAATTAAGCCCCACTCATAATCTTCTTCAAATAATATTTCTCCAAATTTTCTTGTTATAGTCACGACAAGAGTATTGATAAGCATTTTCTATTCACCACAAATGAATTGAGCCCTCTATATCTCCCTTAAGTCGAATATACTCCTAAGCACATGTTTGAAATATTTGTTCAAAAAGATAAACACACTATTGGCCCCAGTGAAATTTTTTAGTAAGCCTCATTATTGACCATCAAAGTGCCATAGAAAATATTTATAGAGAATAGGATTCTCAAATCACTTGGTTGGTAATAATAAATATTGTCATTATTATTTTTGTCAAATGCATAGGTGAAAAGAAGGATTAAAAGAGTCATAGAATAATATTTCAAACTCTTTAGTTTCTTTCTTTCACTATTGAAACCTCATAGACTAGTAGGCAACCTACTTTGATACCATGTTGATTTTCACGAATCTATTGCAAATGTATTAGCACTGTCATTATATTTGGTATGTGTTTTCCAATTTGTAGCAATATCATATTTATATATAAAAGTGAGTAAAGAGTAGAAATGTCTATTCATTAATATAATCATAATCTTATAGTTATATTATCTGATATATATATGTGTGTGTGTATATATATATATATTGTTGAAAATATATTGATACAAGTATAGGAATGTGTTTCAATCATTGTTTTGTCACTGATGTCAAACCTACTACTTTCTAGTAAGATAATTGCTTAAATGATTTGAGTACTATCATTCATTTGATTAATGAGGAGATTTTGATCAAATGAGATAATAATAGAACCTAGAGGAAAGGTTGAGTTATGGTATAAAAAGAAGTACAAAGATTAGTTAAGATAATGATGTTATATTGCATTGATTATATACTTAAGGTAGCAAAGGATGGATACAATGATTAAGTTTAGAAGAACAAGTAAAATGAATTAAGTCTACTAAGATTAATAATATACATAGTAAGTGTCAAACAATGTTAGTGCAAGCCAAGAAAAAAATTAGTTAGATTTGAGAAAATTCATATTTCTATGTATGTTGAGTGATACAATGTAAGCCAAGTAAATTTTAGTTGATGTCAAGCACTAGGAAACATTAGTTCACGCCAAGTGATTTGATAGTGGATGTCAAGCAACACAATATGTGTTGAGCATCAAAATCAAGTTAATGTCGAGTGATAACATTATAAGAAAGATCATGAATTAAATGAATCTAAATTGACAAGTTTGATTTCTTGGATTCTATGAACGATGTTGAAGATAAGCTTGATGTGTTGGTGGCATAGAATTCAAGATGAACCATTTTGAGGAAAATTCTACGAGGATTGAAGGAGAAGTTTATAGAAGAGAATAAAATTAAAATATGGGTAGATTTATTGAGTCCTACCTAACCCTAAAATGGATGATATAGGTTGAATGAAAAAATATCTTATTTTTCTAATTATATAGAGATGGCTAGTCAGAAGCAAAGGTTTTTGGGTGCAAGAATGTAAGGAAGACAATAAGTCTAGGGTATTTCTTCATTTAGTGACGAAATAAAAGAGACTATCATTGGAAAGAAATGCAAGAAGGCTTAGAGGTATGGATGCTTGAATGATGAACAAGCTATCATAGCTAAAGTGTGTGAAATCCAAGCATAATAAAGGACTAAAAAAAAGATTTGTACCTTGCAAAGTGAGTTGTAAGTTTTTATCAAATCAAGCCTTACTATTAATTTCTAATCATTCTACCAATATAGGGTAAATCCTTTGGATTAAGGTTGACCTAATAGTCATTTATAAATCCTTTAATCAGATGACATTCCTAGTGAGTGATATAAATTCCTCTGACAAGGATCACTCCTAACAAGGTGATTGAAATCCTCTAACTAGGTCACATTTAATAGTGTACATTGTAACCTTTAATAGGGTTGTCCTTTCACATGGAATCACTTTAAAAAGAGTGAGAATGAGTCACATTTTATTGGCTTTTTTTGAAAATTGGGTTTCCACATAAAATTATTGTGTCAAACGTGTTATTGAACCTATTATGTTTCATGCTTACATTTCTATAAAGTTGATTTGGTAGTAACCTACAAGTTTAAGTGATTGTATGATCTAATGGATGTATGGATGATGGATATGTTTTATGGATATGGGTTCATAAGCTAATAAATGTTTAATTTGTACATCTGGAGCTTGGATAATTAATTCCCCCCCTCTCAGTTATTCTATCAGACTCATCTACTTAAGAGGACTAGTTTGAAGATACTAGAAGCCAAAGATCAAAATGTCAAAAAGAGAGTTACCTAAGCTTAATAGGGATAACTTTCCTACATGGAAAAGTATGACGAAGCTACACCTAGGAGGTCTTGGAGATCATACACAATCTACCATCATTGTAGAGTATGATGATTTTACTAGAGTCCTAAGTACTAAAGATCTAAAAAAGAAAAAAGAACACAACCATGAAATGCTAGAGATTTTCTCTACCCTAAGTTATGCCAAGTTTGATGACATAAAGGATTGTGGCAGTGCAAAAAAAAATCCAAGATGCTTTTCATACCATTTATGGAGGAGACAAAAATGTTCTAACACTAGTATATTTGGACCCAATTTTCAACCAAGGTTCATCGCTATTTCCCTCATCAAAATTTTGATGAATACATTCATTGAAATTTCAATTAACCTACAATTTATTCATCAAAATTTTGACCAACCTACAATTTGCTCAAAATTTTGATGAGAAAAATAGTGATGAACCTTGGTCAAAATTTGACCAAAATAGGTCAAAAATTGGGTCCAAATTTACTAGTGTAAGAGCCAAATCTAAAAGTCTCAGAAGTAAGTATGATGATATGAGAATGCAAGAAGGTAAAATTGTTGCTCAATATTTCTCTAGGATAAAAGATGTTATTAATGCAATAAGAGGAGCTACTGGTAAGATAGATGATAAGACTATACTAAGAAAAGTTTTGAGAACATTGTTTCCCATCTATGTTATTAGAGTTTCTATAATACAAGAATTGAGATGTATACTAAGTTCTATTCTAACTCTTGAAGGTTTTGTAGGTAGGCTCACTACTTTTGAGCTATCTAATTTTGATAACTTCAAATTTGGCAATGTTGAATCTTCTTTCAAAGCTAAGTTTTCATTGAAGGAATCAAATGAGAAGAAGAAGAAAAAATTAAAATATGTTTCTAGTGACAATGATACAATAGAGGAGGATGTAGAACAACTTGAAGCACTATTGGTAAGGAGATTTCTTAGAGGTAAAGGAAAATTCAAAGGTAAGTTACCTATCATGTGTTTAAATTGCAATGAGGTTGGTCATATTTCTACTAGAATTCCATAGAAGAAGAATTATAGAGGTGGAGACAAGTACAAAAGCATAAGAGATGAAGAGAACAAAGATTAAAAAGACAAAGGTAATAAGTCTTACTAAATTTTTGAAGAATAAATCAAAGATGCATTTGGTGATCATGATGATGAAGTGGTGTATGTTGCAGTGAAGGATGATTCTAATGAGGATGACATAACTACACTAGTGTCTTGCATGAACAAGATGATAGATGGATCATTGATAGTGGGTGTTCACATCACATGACTGGAGATAAAAGTAAATTCATTATCTTGAATTATTATGATATAAATAGTGTAAGGTTTGGTAATGATGCACCCTGTCTAATAAAAGGAAAAGGTTATATAAAACTCGCAAAAAAGATTTTATGTGACAATTATTATTATGTTGAAGGACTTCACTATAATTTGTTGAGTGTGCCAAAACTAAATAGTTTAGGTTGTATGGTTAAGTTTGAGAACAAGATTGCTAAAATATATGATACTAATGGAAAATTTATTGGTAAAAAGTGATCAAACTAGAGGTAACATATTCTATCTTGATATGGATGATGCTACTTGTATAATTATAGAATTTGATGATGTCTAGTTATGGAACAAGAGGCTTTGTCATGTTAATTTTGATAATTTGGTTAGTATTAGTAACATGAGAAGAGTAAGAGGTTTGCCCAAGTTGAAGAAATCTGACAATATAATTTGCAAACAATGTTAGTTAGGCAAGATGACTAATTTAAGTTTTAAGAGTAAGACACATAACTCTAAAGGAATTTTGGAGATTGTTCATACTAACTTGTGTGGACCAATTAATTTGAAAAGATACAAATATGATAAGTACATTATGATTTTTTTGATGACTATTCTAGGATGATGACAATAATGTTTTCGAAACAAAAATTTGATTCTTTCCAAATTTTTAAATGGTACTTAGCAAGAGTTGAGAAGTAAACATCTAAAATTCTAAAATGTTTGAGATCTAATAGAGGAGGAGAATTTACATCAAATGAGTTTGAGATGTTTTGTAATGATAGAGTAATCAAAAGACAAACATCTGCCCCTAGGACCCCTCATGGAATTGCTAAAAGGGGGAATAGATATGTAATGGACTATGTTAGGACACTCACGATGGAGCAAAATGTTGCTTTGAAATACTGGAGAGAGGATTTAAATAAGGCTATGTATACCTTGAACTGTATACAAGTCAATAAAGGTACTCATTCAACACATTTTAAACTGTGGTATGAATACTCACCCAATGTAAAATATTTTAATGTATTTGGAAGCAAGTGTTATATTCTCAAAGGTTTTAGAAATGGTAAACTAGATGCAAAAAGTGAAGAGGTTATATTTCCTTGGCTATTCCACAAGAACTAAAGCTTATAAGTGTTTAAATACTAACACCAACAAAGTTGTGGAAAGTGCAAATGTGAAATTTGATAAATATACACAAGTACATGAGGCTGAACCTATGAAGGAACTAGAGGAATAAAAGTCATTTTTATAATTTTATGAAGGTATGCGTATTGATGAAGATGTTTTAAATCAAATAGCAGATCAACAAAAGTTTCAATGACTATTGAGTCACATACTATGAATGTAGAGTTGTATTTAGGAACTAAGCTACAATTAGGTGTTGAGTTACAAAATCAAGTTGAGGCAAATTCTAATTTTGAGATAGTGTACATGAAAGAGATGTTGAGCTAGCTAATAGAGATGTACATAGTGATTCAAAACTTGAGAGACCAAATGAGGAAAATAAAGCAGAACCAAGATGGTCATCAAAGTATGTCAAGTGGCATCACCCTAGTGCACAAATCATTGTAGATAAATATGTAAGACCAATGAAAAGGAAAAAGTTGAGAAATGATACATGTTTTCTTAGCATGCATGAGTGTAAACCAATGAAATATTCCTTAGAAGACATGGACTAGAGTAAAGCCATGAAAGAAGAGATTGAACAGATTGAGAAAAATAAGACCTAGACTCTAGTTCCTAGAACAAAAGATAAAATGTGATTGGCACCAAGTGGGTGTACAGAAACAAATTAGATGGAAAAGTTAAGTCACAAGGAATAAGGAAATATTAGTTTCCAAAGGATATGCACAAGAGGAAGGGATAGACTATGGAGAAACATTTGATCTTGTTGAAAGATTGGAAGGAGTAAGAACTCTTCTCGCTCACTCTGCATACCAAGGTTTAAAAGTTTATCAAATGGATGTTAAATCTTCATTTTTGAATGGCATATTGGAAGAAGAGGTTTATATAGAAAAACCATAAGGATTTGTTGATGCTAACAAAAAAAAATGGTATGTAGACTATACAAAGCTCTATATGGTTTGAAGCAAGCACCAAGAGCATGGTATGAAAAGCTAATGATGACAACAATCTGTACTTGAAGACAAAGAAAGGGAAATGTATTTTACTATCTAAATTTTTTTTTGATGATATCATATTTGGAGTTTAAGATACTTTATGTAAAACTTTTTCAAATGAAGTGAAGAAAGAACTTGAGATGTCTATGTTTGGAGAGATCAAGTTCTTTGTAAGTTTGCAAGTACACCAAATGAAATATGGTATATACATCACTCAGGAAAAATATGTAAAGGAGATACTAGATTTTTTTGTATTGGATTATTCCAAGCTAGTAAGTACACCTATGGTGACAAGACATAAATTTTTAAATAATTTTGATTTAGTTAAGGTGAATCAAACATTGTACAGGTCTATGGTTGACAAATTACATTATTTAGCACATAGTAGACCTGATATTACATTATATGTTAGGATATTTGCAAGATTCGTTTCTAATAACAAGGAGAATCATTTGATGGCTATTAAGAGAATAATAGGATATCAAAAAGGAATAGAGGACTATGGTCTATACTACAAGAAAAGTGAAATTTTTTAATTAAGAGCCTACACTAATGCTGATTGGGGTAGAAATATTGATGATAGAAAGAGTACTAGTGGAGGATATTTTTTCTTAGGAAAAAATTTGGTTACATAGACTAATGAGAAATAAAGCTACATATCTCAATCTACTATTGAAGCTAAATATGTTGCTATTGTAGCAAATTGTACAAACATTGTATGGATTGAATAACTACTCAAAGGTATGAAGGAGGAAATTATAGAACCTATGATACTTTATTGTGATAATGCAAGTGCAATAAATATATCAAAGAATCATGTGATTCGTACGAAGACTAAGCACATTGTAATAAACTATCATTACTTGAGAGAGTTAGTTCAGGATATAGAGGTGAAGATGGAATATGTTAATACAAAAGAGAAAATTGTTGATATCTTCACAAAAGCATTACCTAAGGATGATCATTAGTATCTAAGAGGTAAACTAGGGGTGATACCCCTATCTAAGGCTATTTAAGATGCATGAGAAGTGTCCTACATCAAAAAAGATGATTGATAAATGTTATACATTGATGTAGTGGATCTAAATTTAGGAGCTGCCTAAATCAATCAAAGAGCTAGAACTAAAAATCAATCACAAGCTAGGTAATAGAGGGAGAAACTAAAAATCTTCATATCTCCTTATTAAGATGACAATTCTTTGGGAGATATTTAGGAGATAATTATTGGAGATATTAGTGGAAATATTATACAGATAGAAGGAAAATGCAATATCTACTTAGAGGGAGATAATGTATCTAATGGAGATAGTGTACCTGATGGTTCATATAGAGAAAGAAATGATTACATCTACCTAGTAAGAGGGAGATAGTGCTAAGGGAGATATAAGAAGTGATCAAGAGGGAGTCATAAGTATGAGTTGGTTTTCTTTTGACTATAATAAAGAATTTGTAACATATAAAGATGATGGAAGCTTTTGATAGAGAAATAAATTTCTATACAAGGAATCATTTTCTTTTTGATATTATTATTGGTTGTATTGGTTGAATTGATATTCCATCAATTCCAAAAGGGAGATTGTTGAAAACACATTAATACAAGTATAGTAATGTGTTTCAATCATTATTTTGTCACTAATGTCAAACCTGCTACTTGCTAGTAAGATAGTTGCTTAAATGACTTGAGTATTATCATTTGTTTGATCGATGAGGAGGTTTTGATCAAATGGAAAACAAATACCACCTAGAGGAAAGGTTGAATTGTGGTGTGGAAAAGGAGTGAAAAGATCAATTAATATAGTGATGTTATAGTGCATTGATTATCTACCTAAGGTTGCAAAGGATGGATACACTGATTAAGTTTAGAAGAACAAGTAAAATAAATTAAGTCTACTACACTTAATAGTCTACATAGTAGGTGTTGAGCAATGTTAGTGCAAACCAAGTAGAAAATCAATTGGAGCTAAGAAAAGTCAAATTTTAGTGTATGTTGAGTGATATAGTGTAAGCCAAGTTAAGTTTAGTTGATGTCGAGCACCAGTAAACTTTCATTCATGCTGAGTGATTTGGTAGTGGATGTTGAGAAACACAATATATGCTAAGCATAAGAAGCAATTTAATGCTGAGTGATAGCATTATTAGAAAGATCATGAATTTGATGAATCTAAGGAGACATGTTTAATTTCTTAGGTTATGTGAACTACATGGAAGATAGGTTTAATGAATTCGTGACACAAAATTCAAGATGAACCATTTTGAGGTGAATTCAAAGTAGATTGAAGGATAAGTTTCTAAAAGGGAATAAAATGAAAGGATGGGTAGATTCATTGAATCCTACCTAATCCTACCTACCCCTAAAATGGATGATAGAGTTTGAATAGAAAAAGAACTTAGTTTTCTATTTATAGAGATGGTTGGTTAGAAGCAAAGGTTGTCATGTGTGAGAACCTAAGGAAGACAAGGAGTCTAGGGTATTGCTTCATTTAGTGACCAAATAGAAGAGAAGTTATTATTCAAAAGAAAAGAAAGAAGGCTTAAACGTATGGATTCTTGAAGTTTGAACAAGCTATCAGAAATAATGTGAAAGCCAAGAAGAATGGAGGATTGAAAGAAAGATTTGTAATCTACAAAGTGAATTGTAAGTTGCTATCAGATGAAGCCTTACTATTACTTTCTAATCATTGTACCAATCTAGGGTAAATCCTTTGGATTAAGGTTGACCTAGTAGTCATTTGTAAATCCTTTAATGAAATGACATTCCAAGTGAATGATCTAAAGTCCTCTGACAAGGCTCACTCCTAACAAGGTGATTGAAATCCTCTAACTAGGTCACATTTAACAATGTGCATTATAAGCTTTAATAAGGTTTTCCTTACATAGACCATCACTTCATAAGGGTGAAAATGAGTAGCATGTTACTGGTGGTTTTTGCCAAATTGGGTTTTCATGTAAAATTATTGTGTCAAATGTGTTATTGAATTTGTTATGTTTCATGCTTACATTTCTATAAAGTTGATTTGATAGTAACCTACAAGTTTAAGTTATTGTATGATCTAATGGATGCATGCATGATGAATATCTTTTATGGATATGGATTCACTAAGCTGTGAAAAGTTTTATTTGTACATATGGACCTTGGATAACTAATTCACCTCTTCTCAATTATTCTAAAGAATTCCAACTATCTTTGCTATAATTTATCCAAGAGAAGCTACAAAATAGAAATACATTAAGTGAACAAATGGAAGCATCATAGTATATCTGGGATTTCTTCCATTTTATTTATTATTTTCTCTTCTATTTTTTTAGGGTGTTTATGGTTGGTTGTTTTCTAGACTATTGAGCATAGCACTAGCTATGATCCCACCATTCAAGCCCAACATTTTTCTCTTGTATGAACAATAATTAATGAAGTTTTAGAGATATTTCTAGCATATTCAATTGTTTCATGAGTTAATTTCATGAATCCTGATGTATTTATTCCAAGAAAATGAATAAAATTTGGCAACATGTTTATCTTTGGTCTAATTCTTGTCTTCTATTTATGTTGTTTGTAATCTTCCATTGTTTGTAAACAAAGAGAACAAATCCAATCATAGTTAGTTTTAGGTTATATTTTTTGGTATATTTTTGTTATTATTCAAGCAATCATGTAAGTGATTGATTTATCATAATGGAGCTGCAAATTTTATAAAGGGATGGCTCAAGTATGAGATTCAATCTTGATGTAGATGTTTGATTCACAAAGTGATATGATAGATCTGGAGTCTTTATATATTTGATATATAACTGATATCCAAGTATGTATATTTGTGGTTTGTGGGATTTCCCAATAGATAAGGCATGGATCAGCTATAGGATTTATATGTTTTGTTTTTCATATCTTGGTTATGCTAAAATAAACATAGTAATCAAAGTCTTTTCTATTTTATATTGAAGAGCTCGAAAGGATTTTCCCTCACTTAGCTTCTCAAGTTCATAGGTAATGTAATTGGATATTTCATGTCAATGTTATTTGCAAAAAGCATAGAAGATTTAGTGGTTTCAATCTTCTTTATCTAGATGCATATTATGTATTGACAATTGGTACCATATGAACGAATCTAAGGTTCACTCGCCTAGGTCTTGGAGAGCATGAATAAGGAGTATATCCTTATAGTTGGCCCCAATGTCTAAATAGGTATTTTGAACATGAAAATTAGCTATACCTAGATGTATTTGTTCCTATCATTGGTTATTGAAAATTTGTCAATTTAGGAGCTAAAAAGATGGCAATTATGTTGGGGAGTATGCGAAGCAATTCATTGTTAAAAATACTAGAATCTCTAGTATAATTTGTGCATTTTTAGAATCTATATGATAGGTAAACCTTAAGAATCTAAAAAAGGGGATTCAATATTGTATGAAGAATTTTCTATAATAGGAAGGTTGTGAGGTGTTTTTCATTTCTTTGCTAAAGATTCATGTCTTCCTATAGTTACCTTGACTAGGACAATAATACTTTGAAAGTTGAATTCAAATTACATTATTACTAGTGAACTCATCATCAATCAATTCAAATAGGTACTATTTTGAAGAGTCATTGAAAATTTTAGAGTCAAGAATGATCAAAACTATCTTTTCTCTTTTCCACATTTGTGAATTTCCAATAGTGGTTTGATGATTTGCATGTTTTTTTTACAAACTGAAAATTTGGTTCAAATTTATTAAGTGATAAATTATGTTTCAAGTCTTTCTCACAAGTGTGAGTGGTGGCTCTAAAATCTTTGCACCAGTTCCTAGTTATTTGCATTTAAATTTTAAAGGACATTCAACATTTTGTTGGGAAAATATAAAGATTTTGATAGTAGTTCTTGGAAAAGAAGTTATAAATTCCTAATTTAGAGAGTTTAAGTGTTGTATGCATATGTTATTGTAAGAAATTGAAGTGCTAGAAAGTGAATCACAAAAATGATTTATTTGTTCTTTCCATGGAGGTGATGATTGTAAATGGTTTTATGAATGGTGTAAAGAAGTTGAGGTTTTCACTTGTGCCAAACCAATAGATCAAGTTTAAACATCAACACGTAAGGTATTTTAATTTTCATGAAAGTCAAAGTGTTATAAATGGTTACCTCTATTCAGTGATTATCAAAACTAAGGAAAGAGGTAGTTAGAAGCTTTTGTTTCAAAATGGAACTAGATCTTAGATCTAAAGTTAGTTTACTAAGTTATGAAAGTGTGATTGAAGATATTTCCAATTTAAAAAAGGAATTTCATAGTCAACTTATTACTTTAATAAGATATATTGTCTTGGTGTTTTGAAACATCACGATTTCAAATTATCTCGATGAGAACATAATACATGTAGAAGTAGTTACTTCCCATCTACAACATATCCTTTCTAACATTGGGTCAACTATAAGGCTAGACCCTTCTTCTACTTCAGGCTCTACAAAACCTAGGTTGGTGGACCTCAGATTCACTTATATGTTACTAGTGCTAAAACATACACTTGAATCTAACAAAGCAGATAAATCCCTTAATCTTCTAACACTTATGAAAAGATCCTAGACATGAAATAGCTAATAACATGGCCTAATAAATTGGTAATCTAGGTGAGGGCATCCTTTTAGCTCTTAAATAGAAAAGGAAATGGATGATTAATTAAATTTGATTTTAGGAAAACCCCAACTATGCAACAGTAAGAACAAGTTGATCTTATAGCTGATTAGTGCCTTATCTATTGGGAAATTCCATAAGATACATAAATAAATCTATGATACTAGTGACATATTCCATACATCAAGATATTAGATCTATCTTATCACTTTGTGAATCAGACATTAGTGTTCATAAAGTCCTCATTCTCATGAAGTATCCTTCTTAAATAACCAATAATCCTATCAAATACATCAAGTATTTACTTGGCCCTTTGTTCCAATAGTAAAATATATTAGACATACAACTTTAATGGTATGCAAATTGGTCTAAGTTCTTTGTCCCTAAACCTCAAAACATTGCAAACTATAGAGATAGAAGATGAGAATTAGAATGAAACTAAGAGATTCCTACTCATTTCTATCCATTTCTTTGAAAATATACATTTAGATGCATCTAAAACAAAACCACTAAATAGATTAGAACTATCTATATTAGCTTAACTATTATTTTTCACACAAGAGAAATACTAAAGAATGTGGTGGAATGACAACTCTAGATCAAATAATGTGGTCTCACAGACAAACAAGAACCAACCCCTACAATGAATAAGAAAGAGAAAGATATAGGGAAGGAATGGAATCCTAGATCTGATCTAAAAGTGACATTTATCCACTTGAATCTTCATTCCCTACTATTGTAAAAAATCTCATCTTTCTACCCATGAAATCTGATATAATTTTCATCATTATTCTATAACAAACTCAAAATATCTCTTCCTAAATGATGAAAACCCTTGTGTTGCCAAAATATTTGAAATTCTAATAATACTTTGATTCAACTAACTTATATGTGACAAAATTCACTTCTAAGTACATTCATACTACCTCTAGCATTCGCCTAGTTCATTACTTCATTCGAAATCAAGTCTAAACTGCCCCAGCTAAATGATACTAGAAAATGGATAATTGAGACAAAACATTGAATAAATTGAACCCATGGCTTCATGTGAAAAAAAAAAACTCCAAAAAATGGAAATTTCATTCTCTCTTGATTCCAATGATTAATAATAGTGTTATACTTGCTTATAAGAAATGCCCAGAATCTCATTTTAAAAATTTAGCTCCTGTCATGGCTCTGAAAGTGCATCTCATTTTTCAAAAATTTAAAATATCTTAAAGTTAAAAATTTATCTTATATCCCTTTTGAGTTTAAAAGGGTCATGTGAAAAATTTATCTTATATCCCTTTTGATTTTAAAAAGGTCTTGCACATGACTTTTAGAGGAAATAGTAAAATAATTAAATATCTGCATTTTGAAAATTTTCCCTCAATTACCAATCTGGGTCAATTGAGTTTGACTTTTTGTGACATGTGTCACTTTTTAATTTTCCCATTTTCTTCATTTTACACCTACCACCTAGGTAACACATGTCACTATCACATTGGTCCCCTATCCTGCCACATGGTGGCCATGTCATTGATTGCTATGTTGCTATCCTAGTCAACATGGTGCCACATCATCACAATGTAGTGACATCACAACATGTGACACCTCTATCCACATCAATATTTAGTTAGTAGCACCACATAGCTACCTCATAATCATGCCACATTATTAGTTTCTATGCCACATGACACCTTAGCATGGTGCCATGTCATCATGACATATCAACATAGCAACATGTGTCACTTATTGCCAGGTTAGCACCTTGGGAAGCATGTCACACCTAGAGTCCTTTGCGACATGTCATTCTATGATTTGTTCATCTTAGTCCATGTAATACCACTTTTCACCTCCTAATTAGTTAAAATTTCACATCAACATCTAGTCACCAAGTGTGTTGTTCAAAATTTCTCTACAGTCGCCATGCTAGCTAGGAAAAGCACTTGCTCTACCTTTAAAAGGGAATTTCTGTAAAGAAAATTAACAATGTGGGAACCTTTATATTTAAAAATTAAAATAATACCACCACAATTAATGTGGGATAAGTTTTTTCATTGTTTACCTTTGACTGTGAGTTTGAGCTTGATATGCAATACGAATCTGCCTCTTACCTTATGTGGTTTCCCTTTAAGCTTCAAAACATTACCCCATATCTTGAATTTGAGTTGTTGGCATGTGGAACATGCATGAGTAGGGGCTTCTTTAAGGGAACTATAGGTGAAAGTATTACCATTTTAAATGAAGGAGTGAGGTGACAAAATGAAGAGGGGAGAAAAGATTGCCACTCCACTATCATCACATCATACACCTCTAATCTTTAATTTTTCATATTCTATTTATGCCTTCCCTTTTCCATCCTTGGATTTGGCATTAATGCTGCAAGGATTGGTCAATAATGACCTAAAAAAGCTTTGATATCTATGCAAGTTCTATATAGTGCATGCCATGTTTTTATACACTTTCAAGGAAAGCCGTCAACAAATGCACATTTCATAACAAACATGTTCAATCCTAATTTCCTTAATGTAGAAGGGTGGGGTTCCTACTAAATGTTCACTATGCAATGCCTCCTTTGAAAACATTCCAAATTTAGTTGTTGTTAACTAGCACTAAACTCTAAACCACATACTCCTACTTACCACACTTGCCTATGCATCCATACATTTTTCAATGGGTCAAAGAGCATCAAAAAAATCCCAACATGGGCACACTTTAGTCCTAGCTGAAACCGTGAAAAGGATAACCTAGTTCAACAACATTAGGACATGTAGATGTAGGAATCCCTCTTATTTATGTTGTAGAATCACATACAGAGAAATTGATGTGGGTAGAAGGTCACATCAACGAATATAGTGGATCTCATCACCATTTAATCAACATGTAATCTTATGTAGGTTTGAGAAATGAGTCCCCTTAGCAACACTTTCATATCCATCCTCCATAAGAAATGGGAGGTACTTGGAGATGCAAATTGGTAGAACACATCAATATCAGCCATGCCATTTCTTTATGAATTCTAGCACAATTTTGGGTCCATCATAGTTGGAAAATGGGACAAACCAACACCTCTATCAATCTGCTACCTTTGAATTCAAAATGGGAGGGCCCTACCTCATGTGGGAGTCTCTTCCTTTTCAGAACAACATATCTTTTGAAAAATTGTAAGTATCTTATCAAAAGTTGGACAAGCATTTCATGAAAATGTTCTACAATGGAATAACATATAATTTCCCTCATTGCACTTGAAGGGAAAACATCCTCACCCCATTCAATTGGAAATGGCTCCTATGTCACTTGATCATTATGATATTTGAGGCATATGAATGAACTTGCAAACTTTCCCTGCATCCATGGCATCATTAGGATGTCTACAATAGTTGAGGAAATTTAATCAATTACAAGTTTTACCTAACTCCTTGCATTCCATTTCCTTCATTTGAAAAGATAGGTGAATCAATAAGATATCTTCAAGCCTTTTCTTTATATGCTAGAAAAAGTTTAATATGACCCACCGGTTCTACTAGAAAATTAGTCCAAGATTCACTTCTAAATATAAAACAACAATTTAATACAATGGTCACATCACCTTTATATAACTTTAGATGATGATACATTCATATTGAAAGTTGATAATGATCATTATAATCCTTCTTTTAAAATATCTTTAATTCCCTTGAGCTCTATCAATTTGATGCAATTAGTTGGATCCCAAGGAGGGTCCAACAATTTTTTTTTTTTTTTGAACAATTGACATCTCAAACTAATCCATTAATCTTTTCATACTTGATCAAAATCAAAATCAATTACTAAATTGGCAATTAAGATTGATTTTAACTCTTTTTTGTCGACTACCAATGTCTTGCCAAGGGGTCCTTTGACAAACTTTAAAAACTGACAAAAAACACTTGACCAAGCTCTAAAATCTGACATGTTGATTCTCTATCACAAATTCTCTTACCCTATCAGATTTTGTGTCATGAAAAATTCTCAGTCCAAAGATATTTATTGTTGAAGTTACCTTCTTAAAATTGCTTCCAAGAAAACATGTCAAAAAATCATAAATCCTATTTTCTTTTTTCTTTGAAAATAGGTCAAATTAATAGTTGGGGAAACAAAAATTGGGGAACTAGCTCACTATCATGAGGAGAATATAAATCTAGTATTTTGGCTCATGATGAAAAATTGGGCACATTTGGCGAGCAGTCAAAGTGGGCTACTTGGATTTGTAGAATTGGAAACACTGGTAGAAAAGTGATTTTTGCAAACATAATAGACCTAGGAAAGTGTGCAAATGGATTTGTCAAGACTTGTAAACTAGCACAGTTGAAGAATTTTCAAAATAGAACATAATTGTATGATCCATTTGATCACATCTATCACAGATTCAAAGTTATGACATCCCAAACAAGGGTACCAAAAAAACTACACCTTTTGACACTAGAAAAACTTTACAAATTGCATATGGAATTGCATTCAAAAATTGAATAAATGAATTTTTCATTAGCTCAAAATTGAAACATAACAAGTCTTTGAGTTCTAGAATGCAATGAAAAAGGAATCTTCTCATTTTGGTCAACTGGGTCAAAATTATAACAAGTCAAATAGAGCTTCCCAGAATTCTGAACAATTTACATCAGTATGGCAACAATAAAAACTAATTTTGAGGGATTCAAAACTTAGTCAAAACATCTTAAAACAACCCAAAATATAAAATATAGGTTCTCTAATATGGATATTAAACACATCCAAAATGGTGAGTCATGAAACATTAGTGGGTGTGAGATATTCAAATGCAGTCAAGGCCTTCTATCACTATTTGACACTTAGGCAAAAATGAAGATTTAGACATTGCTCAAAATGAAACTTCATAGAATGACTTAGAATGGTAGCTTATATTCATGGGATGAGTGGATATAATGAATGTGAGGCTCTATAAACATTAAACACCTGTTAGGCCTCAAATAGGCATTTGGGTACACATGCATTAAAAAGTTCTTATAAGGCCTGATTTTCAAAATGGTACTCAAAATCAAGGCTTCAATTTCTAGTCCCAACATATGGTAAGAAGTATTGAATGCCTAAGAGATGATCAAGTTTTTATAAACAATAGACCACCAAGATAACTAAGAGGGCGAGGGGTGTGGAGGGGTGGTGAATCGGTTATCCAAAAATTAAAATATTTATCAACTTTAAACAATCTTATCCATTCAACCAAAGTAAACAACAACCATAACAAGATGTACATAGACAATTACACTAGATATGTTAACTAGTGAAACCCTTGATCTGAGGAAAATCCCCAGTGGGACTGATGGCCACAAGGTGATGTACTAATATAAATATTCCTTATTAGGGGATGGACCCTATTAGGAGTCTATTACAATATTTAGTACATATAAGTCCCTATTAGGAGACTTTGAATCATTTTTAAAAGATTCCAACCCTGTTAGGAGTTGTAGAAGATAGAAGTATCCACTATCCAAATAGTTATGGGGAAAGACCACTGAACTCATTGTCTAATTGATCTCTTAACTATTCTTGTAAAATAATTGTATGTACAATACTTTAGCTTCTTTCCTTTATCCTTTCAACTAGACCAATCACTATCAGACCTTCTAGACTAGGTCACAAACCTCAACTTTGGATCACACAATAACCTTGGAAATGAAGTTTCCTTCACCTTTACTCTACTCTTCTCAACTTCTCATTCCATTGTTTTTGCTACTTACAATCATTCATAAATCTCAAATATTCCTCATCAATGATAAAGAGAAATGTCCTTCCTTCATATCAAATCCATACAAAATTCCATGAGTGGGCTAGTACACTTCTCAATTAATTGTTATAGGACCACATTAAGAACACGTTACACTTAGTGATAACATTAATCTTCTACCTTAAAACTTGAATATCTTTCTATACACATAACATTATAATGAATGAGCTTACCCAAGTCATCAAAAACATGTCTTCTTCACATCTCTAACTTTGGATTCTCAGAATAAAAAAATTGTTGAGAGATGTAACAATTTTTCTAGAGCATGCCTTTGTAAGCTCTATCTCAGAATAGTCTTCAGTAGAATTTTTATAACTTCTTCTAGACTTAATATCTTATGCTTTTGAGGTTAGCTATATATACTAGACACTTAGTAGTATCTCCTTTTAACCTTTCTATTGAATGTACTCAAAGATCTATTCATACCAACTTGATCTTTCTATTGTTCTTCTATTAGATACCACAGAAAACTACTATATTGACATCAATGACAAACATAGTCATGAATGTAACATATCATCATGATAATGATCTAGTCATGTTTCCACAATACTCTCCCATTGGAATATCATCAATATTCATTCTTCTAAAAATCTTCCCCTTTGGCATTGATGGCAACATAGATGAAAAACATCTAGTTCCAAAAATTTTAACTACAAAAGACTATTATTCTTTCTTTTCAAATCCTCTTCATCAATCATTCTCCCCCATTTATATAACTCAATGTGCTTTACATCAAACTATTTTTCCATGTTGTACTTCTCCAACCCATTTACTTCTCTAACTTGTTTTCATGCTAAACTTCTCCCCCATTGACATCGATGTCAAAGGTTTTAGTAACCAACAATCTCTCCAGCAAATATTTTTGACTAGCTCAAGTGTCCAAAGACATTGTTCAAAACAACATCCAACAAGAGTCCTAGATGACTCTATCCATCATAGATAATCCCCTATATAAGGAGTATGAACATTAAGTCCAAATAAATAATAGTGCTTTATTACACTGAACTAATGCACTCTTGCATCATCTACTCTTATGTAGGAAGGGACATAACTCCTAGCATACCTCACAAATACTCAAAAGTCTCCTTGGGATGAGGCTTAGTGAAAATATCTACAATATTCTCTTTGGTTCTTACATACTCCAATATAATTTCTTTTTCTACAACTTTTTCTCTCAACATATGATACTTGATAGAAATGTTCTTAGTCTTCGAATGCAACATTGGATTTTTGACATATTTACTATGCTTGTGTTGTCATAATGTATGAAAACAATGTGCTTCATCCAAAGAACATGATTATAATTATTTTCTACTACAACATATTTTTCTTCCATTGTAATTTTTGAGGTACAATCCAGCTTCTTTCTTAGCCAAGAAACCAATATTCCTCCAAGAAAGAAGGCTCCACCACTAGTCCTCTTTCTATCATCCATATTGCTCACCCAATCAATATCAGTATAAGCATATAGAGTAAAATCATTAGATCTATCATGCCACAATCTATATTCTAGTGTTCCTTTTAGGTATCTAAATATCCTTTTGACTATTATATAATGTGTTTCTCCTAGATTAGATTGGAATCTTGCAACAATTTCATCCACAGTTTCTATATCCGGCCTTGTGTGAGTTAGATATTGCAATCCTCTAATCATAGATCTATACTTCTTCTCAATAGTAGGTGTCTCATCCTTTGTAGATAACTTGTTTCCAATTACCATAGGTGTTCCAATTGGTTTACATGTTTCCAAACCAAACCTTTTTAGTAAATATTTCAAATACTTAGTCTAAGAAATAAAGATTCCTTCTTTTTCTTGCACAATTTGTAATCCTAGAAAATATTTCATCTCTCTTATCATTCTCATTTGAAATTCCTTCTTTATTTCTTCTAAAAACTTGTCACTTTCATTATCATTTCCTCTAGATATGATATCATCAACAAATATTTACCAAAATCATTAATCTATCATCAATATCTTTATAATAGAGATTATTATCTATCATACCTTTTCTATATGCAAGTTTTGTCAAATGCTTGTCCAACCTTGCATACCAAGTTCTAGGTTCTTGCTTCAAGTGATACATTGCTTTCTTTAGTCTGCATACTATTTCCTTGTCATTTGTCAAAGGAAAACCTTTAGGCTACTCTATGTACACCTCTTCTTCAAGTTCTCCATTCAGAAATGGTGACTTGACATCCATCTAATATACTTTGAATTTCTTATATGCTTCATAGGCTAAGAATAACCTTACTACTTCTATTCATGCCACAAGAGCATAGTCTCATCATAATAACCTTTACATAAAAATCTTGATTTTTTCCTTAAAATGTCACCTTGTTCATTTATCTTGTTTCTAAATAACCATTTAGTTCCTATTACATTCTTGTCAACTAGTCTATGGACTAATTCCCATTTCTCATTCTTTACTATCTAATCGAGTTCCTCTTTCATATCTTTTTTTGAATAGTCATCTTTACATGCTTCATCTAAATTCTTAGGTTCAACTTGAGATATCAAATAGAGTTCTTCATTGATTTTTCTTCTAATGATCTACTCAAGTGGATGATTCTTTTTTCATAATTTCACCTGAAGTAGGAGTTTCTATCTCAACTCTTAGCTCTATTGAAGGTTCTAAGCCTTCTTCCTACCTTGGCTCTCCCTCATTCTACAAATCATTGTCAGTCTCAAAGAATACTTCATCATTTCTTGGTTTAGTAATAACATTCTCATCATTTGAATTGTAATCAACTATTCTTTCTTATATCCTAAATTTCTCATCAACTCTCACATTTGCACTTTCCATAATAGTTTGATTTCTTAGATTATAACATCTATAAGCCTTGATTTTCAATGAATAACCAAGAAACATACCTTAATCACTTCTAGCATCAAAATTACCAATATAATCATCTATTTTGATATAACAATTACTACCAAAAATTCTAAAATACTTAACTATAGATGAGTGACCAAACCACAATTCATAAGCGGTCTTCTTTGTGTCTTTCCTGACTTGCACTCTTTTCCTAGTGTAGACTTATGTATTCATACCTTCTCTCCAAAATATCTTGAATACATAATTCTTAGCTAATGTATCTCTTGCTACTTTTGTTACTAACTTGTTTCTTCTCTCTACAATCTCATTCTATTGTAGACTCTTCAACTAAACTCTTTCTTCTGCTTTAGGATCAGATCTTTGTTCTTCATCTAGTTCCCATTCTACAAATCATTGTTAATGATAAATTCCACATTTTCATGGTTAGCCTATGGATCAAAAATAGTTACCAAAGTTATCTCTTCTAATAATTCCTCTTTCTTAACCAAATTATCCTTATCACAATAATTCAAGAATCTTTTCATACTTGCTTTAAATTCTCCATCTTCATCAGAAAGAAAACTCTTCCTAGTTTTCCTTACTCTCTTAGGGCATGTAGATGGAAAATGACCAAACTCATTACATGTCCAAAAAAAACTTCCATACTTTATTTCTCTCTTTTTATAAGTAGATAAATAACTTCTTTAATCTCTATGTCTTTTTGGATCTGAATCTCTCTTTTCTTGTGCCTCTATCTAGAAACTCAATGCTCAATTATGTACACAATTTTGATCTCTCACCAAAAGCTCCATCTTATAGGTGTCAAAATTTCTTCCATCAGACTTAGGACTATCTTTTCTAAAATAATCCACCACTGAGCTCTCAAAGCTATTAAGATTTATCTTCAAGGACTTGATGCTCTATTACCAATTATTAGAAATAATAGTCCACCAAGATAACAAGGGGGGTGGGGTAAATCGGTTATCCAACAATTAAAACATTTATCAACATTAAAAAATCTTATCCATTCAACTAAAGTAAATAAAAACCATAACAAGATACACATAGATAATTACACTAGATATGTTAACTAGGGAAACCCTTGATTATAGGGAAAACCTCAATGGGAATGATCACTACTACATTTGACCTCATTTTTCAACCATAATTTTTGACCATCTATTAAAATGTTTTAGATTGGTTAGAATATGGAAGGAAAACTATCTTTTTCTTAAAATCCATGCGCGTGTTGGTCAAAATTTTGACCAATATGAGCTTAACATGTTAAAATGAAAAAGGGTTTCCTATTTCATTGTTATGTTTCACAAAGCGCACATAAGAGCTACACAAGAATTCAATTTGGTTTTAATCCAGAGTCTAAGAGGTTTTTCATTACTATCTAGAGTCTTTGTTTAGCTTTTTCTTACTAGAAATGAGATTCCATTCTCAAATAGCTCCATTTAATCCATGAGAAGAATTTGATCTTAGCCTTTTCCAATTCTGTGACCTACATTTTCTATGTAAACTATGCTTGGAACCAAATATTTTGGTCATCCATTTTTTCTTTTAATTTCTTGGAAATGTGCATAGAATCATCAATTTAAGCAGCAATAGTGCATTGTGCTGTCATTTTAGTTTATAAGATGAAGTAAAAATACAAAAATCTATACTAAACAGAACATAATGCTTCGAGTTCAAAAAATTTTCCATTTGAAACATCAAAAGGAGGCTTCAAAATAGGAATACATTGATGCATCACTTCCAGTGTTGCTAATGTATGCCATCCATGAGAAATTTTTAATGGGCCCTTCTTGGTGTCCACCCTCATCAAAGTGTTGAATATGTTGAGCCTCTTGTAAGGCCAAAGTCCAAATTCCATGCAATATCAACCACATCATGGATTATGTGTGTTATTGGTTTTGAGTCTTGAATATATCATTGAATGGTATTGAGGAATCACTAGATTTTGATTTAGAGAGTTGAATGGTGATTTTATCATAATCATTAGAATCTAGTTTTGAAAGTTAAATGACGATCTTATTTCTTGTCTTTGTACATCACATCTTGTTTAGCATGTAGGCACAATATTTCTCTCTAGGACTTGGAATTTTTTCAGTTTTGATGTTTACCTGTCAACTCTACATCATTATGCAATGATATGATCTATATGCATGTATGATGGGGACACAACCTATGCATAGAATGGACAAAATAGGAAAAGGGAAATTGTATTAACTATGAAAATAAGCTAGTACATTTAGTACATAGAAAATAGACTTCAAAACATGCTCTAAGGGCGTACAATAACATAAATCTAGAGATAATTTCTCCTTTCAGTACCTCCTCTCAAACTCCACTTCGAACTGCCTTTTACAATGCTAGAAATGTCCTTAAATAGACCCCGAAGGGTTAAGTACTAGGAATACATTCTAAAAAGTGCTAGTAGGCATCCACCGACCAAGTAGAAGGCTCCAGAAGCCACATTAGAAGTTGGTGCAAATCTAGAAGAATCCAAAAATGATAATCGAACTTCTGGGAGGCATAACTTTTGAACTGTAGCTCTGATTGATGAACCATTTACATTTTTGAAAAGCTCTCGAAGCGCTCTATAGTCCTATGGAAAAGCTATGCTTTTACCCCATTTTTTGGCCATTTTTGAGGTCATTTAATGCCCCTAACCTGAATTTGAAGCATTCTTAGGAGGTCTCCAAAACTTGAAAAACTGCGATAACTTTCAAACCGTGGGGCCTTTTGACTTGATTCTTTTTCTGGAATGCTCTAAATTACAATTACATTCATCTGGCCAATTTACACCTCCTAGTTCACCAAAATGATGGCTCAATTACATACTCTTATTTTTTTGGCATTTACACGTATCCCAAGGTGTTCAAATACTCTATCCTTGAACACTGATAGTGGAACTGTGAGAGTTGGAACCTTTATTTGACCCAAATGGGTATCCAGAAATGAAAACACATGAAACAGAAACTAAGTCTAAGTAAATTTTTTTGGGTGACACAGGATTGCCCTTATACCTCTGGATGCTCCTGCATCAATGTAGCTTTTTGAAAATAAATAAATTCTTTTATTACAAAGTTTGAAAATTATTTTCATCTGTATTTTAGATTGAATCCATCATTATTACTTCTAAAAGTTTTCTTTCTCATTCCAACTCATATTAACTAGAAAATTATAGTGAATGTGAGTTTCCTTGTAAAATTTGAAATTTAAATAATTTCTACACTTTTTTATATTTATCTAAATGATTTCAACATGTTCAAATGGTGATTGCAAGGGGGAAGCCAAGGAACTGCCATAATAGAAAACAAGGAGGCTAGGAGGAAGCCAGTAAAAAGGTGCAAGTAGTAGGAGAGTCATCTTTTGGAGATTTCTTAAACCATAGGATAGGTGACAGTTTGGACTTGTTTACATAGCCATGTTGATCTAATTATAAGTTCAATGTTTTCTATTTGCCAAAGCTATATTTACGCACTGGCTTCTGCTTGTTTAGTTTTGTAGTCTCTTTCTTAACACATTTCTTATAGTCTTTGTTCAAATCATATATGAAACCAACATTTTTGGTCTGGAAGAACTTATCTTTTACTCTATATGCAAAGCAATATTTTAGAGCTTCTACAGCATGGCCATTGAGAATACTGGGAATGTGAGAATGTTTACTGCAACAATATCAGGGATCACAAATTCTAGGTATGGGAATTCCTTTTTCACCTCCTCTCTGCATTTACTATGGTAGAAAATTGCATATACACAGCATCTTCTACCTTTGTTTCTCAAAATAGCATTGTTTTGATATAAATTTTAGATTTCTCCTAGCTATTTGATACAAATTTTTATTTCTCAAATTTCATGTGTCTTGCTATTTGATGGTACATTTCTTCAACAAATCTTGTGTAAGTTTTTATTTTATTTTTTTATCTTTCTTAGGAAATCCATCAAAGAAAGTGCGGTTCCTAAGCTAAAGGACCTTAAAAAAAGTATTGCAATACATATAGTAAGAGTTAATGCATGCCATGGCCATTCTTGATTATATGAATTGTAGGATTGTATGCCTTCTTTGCAACCAAATCATTTGATGAAAACCCATGAAATAAATGTTCTAACTAGTAGAAAACTATAGGATCCATGTGCTATGAAAATGCATGCCATTAAGGCTCATGCCTATTTGAAAAGGAAACTACTAAAGGGCTCACTTGGATTAGTTAGATCAAGGCCCTTGTCATACCAGCTAAGATTTCTATAAGATAGAATGTATGCATTTGAACTCCCAAAATATTTTGGAGTATCAGTTGTTTGGTTGTGAGATAAAGCTATTAGGTGACACTCTTGTTATGTTTGTGGTTGCAAGATAGAACCATTTCCATGATAGAATTTATGTTTGAGGCTCTCACGCCCAAAATATTTTGGTGAATCATGTTTAAAATTGTAAGGTAGAACCACTAGATGACACTTCAGTTATAATTGCACATATTGTTTCATCACACAATCACACCTTTTGTTTGGAGTATCATGCTTATAGTTTAGTTTCAATTGGAAACCTCATGCTTATAGCTGATTCTTAGCATTGACAAATATATATTCTCTAGGATTGCTTTCACATTGGCATTCTATTTTTAAATAGATTTCTCATTGAGCGATATCAAATTTCCACAATTCATATCAATGAATTATTTTTTCTAGGTTTGATTGTACAATGGCAATGTTTTAGATGGCATTATATGATCCAAAATATGACAATGTGCATTTTGACTAAAGGTAATATTAAAGTTTATCATTTTTAATAAGACTTGAACTAAGCATTGTATTTGATTTTTGTCATTGAAAAATATATTCTCTAGGATTGCTTCATCATAAGGAATTTGTTTGGCATCCCATTCTTATATAATATTGAAATATGACTATTATATAATATTGAAATATGATTGATATTTTTTCTAATAGTATTTGACAGTTTGCCAATTTAATTAGTAATTGAACTGACTATAGTGGTAGATGAAACCCTGCAGAACAACAATTTTGCATTGAAACTAGAAATGGAGTCAACTATGAAATAAAGATGCTAAGATGGCATGCCTAGTCTATACATGATCTTATATATAGGAATAGTTATATTATGGCCTATGCCATAGTCATTAAGAGATCCAATTGCAAACTTCAACTTTATGCACTAGAGTTCCAAAGATGGTTTCAAAGCATCACGTAGTGTGTGAAAATAGAAAATTATTAAGGTATGAAGTATATCATGTTGTTGCTTACTCAAGTTTGTCTCTTGTGTTTTGATCTTGAATGGTTAGAAATTAGAAGTGATTTGATTATTTTTCTCACATTATATTATATAAGTCATTCAGAGTCTACATTATGTAACAATCTATTTGGTTTAAAGCCACCAAATTTTAATTCAATTAATCTATTTTAAGGGCCATATGTTTTAGTGCTCATGAAAATAAGAACCATAGTATGTAATATAGATTATTGAATGGAGTCTATAAAGATTAATTTTTAGATATTTCAATATAGACTAGGTCTCTCTATTGAAGTATCTTATCCACTGATTCAAAGATATAATCCATGTATAAAAAGACACACTCCTTCACTGTGATAGCCAAAAAGAAACTAAAATTTTCCTCTCAAACCATAGTCATAGCATATAATGTTTTTTTAACTCAAATTTTTCTTTTGACAAATACAATCAACATTTTTGAAGTTTATTTGTGACAAAATAAGACCTATAGTTATAATATATAAAAATATTCAATTATGCATAACAAAATTGAAAACTACAAGATTTTGTGTCTAGCCATATACAAAAGGAACTAGAGACATTGATGTACCTACTTTGCTATGGTGTACCCATTATTGGACTAATAACATCCAGATAATAAAGTACTTTTGTGGACAAGGAGTGGTAGTCCTTGACACCAATAGCACATTGACAGTTAAAATTAGATGTACATATGTATTAGTAGAAGAATAAGATGTTTGGAAAACTATGCAGTCTTATGAATAAAATTGTTTTCCTAGTTGCATTAGAGGAATAAGGGTTAGTCCATAGTTGCATTAGAGGAATAAGGATTAGTCCAAGATTTTGATGACTTTGTCAAGAAAGTGGGCAACATATCAATCATACCAAGTATGTATCTTCATTTTCATTGACATGTTCAAGACATCATCATGAATTTTTTATACTACAATTGTGTAGATCAATTGATCAACAATTGCAAAGGATAGTCAAAATTAATGCATAGTAATGATTTATTTAAATCCTACTAAGACTGATCACATAATTAATACTGTGAGGATGTTAACCAACAAAGAAGGTCATTGAGCATAAACAACAAGATACTGATAAGATTACATTAATCAATATCAATTGAAGATATTGATCAGATACCTATTCAAAACAAATGCATTACAAAGTAGTGAGCAATATTAGAACCTTAGTCAAGACAAGTGTTAGAAATCACAAACAAGATTAATGGAGTTGAAAAAAGCATTAATAATTGATAAGGAGTAACAAAAAATATTGAGGGTTGAAGAGTGAATGCAAATATCAGTATATCTATTTAGTTCTATAATAACTAAACAATCAAAGAACAAGAGAAAGATTAATAGATTGACTAAGAGGAGGATCCATGTTCGCCATCAAATAATAGAATTAATGGAGAACATTTTCAAGAATCAAAGATGGCCATTGGCAACTAGTATTGGCTAAGGCATGAACCAATCACATTAGAGGCTAATGTTTTTGAAAATTAATGATTGAATAACATACATAATCAATATCATAAATAGTTATCAATAAAGATAAAAAAGACTACCTTATCCATAATATTATAGTTTATGTTAATGTTAGCATTGAGTTTTTAAAAAATTTATGTCATTATGCAAAGACAAAATGTTAATTCATTCTTGATAGTTACTAATCATGAATAGGTAACTTGATGATGGTATTCAAGCCCGATCTAGATTAAGACAAAAAATTATGATATGTTCTAATAAGTAATTTATAATGGAAGGAGACAATTACAAGACTATGTTATAATTATAAGTGACAAGTACGATGATGGTGATGATGATGATGATGATTACATGAATGAAGATCATGCTGATCAATGAAATATCCAGGTAGGATCAATGTCAACTATGATGGGGTCATGTATGACCAAATTTTTCTTTCCAAACAATTTGTGTAGATATAAACATTAAGTAGAACATGTCAAATATTTTGTTAGATATACACATTTGTTACACAATTTTTTTGGAAAACTTAAGACAAATGATTTACATATACAATCTACTTTATTATTAATAATTTTTTTGGTAATTCTATTACTTTAATTTCACTATTAATTTCTAAGACTTACTAATCTTTTTCATAGGGTGACATGGATGCACCATCTCACACACCTTCAATGGAGGTAAACATTAATTATTGTTAATATAGAAACAAATGCCATATTATTATGTTCTTTTATTTATGGATTTGGAGTTATTTTGATGAAATTTTATTGATATTTGATGTCACAAATGATAGGAAAAAGCTAGAATGATAGCTAATCAAATGTGATCTAAAATACGGGTGTCATTTCTACATGACACTGCCCTTAGTGCTGACCCTATGTTCATGGCCCAGCAACTCAAAAAAAGATACACTAATGAAATTGTTACCATTATCATCGAGGCTGACACAAGCAAGGAGAAAGAAGCACTAAGAAAAGAATTGGACCATAGGGTCCAATCTTTGAAGGTAAGTAGTAATTTGACTAAAGCAATAATAAAAGTTCAATAGATGTTAATAGTTTATAGTATCTTATGGATCATGATCTCTAATTTTATGTGTTCTTGTATAGAAATATGTGATACTTGTGACATCACATGGTGAGGGTTGTAGCACACAACCTTTGTGTAAGTAACACTTTGTTTGTTTGTTTTCATCAACATTATAATGCTTACCTTTTTTTTGTGGATGCTTCTAGCTAGTATCCAATTTGATCTTTATCCATTGCAAATGTCTTTGCTAATAATATTGTATTCTTCATCTCATTATAAAGTACAGATGCCTTCTTTAGTCGGTGGTCTAGTATTGCCTTGTGCATTGTCAGCAAAAAGGACCATGCAAACATCCTCATCTATGCCCACTACAACTAGTAAAACCTTGTTTTTCTATATTTTGTAATGTGCTAATCCTGCATTTTTTTTGTTGGGTGGATTTTGTACTCATGTACCTATCAAATGTACTAAAGTACAAAATCTGGTGATTAGTACTCTGGTACGTGTGACTAATCCATTTCCTAGAGTAGTCTATGTGATTAATACTTTAGTTCCACCACCAACGAAGCATTCCTTGTCACTATCATTTTCAGCCTTATGTCTATATCACTATGTATGACTATAGATAAGAGCTTGGGATGAATTGTATTTAAGAAATTGGGATTTGCAAACCTGAGCTATTAAGCCTTGCATGGAAAACATACTTCTTTGGCTTTTCATTTGTATCTTTAATGGAAGCTCTTGTGTATGCATTTAAAATCCTATTGAACTTTTTTAAGCCTATAGATCATTGATGCTTTCCACTTCCTAATAGCATGGATATCAACACATATTAAATTACTTTCTTTCATATGCATGCTATTAGTCAAATCTATCTAATGGAAAAAAAGAATACATACCAGAGTAGGTTCCTCCCAACAATATTAGTATTGGATGCTAAAAAAAGAAAATACTCTTAAAAAAATTGAGATATAGTGAAATTCACCATAAGTTGTGTTTTACCCCTACACTATGGTTACAAACTACAGAGAATAGTGATGCTTAAAGGATGTTTCTTAGGAACCCAAGTACTCTAGATATAGTGTAAATCAACTGTTTCAATTGCTGAAAATTCATATTAAATGAAACATTAAATATGTTATCTCCTATAGTGACATGCTTGACATATAAAACTCAAATTATGTGAAATAGTTTTTGGGGAAAACTATATATTCTTTTTGAATCAACTTTTCCCTTCCTGATGATGGATCACTGACTACGAACCAAACAATCAATTCAAAATACATATACAAGTTTTTCTATGAAACTCTTGCACATACTATATGAACTGTGAAAAGCTCATGCACACTATCAAAATGATGATTTATATTAGCCCATTTTTGTACTACCTTCTATTGTTCTTGTAATGATAGATTCTATATTCCATGACTTGTGTGAATTGCTAGATGTTTCAATTGAAAAGTTTAGAATACTTTTATTACTCTTACATGTACAAGGAGTAGGAAAAACAATATTTTATGTGACTGTAGTATAATTGTAAACAGTAACAGATGCCTTAGTTAGAGAAATTTACAATGGATTGTTAGTGCATGCACTTTGTCATTGGCACTTCATTGCTTTGTGTAAATGTTAAAGTGTACGCTTGATGAGGTCGATTAACATTACAAGTATTTAACCCCATAGTAATGTCCAATGATCTATCACAAACCTCTACTAACAAAACCATCATAGAATCAATTGCCCTTTGTTTATGAAAAAACTATTATCACAAACATAAAACAAAAGTTTTAAAAAAAACCATTATATGTTACTGTATATCCAAACTGAACTATGTCAATATTAGATCTTGAAATTTTATACTACATGCATCCACCAATGCCAATCTATGGTCAATCACAATCTTTATCAACTCTAGCTCTACCTATATCACTGCTCTGACCACTCATGCTAAACTATTCAATTCTACTGTAATGTTGCAAACCAAAACACAACTTATTGATCGCTCCAGAGTTCAATTGCCAACTAACATGAAATCTCTTGACCAAGGGCTTTCCAAAGGAAATTACATGCTATGCTACCACGATGTGCAACTCAATGTTGACCACTCTAATAGAACTTCTAGGGCACTCAATTCCACTTTAAGGCTAATTCAATGTCAATAAAATAAAATATTTACTTTTGAGTATCTTTTTCTATTTACAAAGGCATTTTGTTTGTAGTAATCAGACTTTATTGTATACGAAATGTTTTAGACAACTACTAGGTATCTATTTCCATTTTAAGGCTCATTCAATGTCAATAAAGACAAATATTTTTTTCTGATTGCTTCATTTCTATTTACAAAGGGATTTGTTTGTAGCAATCAGACTTTGTTGAATATAAAATGTTCATATAACTTCTAGGGCATTCAATTCCACTTTAAGGGGCATTAGATGTCAATGAAGTAAAATATTTTAAATCTTCAAACTCTTCATGAGGAATGGTAATAAAAGAATAGTATGGTCCATACATTTTTTTCCCAATTCATCAGCAAATGTAACTAGTTCAATAAAAGTTATGCAAGATAGATCTAATTATAGTCCTATTTTGTGCACTAATAGATAGACCTTCAGTTGATAGAGCAAAAGAGAGTAGTACTACTAAAGTTGATCCATTTCGTAAAGTAGTCTATGTGAGTAGTACTATTTCATATGTAGGGACATTATTACTGAACAAGAAAACTATGCTTTTGTTAAAAGAACAAAAGCTTCCAGGTGCTTTAAAATTGTTATTATTTAAAGTATAAATTTAGTTTACTTTTACATTACTCATTTTGGACTGATAATATCTTTATGATTTTGTAGTTAATGATTTTTTCTTTGATCATCTTTTTGATATGACATTGAGACTATTTGGACCCACCATACGTACAAGGTACATAGTTTCATATCATTGCTACATAAATTTTCTTTTCTTCCATTTATTGTACTATATTAAAGTTATTGATCTAAAAATATAATTTTTTTTGTAAAGGTGGAATTTACAAGCTATGGAATGAAAAATTCAGCTGATTACATCTTTTGAGGAGAAATTTGGAAAAAACATTTTTGACACTGGCCTACTTCTAAAAAGAGCATCAAAGCATATAAAGATTGTGAGGGATCAATATAGCAGGGGTCTTAAGGAGAACCCAAAGTACGACCATCCTCCTATGATTCCACTGATGGAGTGGAATGAAATAATAAAAGATGCAAAGGAGAAAAAGCTATGTGAAAATAGAGTAAATGAAGCAGCATAGGGCAAAAAAAGATATGTCATGATAGTATTAAGTACAATGTAATCATGCACTAATTAGTGATACTTGTGAATATATAATCTAAGATGTTTGAAATTGTTCATAGACTTTAGGACACATTCATGGCTACAAAAGCAAGACTACAAAAGGTTGGAAAACACAAACTTGGCTCTAGTGGCTATATGACTCTCCAGTCTTGACTTGTAAGTAGGAGCAATGAAATTTCATATTTATTTTTTATATAATGTTGAAATTTTTTTTTTTAATGAAACCATACATGGAAAAATAATGATATTAAGCAAAAAATATAGGGCACAAAATTCAATGTGGAGCTCACAAATGAAGATAGAAAAAATGCCTTGAAGGAAGGTTATAAATTCATTGTTGCACATCTACACAAAGAATCTGAAAGCCTTGCCCAAGAATCCAGTGCACCAAATGATATCTCATAGGTAAATTGGTTAGATGAAAATTAAATGAAATTAAATAGTTGAGAATATTTATTTTTGGTGTTAGTTTTGAATGTAAATTGATTGCATAACAATGTGCATAACATTTTACTGCAGGCTTCATATCCTATCATAGAACCTACTAGTGACGAAGGCCATGATGTGCATTATAGTGGTGGAGGTATTAATTTGCTATTGGAAATTAATTATGCAATTATGAATATAATTTAACATCTTCAATTGTAATTTTATGTGTATCCTTTTTTTGAGCATTTCATAGCATGTTGAATATCATGGTGAAGGAGTAGAGCATGTTCCAAGTGTTCAACATGTTGACGTGGCATCAAATCAAAATGTTAATGTACATGATGTGGCATTTTCAAGTAAGAAAAATGCATGTTATGTTGTACTAGTACTTAATTATAGACTTGTAACAATTAAAAAAGAAAAAGAGTATGCCAATTTATCCTATTTACTTGTTTTTGCAACAGAGACCTATATAGTGCAATAGCCTCCTACTCCTCCAAAGAGAAGGATCCATTATAATTTGAAATTACATGTGCCAAAAGAGGAGGAGAATGAGGAAGATATGGATGCTCCTATGAGCATTTTTCTTAAGAGAGCTAAGAAAAACAAAAAGAAGAAATGATGTTTTAAAAATGCTCTTTGATAAACCTTGTTGGATAATGAAAGAAATTTGTTTTAAGTAATTATCTATGAATGATGAGTATTAATATTGATTTTTATTTTATGTTAATGAATATTGTTATGTATTAATGAAGTCTTGATTAGTATTGTGTATTAATGAATTTTATATCATATTAATGAATGTTATGTGATTGTATTGATTGAATATTATAGTTCATAAATGGATGGATGAATGAATGAAGTATGTAATTAGATGATAATGGATAATTTAGATTGATGTTAGGGGGAGGGGGTGAGGCCAAATGAGCTTCCACCTTCATGTGGTTGGCCTTGTTAAATAGAGAATATTATAGTATTCTTGAAACCAAGTGAAGCTCAAACTAACATACCAAGGAATGGAAAAACCCAGATCCATATACCTCTCATCTTCTCATCCCAATAAGTCATCTTTTCTACCACTTTTATTTGGAAAGGTCTAAAGCTTGATCAATTCATCATATGCATATCCTAAAATAATAACACTCCAAAGAAAAGAATGATGTTCTTGAATAATGCACATTATTTCTTTCACCCACCTTATTTGGATGCCAATTGCTTGCATCGTCAAGTTGAGGTAGTGTAACTTGTAAGGTGCCCAAAATATGTGGTCATATCTCACCTCAACTGATGTACAGTCTACAACTTTAATCCACCAAAATCTTCTTAAGTTCCTAGTAGAACCCAACCCATTACAAGATGCCAAGCAAGGTTACCAACCTTTACCCAATCCTAACCTCTATCTCTCCAAGTGGACTCCACTTCTCTAAGGTCTTACTCCCTCTCTAGTGCTCTTAGCAAACTTGGGTCAAATCAAGGCTTTAGGGACACTAGCCCTCAACTAGGAAAAATATGGAAAATTAGGAAAAATGCTTTCAAGACTTCAAACAAAGATTGGTTTTGTCATTCCTAGTCCTATATACCTTATTTTTTATTGAATACAAATACAAGAACTCCACCACTTAACCTTTGATTCAAATATGACCCCATTTTCCAACAAGATTATCTAATATGAATCCTAAAATATCTTCCAACGATAGTGTTTGGCTTTGACATGATTTTTGCTAAGTTCATTTTTGTGTATATAGGTTGGAATGGAGCATTTAGCTCACTGGGTTCACTGAAAATTCTGGCATGGTGCTCTCTAGAATATCCATGAGGTATGAAATTAGTGCTATTGTAGTTTGAGCTAAAGTGGATGGAAAAATGACCTCCAACCCTAAAATGTCACTATAAAAAAAAAATGGTTTACTTACTCTATACTAATCAAACATTCACTTGGTTTTGTAGTCTCATCATAGGCCTAGAGATGAACAATATATTTACCATCCTCAATTCCATCACTGCCAATGTCTTACTAACATACTGACTCTACTGCAAAGGCCTTGTGCCAAGTCTTTTTTTTGTTGTTGTATGGACTGCCCCTCACCTTGTCTTCTATATTTAGATGAATTCAATCTTGGAAAATGATACAATAATGATTTGGGTCATTATATATTCCATCATCTAGATAAATGATGTACAAGACATTGTTGAAAATTTACTTAATTCTTATGTTTACATCTAAAGGGTTTTAATGGGTTTGAAAACTTTTTCTAGGGCATAGGAATCACCATTGGTGGGGTTGCATACATACTAGTCCATGACAACTTTATTGATAGACATTTTCCTATTGGCCACTTGGTGATGTTCCATACCTTTGAAAAGTAGCAGTAGCACATTAGGTTTGTGTTACAAACCCTCTTCTCATAGCTGGTTTAGTTTTGTGCATATTGTTTTAAAATCTTCAGTTCAGTCATATATTATGAACTGAATTTTGAATAGGTTTCTCTTATTTCAAAGCTTCTAGAATCCATTCATTAGTACATCAAGAAATATAATAATAATACATCTTCAGTTGATAATATATCTTGTGATTAATTCTAGATATAGTGAATTAAAATATTTTAGTTATAAAGATGAAGATGTATACATAACTAAAAATATATCATTTCACAATATGTGTGAGAGTGAGGAAATTTTTAACAACAATACAGATAACCCTTCTTCTGATGGAAATGAGAATGACAAAGTATCTAATGCTGAGGTATTGTACAAAAAAGAGGAAACATGTTGTGATAAGGATTCTTATTTTTTAGATTATCTTACTAATGATACTTTTGCAATAAGTTTTTTAGATCATGCAGATTATGATCATAGCCAAGGAGAATAGACTTGTGATGAAGTCTTGTTAAATGTTGATGAGATTTTAGAATTATTGAATCATGATCTTGAAATGTCTATGTCTCTTAAGTTTCTCATGCTTTCCTTTGTTATGTTTATTCTCAAGATGAAGTCCTTTCCCCAAATTTTGGAGGTGTATGTGATAATAGTTCAAAAGTTGATACACATGACGACTTATCTTAGGGTGAACCCACAATAGTGGGTTACACTTTTTTGGAGGAATAAATTCCTACAAAATCGCGAAAGTCAGATTTTTTGCCAAAAAACTTTCGATAGAATGTAATCATCAAGTTTCGATAGAAACTATAAAAGTTTCTATCGAAACTACTTTTGATGGTAGTTTCGATCGAAACTAACTATGCAAAAAAAAATTATCCTAAATAGTTTCTATAGAAACTATTTTTTGGTTTCTATAGAAACTAAATAGTTTTTATAGAAACTAAAAAATAGTTTCTATAGAAACTATTTAGTTTCTATCGAAACTATTTTTTACATGAAAACTCAGCCTTATTAGTTTTGATAGAAACTAACTAAAAATAGTTTCTATTGAAAGTAGTAAAAAAGTTTTGATAGAAAGTTAGTTTCTATCAAAACTAGTAAAGTAGATGGCTTTTACAAAGCCTATAACATTCTTAGTTGTTTTCATGGCTTCCAGGCTCAATTTCTAGTTTCAGATGGAGCACTAAAGACATGTCATTTTCCATGACTCAAGTACTTAAAATGAGCTTTCTAATGAATATGGATTTGATAAATTTTGAATTTTTTCAGTATACATTTTTTTTTACGTTAATTGAACAGAGGTTCATTATAAAAAATAAACCTATATATTGAACACTTATGGAAAAATAGTAAATAAGAGAGTAAAAATTTTGAAAAATAACTACGGTCTCTGTATTTGAGTCCTCTTTCAATCAAAAAAATAAAAATTTGAAATTGGATAAATATATAATAAGTTACATGTGTCAAAAGCCATGTATGTCCAAATTAGTGTTAGGTCAACTTTAAAATTTGATAAAATATGAAATACTAATGATAAAGACATCAAATCACCTTTTCAGTTTTGGTATGGATGTTAAAAAACTAAATTCGAAAGAATTATATTGATATCTATTGTAGAAAAAAAGTTATGTGTGTCAAAAACAATGTCGCTTTTTAAAAATCAGGTTTTTGATAACATAGCAATTTTCTTGGGAGAAAAATTAATTCAATCAAATCAATTAATTTTTTTTTTAAAAATATATTTGGAATCTACATAGAAAATCCTAAAGGACTCTAGTTTACTTCATCTTCAAATTCCTTACCGTTAAATGGCAATTCGCATCTGAATGTGAAAGTTTTCTTGAAAAATCATAGTTCAGTGTCAATTTAGGAAAAAAAGTGTAAACCATTATTGTGGGTCCACCCCTTATGTGGAGAATACTATTAGGGAAAAATTTGGTACTATTTTAGATTCTTTTTAGGTTGATGATACTAAAATTGGTTTTGATTGTTTATATGATGAAGAGGAAAGGGCTAGAAGTATCAATTCTGAGTTTTAGTTTTCCTTATGTGTTGATAAATCTTGTGATGATGAGCTTATGGAGTTCAAAGTTCACTGTAACATTTCATTTGGTGAAGAATATGATTATGATCAACATATTATATGTGAGCACTTTTATTATAGTTTTTCAAACTTGGTGACTAATCCATTATTTGAGTGTGACAAAGTTTTAGCATATGTCAAACCTAATTGGATGAGTATTAGGACTACAAAGGATGTGAAATTATATTTTATCTATTCTTGACATTTGGTTACACAAGCAACTCTCTTGACACATGCAACTCTTTGATTGAAGTAGAGTATGAAGCCTTTGTGTTTCCCATTGATAGCATGCATTAGTTATATGTTAATGATGGTTTTTAGTTTGATTCTAGTTTCTATTCACTCTTTCATAATGTGCAAGATGTTGAAGTAAATTTTGATTGTTATATGCACTATGAGAGTAACTAGAGTAATTTTGTTTTGTCAGATGAGCTAATGGAGAATATTTATTTTATTGGAAAAATAGATGAGAATGATTTTTTCAGCTTACCTCATGAAAATGAAAATTTAAATCATGTATATGATAGAGGTAAGAAGTTTTTTTGAAGTTTAGTGGCCTGAGGCCATCGTTTGTACAATTTAGGAGAAGTTTTTCTTGCTTTCAGTAAAGCTCTTTGAGAGAAAGTTTTGGAGTGATTTGCTTCTTCTAAAGATTTAGATAATTTCAATGCTTGCAAGGAACATGCATCCCTAGATAGACCCACCAATGGAACTAAAAAATGGATCACTAATTTTGAGCACCATTCTAAAATTTGAGTCAAATTGAGCCCCTATAAGTGCTTGTTCATGCATGTGTACCCAACTATCACTTTGAGGTCTATGAAGTGTATTACATTTCTAAAAAATTTCATTCAACATTTACATGCATCCCATGATGATAAATTATCATTCCAAGTAATTCTATGAAGTTTCATTTTGAGCATTGCTTAAATCTGCACTTTTTCCTAAGTGTCAAATAATGAGAGGAATCCTAGTTTGCATCTAAATATCTTGCACCTAGTTAAGTTTCATGACTCATTTTTTTGGGAGCATTTAAAATGAATATCAAAGAACCTTCATTTTTGACTTCAAGTTATTTTGATATTTTTTGACTAATTTTGAATCCCTCATAGTTGGTTGTTTACTATTATCATGCTGATGCATATTTCTCAGCATTGTGGGAAGCCTTGTTTGACTAATTATAAATTTGACCCAGTTGACCAAAATGAGACAATTATTTTTGCATTAAATTATAGGGGTAAAATAGATAATATGTTGTTGATTTGAGCCTATGAAAAATAATTTTGACTAGTTTTCAAACTCGATTGCAAATACAATTTATAAAGTTTTACTGGTATCTAAAAGTGTAGATAGATCAATAGCACTCCTTAGGATGTCATAACTCTGAGTCTGAGATAGATGACACCAAATTGATTGTATCGCTAATTTTTTTTTTGGAAGTATAAGAGTAGTAACTAGTGAGTGAGGGGTGAGTCAATTATGACATAAATAAGTCCCATATCCCTTAGATGTCAGTACAAAATAAACTCTAAAAATTGAACTCTGTTGATGCTTGGTAATCACACAAAAAAATGTTGTAACTTGGTAAACATTGAAAATGCTCGGTAAATACTTAACATGAAACTCTTAAGATATTATCTATATTTATTAATAATTTAACATGGGTGCAAACACATAAGATAAATAGCATGAACACATTTGACACCAAGATTTAACATGGAAACCCAATTTTGAGAAAAACCACCCATTGCAACTAGTTACTAATTTTCACTCTTATGAAGTGAGCCCTATTAGGAGACAACTATATTAAATTTTACAAAGCACGCTATTAGGTGTAACCCTATTAGAATATTTAATCACCTTATTAGGAGTGGCCTTGTTGGAGGTCTTTAGACAATTCAATAGAAATGCCACCTTGTTAGAGGATTTACAAATAGTTGTTAAGCCAACTTCATTAACAAATTTAGATCATTGCTACAATGGTTAGAGAGTAACAATGAGATGACCTAATTTTGGATGAAACTAAATTGCTGATTATATATCTCAATTCTAGCTACTATACTTGATCCTTCTTGATCAAATGTATCTTTTTAGCTTCATATGGACATTCTACTTATTGTTCTAATTCACTTCCTCTTAAGATCATTAAATCCTCAATTATCTTCCATGCACACACTTTCTAATTCTTAACTTGACCTTATATTTATATCTTTCATATTGTCAAGTTGGCTAGAATATAACTTAGAATAAGTAATATTTATCTCCTTACTTAGCTAGAACTAACAAATAAATCAATTGAAATTAATATGCCAAAATAACATAATCCTTTATTAGCTAACCCTATTTAGTACACACTAACATAGAAACAATTTTTCTATGTTAACCAAGTGAACTCGATCAACATTGCATATTCACAAAGTTCCTTTGGTAAACAAGTCATCTCGGCTAACATTGGTTACATCCAACATTTGCTTCATTAATGAAGTGAGCTTGGTTAACACTCAATTTTTACAATCCTTCCTTTGGCACCCGAGTGAACTCAGTAGATATTGTCTTCTGAACTAGGAAAAATTTGTAATGCTCAGTAGACATAGAAAAATATCTTGAATGCTTGAGTGAGTGTGGCATACACTATTTAGCAATGACATTTTATGTAACATCAAAGACAATACACAATTAATCAATTGTTCCAACAATCTCCCTCTTTGCATTGATGGCAACACAACATGTCATAATGTATTGAATCATTTTATTTTATTTTTAAAGAAAGAATAAAGTAAGGAATTATCCTTAATTTCATTCTAATTCTCATCCATGAGAACTCCCTCTATCAGTTTGAACTATTTCTGCCTTCAGTTTCTCCCTCTATCAAAAAACTTCTTTTCTACTACAAATTCTTCTAATAGAAAACTCTTCCTCTGATATTAGACCAAGTTCATTCTCCCTTTTTATATCTTTTACTCTTTTTCTTATAAAATTTCTATGAGATATGACAAAAAAATTCTCCCTCTTTGACATCTCATGCCAAAGACAATGTTTATTGAATGTCAATGTACCTCTAGTATTGATTCATTTGTCCATATTGCACCAACTGAATGATCTTCAACATGATCTAGTTGATGCATCACTAAACTTCATTTAGTGAGCTTCAAATAATGGAATGAACCCTATCTTACCCCTTAGAATATGTAAATGCATCCTTAGATAATAGCTTGGTGAATATGTCTACAATTTGTTCTTTTGCATTCACATATTTCAATCGTACCTCTTTATCTTGTACAAATTCTCTCAAGAAATGATATTTTATGGAAACGTGTTTTGTTTTGGTATGCATCACTAGATTTTTTGATATATTGATTGCACTATTGTGATCATAGTATATAACTATTAGATCCTTGATCTCTATCTTCATACCTACTAATAGTTATTTGAATAAACAATCTTAGAACAATTAACTACTCTTGCCACATATTCTGCCTCTGTTGTGGACTGAGAGATAAAAAATTTTTTCTTTCTTGTCCAAGACACTATTCTTTTACCAAGAAAGAATTCTCCACCACTTGTTCTTTTTCTATCTCAATACTTCCTACCCAATCAACATCTTTGAGTACTTTTAAATCCAAATTTCCTCCTATTTTGTACCATAACCATGTTCTTCTATACCTGTTAGATATCTCATGATTCTTTTGATTGCCATCATGTAATTTTCTTTAGGATTGCTAAGAATATTACCACCATACCGACTGGCATAGTATGCACTACATACTACAATTTTCCAATCATTGATCTATAAGTGGTCTAATCTACCTCTTTGGAATCGTCATTTTTTGGAAATTTTATGTCTAGTAGACATAGGGGTTCCAATTGGTCTTGAACCTTCCATTACAAATTTCTTTAGTATCTCCTTCATATATTTAGATTGAGTAATGTAGATACCATATTTATTCTACTAGATCTACAACAACAACAAAAATTATCTCTCCAAACATAGACATTTCAAATTATTTACTCATTTTTTCTAAAAATGCTTTGCATAAGTCATCATTTCCTATGAATAGAGTGTCATCCACAAATATTTTTTCCAACACAATACTTTTGTCTAGTCCTTCTATGGTATATAGACTATTGAAAACCAATCTGTACCAAGTAGTTATGGAGTCTTTCATACCAAGCTTTGGGAGCTTACTTGGGACCATATAATGCCTTGTGCAATTTTTAGACCATGTCTCTTTTGCTAGGATCTGCAAAACCTTTAGATTGTTCAATCTAGACTTCCTCATCAAGAATTCCATTTAGGAATATAAATTTTACATCCATTTGATAAAATTTAAATCCTCTATGAGCTACATAAGCTAGTAAAGTTCTTACACATTCTAATCTTGCAACAAGAGAAAAAGTTTCACCATAATCAATACCTTATTCTTGGGAATAGCCTTTACATACCAACCTTGCTTTGTTTCTAAAAACTTTTCCATCTTCATCTAGCTTATTCTTGAATACCCACTTTGTGCCAATTACATATTTATCCTTGGGTCTAGGAACAAGAGTCCAAGTGTTATTCTTCTCTATTGGTTCTATTTCCTCATTCTTTGCTTCAATCCAACTTTCATTATCCAAGCATCTTTAACATTTGTAGGTTCAAATTCAACAAGTAGACATGTACCTTTCAATTTGTTTCTTGTCATTGTTCCATCTAATTTGTCTCCAATGATTTGGTTAGGTGCATGATGCCTTCTAAAATATCTTGCTAGCATAGGTTCTTTAGATTTGGAGTGTGTTTTAGTGATTTCTTTATGAACATCAATATTAAGCTCAGATCTCACTATCTATGACTTAGGTCCATCAAATTTGGTTTTCTCTAGTAATAGCTCAATAGCCTCTATCTACAACTAGGTTACTTCAGACTATGACTTGGGTTGCATTGTCTACAACTTGGTAGTTATTGGAGATTTTGGGGTCTCAAGAGGTGAACCCTCTTGTATCAAATTCATAGTAAACAAATCTTTTTTAATCATCAAGATCTTTTTTACTTTCTTCTTCACTCTTTTCTGCAAACTCATCAATTCTCACATGTGCACTTTCTATGATTTTATGAGTAGACAAATTGAAACATTTGTAAGATTTACTTCTATAGGAGTTTCCTAGGAATATGCCCTCATCACCCTTGACATCAAATTTAACTTTACTAGATTCTTTCAAGATGTAAAATTTGCTGCCATATACTTTTAAGTAACCTACATTAGGTTTGTAGCCATCCCATAGTTCATAAAGAATTTGATTTAGGTCTTTCTTTAGTTGTACTTTGTTCAAAGTATGTACTACAATATTGATTTCTTCCTTCCAGTATTTGATTGCAACATTCTTTTCTATTATAAATGTTCTTGCACAATCCATGATGGATCTATTCATTCTTTCATCTATACTATTTTTCCGAGGTGTACTAGGGGCTAAGACTTATCTTTTAATTCCTTTTTTAATGCATAATTCATTGAATTCATTGGAAATGAATTCACCACCTCTGTCTAATATCAAATATTTCAACTTCATTCAAATTTATTTTTCTACTCTTTCTAGATGCCACTTGAATTTTTGAAAAGCTTCTAATTTTTCTTTTAGATATATTATAGTCATCATTCTAGAATAATCATCAGTAGAATGAAAAACTTATCTCTACTATAACTCTTTATTCAAACAGGTTCACATAGATCTATATGCACAAGCTCTAAGACTTCTTTAGAATGACAGTTCTTTCTTTTGAAGCTAGTCTTTCCCATCTTGCAAATTTGATAGTTTTTGCATGGACCCATATTAGGTTTCTTCATGCTAGGACTACGTCTTACTTTTCTATTTTTGATGTAGGAGCATCCTAGGGTAGATGGCTATCCTACATGATTAATGGATTTTGGTAGGGTTAAGTTGACCTATTTGGGTCTTGGGTAGTTAATTTTGATGTATTTAATAATTCTTGTAAGCCTTCAAAGGCATTTGGTATTTAATGTTAGGTTTATTTAGTTTTTAGCATTTTGGGCTGACTTGTGACTTAGATTCGTATAAGTAGGGGTTGTGGTGGAGTCTTTAGTCGTTATTCATTCATTCAAAGGAAGAGTGAGTGTGGAGAGTAGCTGAAGAGTGATTTTTTCATAAGTCTATGGATAGAGTGTCAAATGTGAGGTAGTTTACAACAGGATTGTGATTATTCATCAATCTTGGAGAAGAGCAAGTGCTAAAGGAGTGAATTTTGAACAGAGCTAGTAGCTAATGCTTGGGAAACAAGAAGATTTCTTGGTGGGCTTGGGAGTACTAGTTGGATCTTCCTTAGAGGTTTCTACTAGAGTGTAGATTTATGCTAGCTAATGTTTGGATTGGATCTTGAGGGATCTTGTAGAATTGTTGCTATAATTACTTGCTTTGTATTTGGTCATAACTAGGAAGGCCTTACAACCTAACACATTGCATGTAACAGATATTTTATAAATAAAGAGTCTTGATTTGGTATCAGATCTTGCATTGTTATTGTGTTTCCATTTTGTGGTTATTTCCTAGGGGCTAGGACATCTTTGGGGATTCTTCTACCTTGCACTATATTAGTTTTTGCTTATCTTAACTAGATTATCAAAGTTCACATGACATAATCTTTTGTGTCATAACCAACTTTCTTCTACTTGAGCAATGAAACATGAACTTTCACTGAGATCTAGATGGAATAGGTCACCTTTTGTTTGTTTTCCAAATCCAACTAGATTTTCTTTTCCATCTAGCATTTTTGCCTTCCCATTCATAAATTCTAAATTGAATCTAATGTCATTAAATTGTGCCACACTTAGTGGATTGTGCTTTAATCCTTCAACCTAATAAGCATTATCATATATAAGTTCATTGGTCAATGAGATACATCCTTTTCATTTATACAACAAGGTTCATTTTTTCCAAATCTCACACTACCACCATCATTATATTCCATGTGCTCAAACTTTTCTTTGTCTCCAGTCATATGATGTGAGAAGCCACTATCAATAATCCATGTATCATTTTTGCTAACATGAGAGATAAGTGACATCTTATCAACTTCATCATCAGATTCATCTTTTATAGCAATATATACCATTTCATCCTCACTATTATTAGAATCTAAATAAGACAAGATTTATTACTTTTTTCCTTGTAGTCCTTCTAGCTTTTGAATTCCTTCTTGCCTTTGTACTTATTTATTTTCTTTTCATCCTTGTTTTATTTGTTTGGTCATCTTGCAACAATGTGACCAACTTCTTCACAAGAAAAGAAAATCAAAGGAATCTTACCTTTGTACTTTCCTCTGCCTTTAGAATATTTCTTTGCAAGTAGGGCTTCAACAACTTCAAGATCAATTTTAGAACATTTTTCTTATTATTCTTCACTCCCTAATTAATTGGCCTTTGATTTCTTACTCTTTTTCTTGAGCAAGAGTTTGGCTTCAAATTTAGACTCAATACCTTTGGAACTAGGAAAATAGTTATTATAGTTATCCAATTCAAAAGCTATCAATCTTCCAACTAGAGCATCCAAAGATATTTTGCTATTTGGATCACATCCCATCTCTTGAATAATAGACACTCTAATTGCATAGATAGGAATAAGGGTTCTGAGTACTTTTCTCACAACTAATTTTTCTTCAATGTCTCCTCCAAATGTTTTGGTTACACTCACACTTGCTTTGATTCTATCCACATATTTTGCAATATTTTCATCTTCTCTCATCTTCATCTAATCAAATTATCCTTTGAGACTTTATATTTTAGCTCTTATTAGATTATCATCTCCTCCATAGATGTCTTTCAATTTAATCCACATATCATAAGTTGTAGTAAAGTATTTGACTTCATCAAATTCAACATAATTAAAAGTAGATGCAATATCAATCATCATGATGTTATAATTTTTCTTTTTAAAAATATCTTCACTTGATAATGTTCTAGGAGGAGTCTTGTATTTAGTATCAAGATACTTATAGCCTGAATCACAAATAGTTTTCAGATCTAACCTAATAATTCATTGTCATGCTACAAAGTTGTCTTAGTTCAACTTGGGAATCTCTCTTATGTAAGACATCCTAATCTTTAGCTTAGGTCCTTGAAACCTTCTCTGCAAACACAAAATGCTTTGATACCGATTGTTGGAAATATAAGAGGAGCAACTAAGAGGGTAGGGGTGAATCAATTACCACAAAAATAAATCACAAATCCCTTAGATGTCAATACAAAATAGACTTTGAAAACTAAACTTTGTTGATGCTTAATAAACATGCAAAAAAATGTTGTAACTTGGTAAACACTAAAAATGCTTGATAAATACTTAACATGAAAATCTTAAGATATTATTTGTGATTATTAATACTTTAAATTGGGCACAAACACATAGGAGAAATAGAATGAACACATTTGACACCAAGATTTAATGTGGAAACCCAATTTTGGGAAAAACCACCAATTGCAACTAGTTATTGATTTTCACTCCTCTGAAGTGAGCCATGTTAGGAGCCCACCCTTTTAAAGGTGACAAAATGCATTGGTAAGTTTGATCCTATTAGATGATTTAATCACCCTATTAGGAGTGGCCTTGTTAGAGGTCTTTAGATAGTTCAATAGAAATACCACCTTGTTAGAGGATTTAAAAATAGCTATTAAGCCAACTCTATTAAGAGATTTAGATCACTGCTATGATGGTTAGATAGTAATAATGAGATGACATAATTTTAGATGCAATTGAGTTTTTGATTATAGATCTCAATCCTATCTTGTCTACTTGAACCTTCTTAATCAAATGTATCTTTTTATCTTTATAAGGATAATTTTCTCATCCTTCTAATTTTCTTTCTCTTAGCATCATTAAATATTCAATTATCTTCCATGCACACACTTTGTAATTGTCAAATTGAACTTATATTTATATCTTTCATATTGTCAAGTAGGCTAGAATATAACTTAGAATAATTAATATTCATCTCCTCAATTGGATAGATCCAATAGATAAATCAGTTGAACTTAATATGCTAAATAGGAAAATCCTTTGTTGGATGACCTTGCTTAATAGATACTAACATAGAAAGAAATTTCATGTGTTAACCAAGTGAACTTGGTCAATATTGCATATTCACAGAGTTCCTTTGGTAATTGAGTGAGCTTGATTAACACTGGTTACATCCAACATTTCATTCATTAATCAAGTGAGCTTGGTTAACACTCAAATTTTGCAATCCTTCCTTTGGCACCTGAGTGAACTTAGTAGATATTGTCTTCTAAACTAGGAAAACTCTAGAATGCTTGGTAGAAATAGAAAACTATCTTAAATGCCTGAGTCAGTTTCGCATATACTGTCTAGCAATGACATTTAATGTAATATTAAAGATAATACACAATTAATCAATTGCTCCAATGAATTCTACTCCAAAAATACTTCAAGTGTCCCAATTTTCATGTCTTGATGAATCTGTTTGCACACTTTCCTAGCTCCTTTCCATTTGTGAAAATCACTATTCTGCTAATGTTCCTAGTTTTGTAATTCTAAGTATCTCACTTTGCACACCTACCAAATGTTATTCATCATGAGCCCAAATCATACATTTATACTCTCCTTGTGATAGTAAAATAATACCTCAGTCTTCATGCCCCTAAGTGTCTCTTTGACCTATTTTCAAAGCCAAAACCAAACACACTTTATGATTTTTTGACATGTTTGTTTGTAGGAACTTTTAAGTAGACAACTTTGATGGTCAATATCTTTTGACCCAAATGTTCTCATGACATGAAATTTGATAGGGTACACGAATGTGGAATAGAGAATCTATATACTTATTTTTAGGGCTCAGTCAAGTGTTTATGTTAGTTTTTAAAGCTGGCTTTCAAGCCTCTCAACAAGATATAACAATTTGTGAAAAAAAAGTGAAATAAGTTTAAAATGGTGATTTAGTAATCAATGCGAGATGATTAATTGATCAATTTGAAGCCTCAAGTGTTTTAGTTTTAAAAAAAAATTAGTCAAACCCAGTTTGGGGGTCTAACTAAATTTATTAGATTGACAAGGTAGTTGGGATTTAGTGGGTTTTAATAATTAGAAATGAAGTCTTGTTTGTATATAAGAATTATATCATAATTGAGTGGATCCTTTACTCACTCAATTTTTTAATAAAATATTTAAATGAATGAAAAATTTACCATGAAATAGCCAATTATGAAGGATAATAAAGACACTATAGTAATCAAGTTTTTGTGTGTCACAAATGTCTAAGAGCCTGCTACTATAATGCAAAGTGATCCACTTGTAATGCCGCTAAGAAAATAGAGAGAGCTTTTCAAGTCTTGACTAATTATAGGTTCCAAACTTACCACTTCATACAATGCCCAGGTGTCTTGAGATGCTTTAACAAATCCTTTCTTGAATGTTGCTAACTTCAAATAAAGTGCCAAATTTAATATTTCTATGGACCATATGCAATTGATGACCTAGAACCTTTTCAAATTTAATACTACCCTCTTCTTTTGGTTTAGAGGATTGGGTCTTGTAATTATCATAATATTTTAGTCAAGCTATGCCTTTGGGTTTTCCTATTACAACCTATCCCTAATACTACATTAATTTCCATGAATCAACTTAAAGGTTTGAATCTATAACCCGTATCTCTAGTGCCAACCACTTTAGATTTCTTTCAAAAATGGCCACAAAAAATGGAGTCATTGTTATGAGTGCTTTGAATGGTTTAAATATGGAGGGGCTATTATCCCACATTCATAAGGAAGGGGAAGGTTTAGTTTTTAAATACCCTAGCATGCACTATCATTGTGTCTTTAAAAAAATGCCTTTTATAGGTAAGGCTCATGCATGAGGGGCCCACTCGGATGGACAACTAGCAAAATGGCATTATCAAAATTTTGATGTAGCATAAAGGCAATAGCAGGATGAATTGATGAGTGCCACATAGCATGTAGTTCTATGTGGGCCCATATTTTGTGACCTTGCAATAGATTGTGCATGGTTAAGCTTAACCACAACAGAGTCACAAAAGAGGTTAGTTAACTGCTAGGCACATTTTTGTGACAATTAATGCTAAGTCAGGGTTAACCATAGTGATGAGGCCTATTAAGGTTAACCATGGTAAGGGTATGATCATGGTTATCACATCATTGCATTGGTTAGTCAACAGTGGCGGATAGAGTCTCCGAAGGTGTGAAAATGTGACATGTGCCAAGGAGCTATTGAGCTAATGATGAAATTGTAGATTAAACCAATAAGGTGATGACACATGGTGCTCACTAGATGGTCAACTCAAGGATTGACTAAGAATGAGGTAGAATTGAAGGTGAATGAAAAAATCAAAATATTAAAATATTAAAACAATTCCTTCAAATATTGAGTGCTCATTTTGAGATTTGAAAGTTAAAAATAAATTTGGGATATATTGTATAGTTCCAATGATATGGTATTTTAAATACTTTTAACATTTAAATACTCTGATTAATTTTTGAGGGATAGAATTTTCAAATGCATGCTAGAAGCCTCATTTTTTTCCAAAATATAGAGTGCAATGTGAACACTAGAAATGTGTCACACTCTAAACCCTTCTATCCAAGGGATTCTATGTGTATGGAATGCTTGAATTCTAACTTAGAGCTCCCTATCCATGGAGTACAAGAGAGTATGATTCAAATGTGATGGTTCTCAACTGAGCCTTAGGAATTCTTTTCTTGCTAGTAAACCATGGAATGGGAGGTTCTATTAGAGGTAAGATGCAAGAGTGCAGATGACTACAAAATATGCCTAGTAAATGCAATGCAAATACAAACTAAACTAGTATGAATATGCAAAAAGTAGCTATTCTAAGCAAGGAAGAGAGTGTTACAAATCCAACTATTAAGCCATGTGATTTAAGTTACTACAAAATGAAAGCTAAGATACATGCAACATGATTCTAAGCTAAAATTTTATGGTATGAGAGAATCTAGACAAAAAATAGAAGTTCTCCACAAAAGCTTTGAAGAATTTAAATGATAAACTTGCAACATAACAATACTCAAGAGTGTGGATAGATTGAGGGAAAAAGCTCTCTTTCTTTTAAAGTTGTACAGATCATAGAGATCAAAGTTAAGATGATGGATGATCAATGCTAGAGTTCAAAAATAGGAGTGATCCATGCACACAAGCAAGTTAACCAATAAAATAGATGTTGACCTTCCATATAAGACAAAAGTCATAAAACCTTTTCTTTTAATATGTAAAATAGGAAAAGTACTTTATGTGTGCACTTTAAGTGGGTTAGAAGGCTAGGGTCTTTTATTTAATTAAAAGGGGACATGTTATTTTAATAAGGTAATGAACTTAGGATAGCATACTAAAACTATAGGTTATAATAAAATTAATTAATTATTAGCAATTTGGTCTAGGTAAATTATTAATTAATTTATCGAAAATGTTGAGAAGGGGGCTAATAGTCTAGATGACCATTAGGCAACTAAATTGTCCCCTCTTTGACTAATGTGTGATCGATCTAGGAATACATTACGTCAAAGATAATAGAATCCAAGTAGGTAGTAATAGATAGAGATATCTAATTTTGAAGAACGAAATGCAGAAGAAGATAGAAAATCTTGAATGTATAGCTTGATAGTGATAGTACTAAACACTAAGAAAAGATAATGTTAGAATTCAAGAAGAATTCTAACACCTAGCAAAGAAAATAGATTGAGAGCAAATGAAAAGATCAAACATATGCTCCTAAGAAATAGATAGCTATGGCAAGCGATGATAGAGTATTTTTGCCCCCTTGGGATTGAAATCAAAATGAGGTAAGGGAAATGCAAAAAAAAGTGAGATATGAGTAAATTTACATATAGCAAAGTCCAAGATGACCAATCAATGATTAGAACCAAAGAGTGATGATTAAGGAATGATAGAATGCCCTAGTTTGACCAGAGTTGATGATGAAGGATAAAGCATGAAAATTAGGTCAAATCAAGTAGAGATGTTATTTTAGATATGAAAATGTGCATAGAAGAAGATATGAAGTGTACAAATGATGAAGACATAAAGAAATGAGGATGCCCCAATGATGATTCAAAGATTAGACCTCAGAAGGTCAACTAACTGCTTAGATGAAGGTATAATTCTAAAATGCAATTTTGACTATCAAGATGAACTAAAATATTGATTTCAATCTTGAATATTGATTTAGAATATCAAAATTAGCCAATGGTACAATTTTTGCAAAATTTTGAAGAGTTTGAAAATTAGGTCAAAATGTGGTCAGAGGCTACAAAAGGGGTCCAAGTGTCATTTTCAAATTCATTTTGACTTTTGTGAATTTGGAGAGCTTAGAGTTCTTTAGAGAGATAAAATGGCATTATTAGGCATTGTAACTAGTTGACACTTTTTTTAGCATAGTTGGTTGCACAACTAGCCAACCCACTATGAGACACTGGTAAGTTTTCACTTTTTTACCATGTTTCTGAGTGTTTTTGACCTTTTTTCACACATTTTAGAAGGAAAATATGGAATACCATGCAATATTTTAAAAAGTATCGCATGGGTACTTTATAAAATATCACACAATACTTTGCATTAAAAAATGTATTGTCCAAGTAGTATAAAAAATGTCATATGAAGCATACCCATTTGTCACATGAGCTGATGTGAAATGTCATAAGATAGATATGTATCACACTAGTACATAAAAATGTATTGCACAATATGTAATCAACATTTTATATTGCCTGCATATAGAAAGAAATGTTGCACATCTTGTTTTGAAGCATTTTTTCATTTAATTTTGTGTGTTGATCATGTTTTTGATGTGTTACTAATGTTTCAATGTCTTGTGTTGCAGATAGTATTTCCTGCACTTTTCATCAGAGGCCCCAAAATGGTGGGTTTGTGTGTTTGTACAGTATCTATCAAATGATGAGAGTTCCTCCATATCTTGTATGGGCTTGAGATGGGCTATACAAATGCCCCATCTATGGCCAAATCACGGGTTTTTGACTACTTGTGTTGATTGGTTGCACAATGAGCATAACACATTTCATCTACTAACCAGAGAGGCCTTGATCACTTAAGAGGATGTGTATTGCATCCTCCAAGTACCTTAATATGGTGATCTAGTGAGTTGTATATTTTATTTCTCTATTATGTTTGTTATTTTTTATATTGATGTGAATATGTCATAGTTGTACAATGACTAGACCCCGACAAAGGGTCAGACAATGATGTAGTAGCTATTTCATGATGTGACCATCTTGGATCGTCATTGGAGTTGGAAGTGACTAATTAATGAGTATGGGAGTGATCACCCCCTACCATGTTTATTATGCTCTCTAATTTCTCAAGCCTTGGTGACTAACAAGGGCCAAAAGGGCTTCCCACAAGGATGGGGCAGATTGGTGGTAGATCTTATTATACAACATTGCAGGATGGCATGTGGGCTAGCTATTCTTGTAGACATGTATCATGAGCTACATGAGCTAGTATACCATGAGGTTCACTCCTAGGCATGGAGAGCAATATTAACATAGATCTAGGCATGGGAGCACATTGTTGTGATCTATCCATAAGTGTAGCCATGGGAGTAGAGCCAACCCTATATTTTTGGATACATAAGATTTATCCCATAGACTCATAGTGGGGATGTCACTTATTATCCATTTATTTTTGATGAGTTGAAAACTTTTTATAGTGGCCCTATCTAGACTGCCATAAATGGTCTGATGCCTGGGAGCTAGAGTATATGTGATATAGCAAACCATTAGTAGGTAGGCACTCAGAGATCGTGGAGAGATTTATGATTAGCCAAGTATGGTGTTAGTTTGTAGAGTGATAGGTGGTCTCATTAGAGACTACCACCTATGCTCATTTCCACTCAAATGAGCCACAAGGATGGATGCTTATGCAAGACTATTAGAAAATAATTTGAGAGATAGTAGTCTTGGTACAAACTCCTTGGGATTATCGCCTTGATGTAGCTAATGCAAGGGTGGATCCATCCTATCTATATGAGATGTAGAGACATCCTTTTCCATGATTTACAGAGAGCCGAAGGTGGAGGGAAAAGATAGATGAAGTTCAAGGATAGTTCCTAATCTAGGAGGAGATGGACATAGGTACAAGCCACTAGGGAGGAGGAGGAGGAAGAGGAGGTGCTTTTGAGGTGGTAGTGAGCAGTGCAAGCAAAGGTGTAGGTAGAGTATTTGGCTGGGGTAGGTGATGACCAATATGGTAGGATCCAAGATCTAGAGGCTAAGTTATAGGTAGTGCGAGTGACCATATTTGTGCAAGATTAGCAGCTAGTGGATGCACAAGTATAGGTAGATAGATGAGAGAAAGCCTTGAGAGATGATTTAGTAGAGGCCTAATGAGAGATGGAGTGGCAGATAAATAGAGAAGTATATTAACATGGGGTATATATTATTACAGTCCCTATAGGCTAACAAGAACATATGTACTCAGAGAGAGCTAGGAGATAAGAGGGTGTGGTTAGGCACTAGATAGGAGATATGCTCCACCACTAAAGCCACAACCAGTTGTAGAGGGTGTGAGTTAGTTATAGGTCAATTTTGAAAGTTTTGATTTTACTCAATATATTTTGAGATAGATATCAAGATTTTGGATCTCACATTTGTATATGTACTATGACACATTGATATATATATATATATATATGAGATACTAGATTCGATTGATAGATTTGTGTACTTGTCTCATTGTGATGGATGTTTCAGCATTTTAAGTTTTCATGTGATGTTTTTGTTTCTATTTCTTGCTCATGTATGCATTTCTTTTATGCATGTGTTTATTTTCTCATGTATCTCTCACATGTATGATTTTTTTCTCTCATGTGTATGATATAGACTTATGTGTTTGAAACATGTGACACTTGGATAGATTGAATGTGGTTGTTAGATTATTACCCTTGTAATGATAGGATAGCATAATAGAGATGAAGCAAAAGATCAATAAGGTGAAAAGACATGATAAAGAAGAAAGCAAAGAAAAATATGAAAGTAGTTAGCCTATATGTCTACAAAAAATATATGAAAAGAGAGCACTTCCCATATGCAAGAATGCAAGAATATGCTAGAGAATGATCCCATAATGCAAGCTAATATACAAAGTAGTTCACCAGTAAGAAGTGCATAACACATAGATTCTTAAATTCGTCATTGAGTGTTTATTAGGGACATCATGAGATCATATAACCAACACTAGTATAACTATAAAGATATAAATATGATCAATATCAGATAGGTATGTGGAAATCCAATCTAAGAGTCAAAGACATGTAAGTCAAGATGACTATGTGATTAGATTCCCTAATTTTGATTTAGTAAGATTACACCTATATCAAGCCATAAGTGCCAAGATAACCCCCAAGTGTAGTCTTGCAAAAATAGTCAAGGATGATACATTTGTAAGTCAAAGTGTCAAATAGGATGAACACAGTATACTCACAAGCAAAAATCAAGAAAACATGCCCCATGCCCCAAGTCTTGTAGTCAATGATATCCTTGAAATACTATTAGGGAGGGAACACATAGAAAATAAATCATCATAGGTAACACACAATGTAGATAAAGATCAGCATAGCTTAGTCATTTAAGTGTTTAAGTGCGTGTTTGTGAGTCACGTGGCCATTTCTTCAAGACTTAATTCTGATAGTGAGAAATATCACGACATCAAAAACTATAGGTAAACTATCTAAGAAGTGATGAGAAACACTATTGTGAGTTTCCAAATAAACCCTAATGCATAAGGACACCTCAATAGGCTAAGCAATTGTGCCCCTGAGATGAGGACAAGAAACAATCTAAAGCTAGGAAATGTGGTGCAAAGTGGGTGATTAATATTGATAGACATAGGTTCAAGGGTCTCAAGTAGTGCCTGTTTCTAGGTTTTCACCACTTGGTATATTTTTTTAGGACTTTTTTCAATTTTTTTTGGTATTTTTGAACGCTTTTTTTTTTTTGGTGATACATCAAAGAACTTATTGCTAGTTTTTCACCAAGATGATCATTTTTTTAAGACATTTTCTAATTTTATGGAATTTTTTTATGATCAATATCTATATACAAGATAACTGAGCTATAAGTCTCTATGAATAGAACTTCTTGAAATGTAGGATATTGATAAGCTCTGCAGGTTCTTTGTCATAAGGAGTAGATAGTTGATAAGCACAAAACCCAAATACTATTGTGATAATGTATGGGCCTAACCAATTAGGTTCAAACTTTCCCTACTACTCTCTATGCTACTAATTTTTTGGATTCTCTCTAAGCACAAGTTCACATACTTAAAACTCATGTGGGTGAACTTTCTTGTTATACCGAGTAGACATGCACTTCTGATAAGCCCTTATGTAATCTAAAGCACCCTTGTGATGTTCATCAAGAGTCTATAGTTCTTGTACTTGCATAGCTCTATGGTCATCATCACTGATCAAACCATGTAACGAGACTCAAAAGGAGGGGATCTCAACTTCTAATGGGAGGATGGCATTAGAGCCATAGACTAGATAAACGGGTGTGGCCCCTGTAGGAGTATGAATGGTAGTTCTATAGGACTAAAGTGTTGGATCTATTTGTAGATGCCAATCTTTCTTAGACTTGTTCACTATTCGGTGTAAGAGTTTCAGAAATGTTTTGTTGGAGGCCTCAGCTTGGCCATTCCCTTGAGGGTAGTAGATAGAGGACCAATTTTGTTTGATTCAAAATTTCTTGCATATTTGTTTGAGTTTCTTATTCTTAAATTGTCCTCCATTATTAGTAACAATGGAGGAGGGAATACCATGGCAAAAAATGATGTGGTTTAGTATAAGTAGGGCAACATGTTTTCCTATAGTAGTAGATAGTGGGACAACTTCAACCCATTTGGTAAAATATTCAGTTGTTGTGATGATGAACTCATGACCACTAGAGGAACTTGGATGAATTATTCCTACCAAGTCAAAGGCCCATTGTTTAAATGGCCAATATGTCATAGAGGGAATCAACTCATGTCTAGGAGCATTAATTAAGATGCCATGAAGCTGACATTTCTGACAAGATTTGGCAAAATGAGTGACATCAGCTTCCATGGTTGGTCAATAATAACCTACCTTAAGTAGTTTCTAAGGAAGTGTAAGGCCATTAGAATGTGCTCCAAAAATTTCATCATGAGTGCCTTTTCAGACTCTTCTATCTCTAAATACCTGAGCAACATTTCATCTAGACTCTTCCTATACAAATCACCAGAGATCAAAGTTTAATGTGAAGCATTGTGGAGGAGTTGGCATTTTTTGTTGCATGTGAGGGTTTCAAAAATAACCTAATCATGTAGCTAAGAAAATATAGCCACCTAGTGGGATGAATCATGAGCTAAAACAATGTATATTACTTGGTTATTTGAGGAATCATAGGTAGGATGATGCAATTCTTCCACCAGGAAGTCAAATCATGATTCATGTTCTTATAGTTGTAGGAAAGATGCTAAAGTGGCCATAGCATTGACAACCTTATTTTCTATTCTAGGAATTTGCTAGAATGCCACAAAAGTGAGATAGTTCCTTAGAGCATCTATCAACTTCTTATAAGGTATCAACTTGTGATCCTTTTTTTGATATTCATTTTGTTGGTGTTTTAAAACTATTGAACAAAACAAGGTTCAATACCAAATTGATATTACTCACACAATGTAAGGATTAGCCAATTCCTATTAATAGTCACATGTGTAAAACTCTTGGACCTGAATTCAACAAAACCAAGGGTAGTTTTCTACTCTTTAGGCTCTACAAAACCAAGATGGGTATACCTAGGGGATGATTCAAAGATGGAAGCTACTACATGAAAATTATTTTAGTTTCATTCTAATTTCATCTCATATCCTTAAATACATGCATAACTCTAACATTTTGAATAAACACATCCCATATAATAGAGTTGGTTAGAATTCTTCTATAAATTTGCAAGTGTTCCCAAAAATAGTGGCTAACTAAGGCTAAAACATTCCATGCAAACAAGTGCTGACCATCTTTTGAAATCGTCAAGAAATGAATTAAAGCTGATTAGGATTTTAGATTTGATGCTTCTTCAATGTATGTCTATCTGCAAACTAAATTGATTTTGACCAGTGCCTATTCGATTTAGATTTAGAGCCCACTCCAATTTGTAGATCTAATCTATTGTCTTAAAATAAATATTATTAGCAGTTCTTATTGAAATTCATTCTTATGGACATCCTTTCTATTACCATGACAATCCCATTAAATTCATCAAAGCATTGAATTAATAGCAGATATGAATTGACATACAACCTAAATGAATTGTACTCAATTGAGCAAGCTTTACTCACATAATCCCAAAATAACCAGGTAACAACAAAGCAGACAAAATTCAATAGGAACTAATATGGGGATAGCTCAAAAATTGTATTAATTTTCCTTGAAAATTGGTATACAATTTTAGTAAACTCAGAATGACCTTAGAAAGAGACATAAAGATCATTCCATATTGATGTATCTTTAGAAAATATGTAGAGAAAATACATTATAAGGTTTTTCTCAAAGATTGGACCAAAAAAATTCTAAGTGTAATACTAAAATGCATTAGAAATTAGACCCTTCTCTCACCATGGAATTTTACTTATATAATGTGAGATGCAACAAGATTTAGGTGTAGAGAACTAACAGGTGTCCTTAAAAGATATTTACATTTGTATAATAGAAAAAGAAAAAAATTTATATAACAGAAGGGTAACATCATATCACTCTCTTGGTAGGCCCCCTTTTTTATTACATCTTAAGGATATTACAAACTCTATGATAGTCTCCTTTGTCATTCTAATTCATCAGAGTATTTTGACATTAGGCTTGCCAATGATGAATTCTACTTCAATGCTTGTAGCTTTACTTCAATTCGTGGCTTTTCACTATCACCGTCATAAACTATTAAAACAACCTTTATCTTGAATCCTCTTGTGCCACATCATCAACTGGGACCATGATTCTTTCATCCTAGGTTGGTTGCTCCTTTTTGTCCTAGCCTACATGTTTTGATGTATCATCTACTTGGCTTTCTTCTTGGTCAATAGTATAATTGGTTGGTTTATTTCCACAGTTGAGAGTGACTGCTCTATTTTGTCTTCTTCATTTCTAGGTGCTGATGGAAGTGAATCAATGATTTGTATTTAATCTTAATTTATCTCTTCATCATCAATTTCAAATTCCTCTAACTATTCATCAGAAAGAATATCTACCATCCACTTATTATAAAGTGTGTCATCTAGCCAATCATATTAAAGAATATATTATTTCTTCTTGATGATATATTCACCTTCTTTATCAATAGTAACAAAATCATGCTTCAAAGAATCAAAGAATAATTGAAACTTTACCATTTCTTTTGTAGTTGTGGCCCACCATGCATGCCCTATTTCATTGATAACTTTATTCATTCTTAAACAAAACAAGTCATCAAGTTCCTTAGCCCATTCATTTTTACTTTTCAAATTACTCCTTCTATCTAGGGCATGAGAAAATAAGCTAAAATTTTGGCTCTTATATTTGTCTAACTATCCAACTATTATTCTTTACAGATAGACCCTCTTATTATCAAAATTTTGTAGATTAGTGACAATATCATAAATTCTTTCAATTTAATCATGAGATGATCTTATGGCAGAGTAGCATAATAGTGTCACTTCTTTCCTTCTCTTTCTCTTCCCCCATTTATTCACAATAGGCTTTAAAACCTCCTCATTTGCTTTCAATTCTTCCCATATGTTTACCACCCTTGTTAATTGGTCATAAAAAAATGTCCATTCAATATTATCTACCAAGTATGTAAGAGCTTTTCTCAATTTATCCTCATATTTTGCATTTAATTCTACATGTAGTGCCCACAACCTGGTTTTTTCTTCTTCAAAATCTTCTGTTGTGAAATATTCTAGCCTTTGGGTTGTATCTAGCATTTCTATGAGGTGGGTGGATTTGAAAGGTTCAACTTGGGGGTAAGGGTATGTTATTCTTGGCCTTGTGGACCTCCCCATTAACTTGTTCTCAAGCTCAATTCTCTTTTTTACCTCCTTATTGTAGGCCTCAAAAATTATTTCATATTTACTTTGTAGTTCAAGCACAACCTATTCTTCCTTCTTAGGAGTGACTAAAAGAAATTGTAATGAATCCACATTCCAATGTGCTACCTGCACATGAGAGGTATTAGCCATTCTCCTCATAATGATGTTTCCTATTAGTCCCGATTCATCCGACTATGATGAAACAACCCTAGATCCCCTTCTTAGTGACCACATAACCAAAGTAGCTTGATCTTCACTGAATGAACTTCCTACAAACTCCTTTTTACTAGGATCTTTTAATTCCAATTTATTTGAAATAGAATAAAAAATCAATGCATCTACAATATCCCAATTGGGTAAAAATAATATATTGGAAGCCTTTACCATTTGCCTCCACTCTTTAGGGGTTATGTTTTAAAACTCTTGAATCATTTGTTCCTTTATCTAATCTTGCATGGCTACCTCCTCTAATTCATGATGCTTTGTCCTCAATTTATTGTACCTTTCTTCAAATTTATTCATGTTGGCTATCCATGCAAATTGGCATAAAGCCCTAGATTTAACAAAATTATCATAAAAAAAAAATTGATGACTTGCCTATTCCAACATAGGGTCCAATTCCATTCCTCTATAATCTACAACTATTAATTCAAAACTTGGTACTGGAGGCTCCTGGGGGTCTCCTTCATTTATTTCTAATTGTGTCACAAAAATTCCCCCTTGTAATCCCATCTTTTCAATTTTATTTTCAGTGAGTTGTTCCTCTTCAATTCTCAAAGGGGTCTATGAAGGTGAGTATTCCTTGGCATGAAGATCCTCTTCCCTTATCATATTTCTCCTTTTTAGGGAGGGTTCAAAAGGCCTTTCTTCTAAAACAACACTAGTGGATGTCATTATTTTTTTTCCTTAGTCCATAGTGGTCCCTTTATTCTAAATAATAGTATACCCTCAACTTTTCTGGACAATTAAGTGACCTGCCCCTATATTGGGAGTAAAACCCAATCTCGTCATTACTTCACTAGCCTCATCTGCGTAAAATCTAATAAAGAATTACTTCTTTTCATTCATTGCCTCTATTATTTTAGGAAAAGTTTTCATAAGTTTATTCATCTTATCCACATTTGTAGCTGCATCTTACAAAGGACTATAATCTGGATCAAAACAATGAATGAAATTCAAAATTTTAAAGAAGACTCCACTTTTCTTTTCTAGTCTCCTACTCTTGCAATGAGTACTCATTCCTTATTATATCTTCTACAAAATAGAATTCATGCTCATTTTTTCCAAGCTTAATCCTATGCCTCAGAGCCACATTATAAAATCCCTCAGAATCACAAAAATGAGGGTGAGAAATAGCCATCTTGTAAGGATCCAAAATTTTGTTCAAAGAGAGCCAACACCCTTTTGTGATTACAAAATGATGGGCTATTGTGCAAATGGGGAAAATTGACCCTATTGATATTTTCAACAAAAATGTTTCCTCTACTCCTTCCAAGTGCCACAAAAACTTAGATATTCCTACCTTTAAGCACATGATAAGGTAATACATGAGGACTTCCCTTAAAACAATAAATTCTAAAAATAGTAGAAATAGAGTATGGGATGATATCCCCCAATCATGTGAAACTTTCAAACCACTGGGGTTATCCATAGGCCTAATGAGACCCATTAATGCCTCGGAGATTCTACAATTGCCACTAAATAAAAGGCATCCTAGCTTGGAAGCAAAATACCTATCAAATCTGACAAAACTAGCATTCTCTACATCCCAAGTCATATCTACACTCCATAATTAGAGTGGCAGTGCTTCTCCATTTTCATCTCTATTTAACTTCATTTCTTTACCAAAATATGTAGCTCCTTTAAACAAAATCATATGCATCAACATAGAATAATGACCAAAAGTTTTTTCCACTTTGTCTTGGCAATCCCAATTAATCCACTATGGATTTCCTCAGCTAAGTAAGAAGCAAAGTAAAAAATGATGTCTGCACCAAAAGATGAAATCTGAATAACCATATACATGAAATCCGCAGGCATAAACTCTTCTTCATTTCTCCCAAAACTCTTCATAGGGTTCTATATATCTCTATAGCCCTGGAATTGAAATATGCCCTTTTGAAAGGTTCCCTAGAGGCTGTTATTATTATTGCTAGGGTTCCAATTTTACCTATATGTGCCTTTAATGCACCTTGCCTAATGGTATCTTTCTTGGATTTGTATTTTTTTTCTAACCCTTCCAAATCAATGGGCACATGGTAATTAGTGAGTGGCCCTAAACCAAAAACTTCCCTAATTTCATCTGGGCTGACTATGATTAGGACCTGACCATTAGTTCTTCTTACTACCCTAATGGCTTGGTCATAGTTCTTTGCCACAGCTTCAAGAAGATCTTAGTCCATGAAAACACTAGGAACCACCAACTTCCCTAAATCAAAATTCTAGACATTGGCATGTGGGGCAAAAAGGTTCCTCTTTGCAAACCATTTTTTAAAGAAATCCAAACCAGTTTGAGAGGTATTGGCATCCCAAACCCAATTACCCTTGTCATATAATCTATCTACTATCCTCAACCTAGGTTTTAATGTAGTAACCTTTTTAACTTGAATAGTTTTAGTAGTTGAATTGGGAAATAACTCAAATAAATCATCGTGGACATTCCTATCCAAGTAATTCTCCTGACTAGAAAATCCCTTCTTTGGAGGAATTTTGAATTGTAACTTTGTAGAACTAAGACACTATAGAGATTATGATATTATTACCTACTTGAATCTTTGCTCGTTCCTTTCTATAATTTTGTAGTGTATTTGTGAGCAATGGAAATTTTCTTCACACTCTTGTTGAGCTCACAACCTTCTCAGAAATGGCTTCTACTTAGGAAAATCTTGAAATCTTTGTTCAGGTGGGATGAGACTAAGAAAATATTTTGTATTACACTCTATTTTCTTTCACACACAAAGCTTTCATTCCTCATAAATGCATAGAGTGGCACCACCTTCTACGTTCAAATATACACCATTGATTTTTGAAAAATCTTACAATCCAGGGATGCAAGAAAAAATGACTCATGTTCTGCTTGACATGTTCACAATCAACCTAATGAGATTTTCCTATGTCTGTAGTTCCTTCATTGTTGGCATTTCAAACTTGACCCACTGATGACTAAGGATACGTGTCATCAAATCACCCTCAAGCATCTTGCTATAGTGAAGTAGCGACAACCATTGACTCTACTTTGATTGTGTGGAGGATATTCAATACATCACTTAAGAGAAATATGGCGGGTCCCTCATTCGCTACCTTGCTATACATTACTTTTGAGCAAGTCATCATAGTGAGATAGTGACAGTTTCATATTTGAAGTTGATCTAAGGGCATGGAAATTGCATGAATTACACAAGATGTGGTGGGTCCCATATTCACTATGTCACACAGAGTAAAATGTACACATCTATCCATAGTGAGATAGCAAGAATCATTGATCCAAGCTTGATCTAATGATTAAAATCCCTTGTATGTTTTATGAATGGGGAGTGGGTCCATGTTATTGATGACATGAGAAAATCCTACATAGCTAGCATATAAAACCATATTCTAAGCCTAGTCACATTTCCATGTTGCTTGGGTCCCAACACGTGCTCATTTCATGGTAGCTCACTATGTCACTAATAGTGAGATGCATAATTTTTTCAATAGCGAAGTAGAAAGCTCTGGTGGCTATTCAAAACTTGGCACTAGAAGAATAAAGGCAAGTCAATTCACAATCATCCTCATTAATTCTTTTGACATAACAGTCATTACTCACCATGCCACTTGGAAATTTTTATGGTCACTGGGAAGTTTGGAGGCCATCATGTCATATAATTCCTGGCTATTTTCTATGTTGCTAATGGCAAGATGCTTAGTTTTTCTAACAGTGATATAGTGAATCATTGGAGAAACAATTATTCTGGTGATTTCTTTTGCCCACTTTTTACTAGGTTCCTTTTCCTGCTCTAACAATGCTAACAAAATGCACATGATTGAATACTTTAGACATAATAAAAATTTCAATCACTACACCTACATTTTATGGCCCCATCCTTTAATTTTGTAGTATTTGCTACCTTTTTATACATAAAAACTATGCAACTCACCATTGTGAGGTAGCAATTGCCTTAGATCTTACTAGAATCAAATGTTGAGGGACATACGAGACAAAGGTGACTTAGGGGCACAAATTTTTTTAAGTGATTATAGAATATTCACAAAAATTTTAAAAGGATTTCGTGCCCAAAATTTTAAAAGGAATTAGACATAGAGTTTAACAAATGTTTTCAAAAGCTAGCAAATCTTGAAGAGTAAAAGCTAGAAACCCTATTCACCATTAATGGATTCAATTCTAATTTTTTATACCTAAGTTAGGGAAATTTTATTATGCAAAATATCAGACCAATAGTTGCTCTATCTAGGGATATTTAATTATGCATATTCAAATGAGGGCTCAGAACTTCTAGGAGAAGTAGACCACCCAGACTCCCTACAAAATGACCACTTTAGGAGAACAACAAAACAAAGGAAAACTATATATAGGAAACTAAACAAAGGAAAAGAATTTACAAATGTACAAGAAACCCTAAACTAATGTTCATGGAAGAAATAAGTATTTTTTCAAGAAAAACACCTCTTCAAGAACTATCCATGAATTGGTAATTCAAGAATGTTGTCTGACAAATCTTTGAGAACATAAGAGTCTTCTCCACAAGTGTTTTCGATCTAGTAGGGACTTAACTAGATAGGATCAAATTTACCATGTTTTTTTTTATCTTCAATTTTGGCATTCACATTAGGACTAAATCTCCATTTTCAAACTTTTTACTCACTGACATTTTATCATATAATGCCTTAATTTGTAGTTGTAGCTTTTGATTCCTAAGAGATGCTTCTCTTCTAGTTTTTGCTAATCCTACGAAATCATCACCCTTTCTTGCATATCATCTGTAATATATTCATCATACAACTGGATGTAATTGTAGAGTCCTAATAAGTTATTTTGAGGCATTCTAGCTTGAATTTCATATACTAACTCAAATGGGGCTACTCCAATGGCCTTCTTCACAATCACTCTATGAGCTGATATTGCTAGTTGCAACTTGGAATCCAATGCCTTCTTGTTATCATCCAAGGTCCTCTTAATGACTTTTAACAAGCTTTTATTTGTGGATTCAACTTGTCCATTTCCTTGTGGATGGTATGGGGAGGATTTTGATCTTGTAATTCCATACTTGTCACAAAATTTTATGAATTCCTCAAAACTAAAGCACATTACATTATCTATTACAATTCTTTGAGGGCAACCAAACCTAGAAATAATATTATTTAGCAAAAAACTACTGACAACTTTAATATTTACATTTCTTGTAGGGATGGCTTCTACCCATTTTGTGAAATAATCAATAGCAACTAAAATCTAGGAATAGCCAACGCTAGATTTAGGAGAGATCTCACCTATGAAATCAATACCCCATTGTTGAAAAGGTGCTTGAACCTCAATTGGCTTCAAGGGAGTAATACATGAGAATTTTAGTTTTCCAACAAATCTTTGACAAGCATCACATTTCCTAACCATGGTTTGAATACCTCTAAAAAGGGATGGCCACTAGAAGCCAACTCTCATCACCTTGTGTGTAGTGGTTTTAGCCATATAATGTCCCCCACATAATCTAGCATGCATTTCACTTAGGACTTCTATAGCTTTTCATTGATCAACACATTTAAGTAGTATCCCTTCAAAGTTTCTCCACCACAAGTTGCCTTGGATAATTATGTACCTAATGGCTTGTAATTTAGTGCTCCTCTTCTCATTTTTAGTCAAATAAGGTGGAGCTTCCATATGTTGTAGATAGTGGATAACATTTGCATACTAGTCATAGTGATCCATGTCACATAAATCAGATTTGAGGTCATATATCACCATCTTTATCTGATTAGCATCCAAATTAGATTGAGCCATGATTTTAGCTAAACCTTGACCTCTTAAAAAACTTTGTTATCTATATCTCAATATTGAACTCTTTGATCCTATTGATCCACCTACACCTTCTTCTTCATGCTTCTTGTTGAGAAAAAATATCCTTTACAGCAGTACTAGGCACAAATGCAATGACAATAGCTCCTATCAAATAGCATCTAAATTCCTTAACAACCTTTACTAAAGCATATGCTTGTTTTTCATTTATCTCATATTTTATTTCAACAAGCTACAATTACTTGCTAAAGAAAGAAATGGGTTGTTAATATCCCTGCTCATTCTTTTGCAACAAAACTATAGCTACAGTGTGGAAAGATGCAAAAGAAAATATGTGCATTGGCTTAGTATAGTTAGGGGTCCTTAGGACTGGGGCATTTTTTATATCAATCTTAATATCTTGAAATTCTTGTGAAGGTTCACCATCCTAGTTGATAGTAGCCCCTTTCTTGAGCATTTTAGAAATAGGTCTACTGATCTCAACAAAATTTGTAACAAATCTTCTTAGAAAATTAACTTTCCCAAAGAAAGATTGAATTCCTTTTATATTCTTTGGCTTAGGGACCTTATCAATGGCTACTACTCTTCCAAGGTCTATCTTTACCCCATCCTTTGATACTATATGTGCCAATAACTTGCTTTCAGTTATCCCAAATGCACACTTCTTAGGGTTTAATGACACTCCATATTCCAATGCTTTAAATAAAAAAAATTCCAAATGCTTGTAGTGTTCCTCAGCCTTTTTGGAATAAGTTGAGAGGTCGTCTTGATACACAACCATACATTTATTTATGTACTCATAGAAAGCCACATCCATGGCTCTTTGAACAGTGGCACCAACATTAATCAATCCAAAGGGCATCCTCACATATACATAAGTCCTCCAAGGAGTTGTAAGTGCTATCTTGAATTATTCTTCTTCTTTCACTAGGACCTAGATATATCCTAAGAATCCATGCATCACTGACATAAGTTTAGACCATATTACCTGCTACAACATAGCTTCCATATTGGGTAACCCATAATTATCTTTTAGGGAAGCAATGTTCAAATTTTTGAAATCTACACAGAGTTTGATATCTCCATTCATTTTTCTAATAGGTACTAAATTAGAGACTGAAGTGGAATGTTTGATAGGTTGTATTATTCCCCCATTACTTAACTTCATTAGTTCCTCTTATATTTTAAGGGCTGGAGTTGGATTAACTTGTATCTATTTCTACCTAAAGGGTTTGAAATTATCCTTCATAGGTATGACATGCTTAAAAAGATCTTCTCTATAAGCCTTTAAATCATCATATGATGAAGAAAAGACATGTCTATATTTTCCTGATAGATCAATTAGAGGCTTTCTAATTTTAGCTGACAAATTCTTGTGAATGTAAACTTTCTTAGGGGCCTCATTAGTACCCAAGTTTATCTCTTCTATCTCTTGAGGTTTATAGTCTTTAGCACCAAGCCTTACCCTATCTTGGTTATCAAACATGTTCTCCAAAACCACCAAGCCTTTAGGTACTCTATTATTTTTTAACTGTATAACCTCTTGGCTGGAAATTTTTTCCTTCCCATCTATGGTTTGAACCAAATCACTACATTCCAACTCTTGTCCATGATATTTATCTTCATTTAATAAGAAATTCACAATTTCTTTGTCATCTTCAAAGACTTTCCAATGCTCTATATTGTTAGGTATTGATGGCCTATTTTGAACTTCAATTTGTGATATTCCTGCAAGTGATACATCCTAGGGTTTAATTGCTATATTTTCTAATAATTCAGCCATCTTATTTTGAGTTCTATCTCTTCATGATTTTCCAAATGCTTCAAAAAATTCAATCTGATCTTGTACAACATTTCTATACTATTTCAGCCTTCTGTTCTTTGAAGCATACATTCCCCTTAACTATAAGATAATCAATTTAGAATCACCTATAACATGCTATTTCTTGATCCCATGATGGGTAGCCACTTTCAACTCTAACAACAACGCTTCATACTTAGCTATATTGTTGTTGCATGAGAAAATTAAAGTAAAGAAATATCTAAAAGTGTTTTTCTCAGGAGAGACAAAAACTATCCTACTCCTGCACCTTCCTTAGAATTGGTCCCATCAAAGAACATTGTCCATAACTTTGGTGAATTCATACAACACTCAACTTCATGTTCAATTATAGCAGGCAAATTCTCAACTTCTTGGATAATCAATTCAGCTCTGAATGCATTCACACCAGTATCTAAAAAGAAAGTGGCATCTTTATCAATTTCTTCACCCAAGATGTGACTAACCCTTGGCTCTCTATATACTTTAAAAGCCTTATAACCTATGTGATAAGCTACATGATTTAAGTCACATTGGAAGCTAGCTCCCACATCATCACTCCATTTTCTAGAAAGAAACATTCAATAGTGTGGAGGTATATCAACTACAAGGGCTGACATGGTCAATTCTACCTCAGGATATGTAGCTAACTTAAATGGAAAAGCATTTATGGTATCTATGACTGGAACTTCTCTAGCATCCATACCTTTGCATCTACCTTGTTTAGTGTCTACTTTCAACCCCAAGGCTTCCATTACTTTGAAAGGCATTATGGTGTTAGAAGCTCCTATTTCTATCATAAAATTTTTTAGGGTCTTTCCTTTTATAATTAGATTGAGAAAAAATGGGTCAATATCTTCTATGTATGCTACTGATGAGTCATCCAAGAACATTTGGGGAATTTGGGACATGATACCACTATCTTCTATTACTAAGGGGGTCAGTTGGGTAGCATTTTGTTCTACACTATTATTACTATTTCCTATCCCTCCCAACCATGACAAGGCTTTACTCTTATGCTATTCAATTCAAAATAGCTCAGACAAAGGTACCTTGATAGTGATTTGTGATAACATGGATATCATATCAATTGGATTAGACATAGTAGGTTTCACAATCATACCTAGAGTAGGAACCTTCTGAGTAGCAAGGATTACAATTTTCTTGATACTATCAGATCTTGATCCCTTCTCTTGCACAATTACTTTTATTGTATCATTTTCTTGGAATTTCCCTTTCTTCTTTGGTTCCCACTTCTTAGCTTTGATGTCTTTAATCTTGACTATTTCTACATTAGCCTTCTTGTCCTCATCTTTCATCTTATGTGTGATATCCTTTATGAATATACTAGAAGGCTTTCCCACATCATTGTTAATTGTTTTGTTTCTCAAGTTGTAATTGCTATGTACTTGGGAAATTTTTTTGTAGTGATCCTATAAATTTCCTCTTTAGAAGGCATTCTTAAACTTACATGACCAACTTCAAAAGATGTAACACATACTTGGTCTTCGTCATAGCCTTCACTGAAAAAACATGTTGATGATGTAATTGATAAGCAAATTTTTTATTCTCTAGATCACTTTTTGTTTCTTCCAAATCAAAATCAACATAATCACTACACATGCTTACCATATTACAACTTACATCTTCATGGCTCTTTTCTTCTTCCTCCTCCTCAGTTTGTAAACTATGATCAGAAACAAATGACTGAGCAACTACACAATATTCTATAGAATGAGGTGATTGACAAATAATATATCATGGCACATTATCATTCATATTTACTAAATTCTTTTGAAGAGGATTTGGTGTACCCTTATCTTTTACTTTTGGGTCTGGTTAGGGATTGGCTTTCCATCCTTACATTGGGTGGTATAAGGCTAATTCTACATTCTAGGTTGTCTATTGAAATTTCTATTATTCATAGGGGTTTTCTTAACAACATTTGGCTTATAGATATTGAAACTAGTAGGATTCATTTTTTTTTAGCAATTCCAACACCTCGCCTATTGTAGGTTCCTTTGGCTTCTTTCCTACAAGATTTTTATCAACTTCCCTTTTTTTGTTATTCTTGGGATTTAATATCTTTGGATCATCACTTCTACCCAATTTTTTGCAACCTTATAAGCATCCCTTAAAGTTTTAGGATCCTTATTTGTCAAGTGGTAAGCCATTTTTCTATAAAAAGCATTAAAATATGTTGTGAGACAAACATCCGCATTCAACCTCATAACCTAAAATAGTTTGTACATACCTTTCTAGAAGTGTAATTGAAATAAAATTCTAATTCATGAGGGTTCTTCTTGATATTGTTGAACTCATTTAACATGAATCCAACATTAGTGTTGTCTCCATACTATTCTTTGAATAACTTCTCTAAATTACTCCATGAACTAATGCTATCATCAGGTAACCATTTGAACCAATCCCTTACATCCTCAATTAGTGAATGAACAAACAACTTCATGACCAAATCTTCATGTTCAACTTCATAGTCATTCAACATATCTATGAAAATTCTCAAACGTTCTTCACTAGTAACAATATTATTTCAAAAAAATTTAACCGCTTTATCTCTTAAATCAAAAGATATGGAATGTGGGGCACCAAGAATACCTGAAAATGATATTTTTCTATACTTTTCCATGTATATAGGTTTCTTTTGAAAACCAAGAACATTTGAGGTGCTTGCTACATTTGCTAGGTGAAGGGGAACACTTTGGGATTGTTGAGATTGAACAACAAGGGCAAGTGTATTAATGGTGGATGACAAGGCATGGGCAGATTGAGATATTCCCTAAACTAAAACTACTAGTCCCCAAGTAGGTATAGAAGCTAAAGCTAGGGTGAAAAAATTTGGCCATGAGTCTAATGCAGAATTAGACTTAATAAATTGAAATTTTCACCTAGTTTTCATAGCTTGAGCCTCATTCTCCACCTTCTCAAGTTCCTTTGCAAGATTTTCATTCTCCGTTCTTTCCTTCTCCAAATCTAGATCTAATTTTGACATGAAAGGCTTGAAGGATTTTCTTGGTAGAACTTGGGGTTCATTGATTTGGATCCATATGGCCTTGCCCTTTCCCTTATCTATAGGTTTAACAGTGGGTTCTAGAGGATCTACTTGAACAGGCTTGTAAGCTTGGACTTGAGTAATGACTGGCTCTTGCTTTTGGTTTAGGATTTTTTCTTGTTCATGAACCTTAGATCTTAGACTATCTACATCACCAAAGACATTAGCATGGATGGTTGTCATTTTTTCTTCTAACTTTTTATTTTGTTCCTTTAAGGCAGTCATCCTTTGAAGTAGATTATCTCTTTCTACTATAGCATCTAAGGTGGCTTGCTCCATTTCCTTTTCTAAAAAAATGCACTTAGCTTCTTCCTCAACAACCCATTTTTTCATAAATCCTATCTCTGATTGTACTTCTATGGGATCTATAGAAGTAGCTTCTGAATTAGTAGGTTCATCAAGATCTATGAGATTTGGTTCACTATATGGGAATATTTTAGGATTAGAAGGATCTCCAAAAGAACACCTGAGTCCTAACCTACGATGCATATCAGCTATGAGATCTAGTCTAGGGGATATATTCCCTACTAGTGACATATCCTTATCTTGATATGTTCCTTCATCTGGTATTAGGGTACTAAATATCCCTCCTAAGAGTCTTATGGTTTATGATTTAGAGCTGAGTGAGGAAGACTCTCTCCCTATCACTAGTTGATACTGGGAGCTAACTGATACACTACCTTTAGGTTTCTAGGTGGGATTTGGATTTACCCTTTTCTTATTTAGGTTCTTCCTTCCACCTTTAGGTAAATCAGTATACAGTGGTACATCAAGATTGGCTCTTGTGTAAGCTCTTGTATTTTTTCTTTTGTTAGCCATATTGTTATATATCAAATAAGCACTAGCTTCAAAACTTTGACTTAGTCACCACCCTTTTCTTGGGAAAATACACAAATACATTTATTTCTAACTTCAAAGAAAAGACACAAATACAAATGAAAATATCTAACACAGATGGACCAATCACTGAGATTATAAGATTGCAACTCTGGCTTATTAGATAAGACACTTGGAAAGGTTTGATACATCAGTGTATCTCTATGGTATGTGGGTATTTCTTTCTTTCTTTTCAAAGTCTCAAGGTTTGCCACTAAAACACCCCTCTTATAACCATGAGTTATACTAAAAGGTCTAACACACAAATACACAATAGGACCAAAGAAACTATAGTACTTGTCACAGATGTGTGGGACAACACTCCAGTAGAGTCACCATTTTGATGGTGTTTTAAAACTACTGAACAACACAAGGTTCAGAACCAAATTGATTTTACTCACACAACCTAAGGATTAGCAAATTCCTATTAATAGTCACATGTGTAAAACACTTGGACCAAACTTCAACAAAACCAAGCATGCTTTTCTACTCTTTAGGCTCTACAAAACTAGGGTGGGTATAACCAGGGGATGATTCAAGGCTAGAAGCTACTACATGAGAATTATTTTAGTTTCATTCTAATTTTCATCTCATATCCTCAAATACATGCATAACTCTAACATTTTGAATAAACACATCCCATATAACAAATTTGGTTAGAATTCTTTTATAATTTTGCAATTGTTCCCAGCAACAAGGCTAACTAAGGCTAAAACATTCCATGCAAACACATGCTAACCATCTTTTGAAATCTTTAAGAAAGTGAATTAAAGCTGATTAGGATTTTAGATTTGATGCTTCTTCACAGTATACCTATCTACAAACTAAATTTATTTTGACTAGTGCCTATTCCATTGGGATTTAGAGTCTACTCCAATTTCTAGATCTAATTTGTTGCCTTACAACAAACATTATCAGTAGTTCTTACTAAAATTCATTCTTACAGAAATCCTTTCCATTACCATGACAATCCCATCAAATTCATTAAAGCATTTACTTAATTCATTGGATTAATAGTAGTAATGAATTGACATACAACCTAAATGAATTGCATTCAACTGAGCAAGCTTTACTTGCACAATCTCAAAATAACCATGTAATAGCAAAGGAGACAAAATTCAATAGGAACTAATATGAGAAATTTTCCTTGAAAATTGGTATACAATTGTAATAAACTCAAAATGACCTTAGAAAGAGACATAAAGATCATTCCATATTAATGTATCTTAAGAAAATATGTAGAGAAAATACATTATAAAGTTTTGCTCAAAGATCGGACTGAAAACATTCTAAGTGTAATACTAAAATGCATTAGAAATTAGACCCTTCTCTATCCCTAGAATCTCACTTATATAATGTGAGATGCAACAAGCTTCAAGCATAGAGAACTAAAAGGTGTCCTTAAAAGATATTTACATTTGCATAACAGAAAAAGACAAAACTTTATATAACAAAAGGGTCACATCATATCACTCTCTTGGTAGACCCCCTTTTTTGTTACATCTTTAGGATATTACAAACTCTATGATAGGCTCCTTTATCATTCTAATTCATTAGAGTATGTAGACATTAGGCTTGCTAATGATGAATTATGCTTCAATACTTGTAGCTTTACTTCAACTCATGGCTTTTCATTGTCACCATCATGAACTATTAAATTTTTTTTAATCTAAAATCCTCTTGTGCCACATCATCAACTAGGACCATGATGCTTTCATCCTAGGTTGGTTGCTCCTTTTTGTCATGACCTGCATGTTATGATGTATCATCTACTTGGCTTTCTTCCTGGTCTGCAGTTATAACTGGTTGGTTTATTTCCATAGTTGAGAGTGACTGCTCTATTTTGTCTCCTTCATTTCAAGGCAATGATGGAAGTGAATTGATGATTTGTATTTCATCTTTGTTTATCTCTTCATCATTAGTTTCAACTTCCTCTAATTGTTCATCAGAAAGAATATCTACCATCCACTTATTGTAAAGTGTGTCATCTGGCCAATCATATTGAAGAATATCTTGTTGTTTCTTGATGATATATTCACCTTTTTTATCAATAGTAACAAAATCTTACTTCAAAGAATCAAATAATAATTGAACCTTTACCATTTCCTCCTATAGTTTTGGCCCACCATGTATGCCATGTTTCATTGATAACTTTATTCATTCTTAAATAAAACAAATCATCAAGTTTCTTAGCCCATTCATCTTTACTTTTCAAATTACTCCTTTTGTCTAGGGCATGAGGAAATAAGGTAAACCTTTAGCTCTTATATTTCTCTAAGTAGCCAACTATTATTCTTTGTATATAAACACTATTATTATCAACATTTGGCAAATCAGTGAAAATATCATAATTTCTTTCAATTTAATCTTGAGATGATCTTATGATAGAGTGGCATAAGAGTGTCACTTCTTTCTTTCTCTTTTTCTTCCCCCATTTATTCAAAATAGGCTTTAAAACCTCCTCATTTTCTTTCAATTCTTCCCATATGTTTACCACCCTTGTTATCTGGCCATAAAAAAATGGCCATACAATCTTATCTACCAAGTATGTAAGAGCCTTTCTCAATTTATCCTCATATTTTGCATTTAACTCTACATGCAATGCCCACAACTTTCTTTTCTCTTCTTCAAAATCTTCTATTGTGTAATATTCTAGCCATTGGGGTGTATCTAGTATTTCTATGAGGGGGGTAGATTTGATAGGTTCAACTAGGAGGTGAGGGTGTGTTATTCTTAGCCTTGTGAAGCTCCCCATTAACTTGTTCTCAAGCTCAATTCTATATTTTACCTCCTTATTGTAGGCCTCATGAATTGTTCCATATTTACTTTGTAGTTCAAACATGGCGTGTTCTTCCTTCTTAGTAGTGGCCAAAAGAAATTGGGATGAATCCACATTCCAATGTGTTGCATGCACATGATAGGTGTCAACCACTCTCCTCACAATGATGTTTCCTAGTAGTCTTGATTCATTTGGCTGTGATGAAATAGCCCAAGATCCCCTTCTTATTGACCAGATAACTAGAGCAGCTTGATCTTCACTGAATGAAGTCCCTGCAAACTCCTTTTTACTGGGATTTTGTAATACCAATTTATTTGAAATAGAATTAGAAATCAATGCATCTATAATATCCCAATTGGGTAACAATAATATATTGGAAGCTTTTACCATTTGTCTCCCCTCTTCAGGGGTTATGTTTTGGAACTCTTGAATCATTTATTTCTTTATCTGATCTTATATGGCTGCCTCCTCTAATTTAGGATTCTCTATCCTCAATTTATTGCACCTTTCTTCAAATGTATTCATGTTGGCTCTCCATGAAAATTTGTAGAAAGCCCTAGATTTAACAAACTTATTATCAGACAAAAATTGATGACTTTCCTATTCCAACATAGGATCCAATTCCTTTCCTCTATAATCTACAACTATTAATTCAAAACTTGGTACTGGAGGTTCCTAGTGGTTTCCTTCATTTATTTCTGACTGTTTCACAAAAATTCCCCATTGTGATCCCATCTATTCAATTTTTTCTTCAGTGGGCTATTCCTCTTCAATTCTCAAAGGGGTCTATGAGCATGAGTATTCATCAACATGAGGATCCTCTTCCCTTATTATCTTTTTCATTTTTAGGGAGGGTTCATAAGGCCTCTTTTCTAAAACAACACCAGTGGATGCCATTATTACTTTTCCTTTGTCCATAATGGTCCCTTTATTCTGAATAACAATATACCCTAGCCTTTTTTGGACAGTTAAGTGACCTTCCCCTATATGGGGAGTAAAACCCAATCTCCTCATTACTTCCTTGGCCTTATCTAGGTAAATCTAATAAAGAATTTCTTCTTTTCATTCATTGCCTCTATTATTTTAGGAAATTTTTTCATAAGTTTATTTATCTTATCTACATTTATAACTGCACCATCCAAAGGACTATAATCTAGACCAAAACAATGAATGAAATCCAAAATTCTAGAGAAGACTCTCCACTTTTCTTTTCTAGTCTCTTTCTCTTGCAAGGAGTGCTCATTCCTTATTATATCTTCTAGAAAATAGAATTCATGCTCAATTATTCCAAGCTTAATCCTACACCTTAGAGCCAAATTATAAAATCCCTCAAAATCACAAAAATGAGGGTGAGAAATAGCCATCTTGTAAGGATCCAAAATTTTGTTTGGAGAGAGCCAAACCCCTTTTGTGATTACAAAATGATGGGCTAATGTGCAAGTGAGGAAAATTGATGTTGTTGATCTTGTCATCAAAAATGTTTCCTCTACTCCTCCCAACTGCCACAAAAACTCAACTACTCCTACCTTCAAGGGCACTTGGTAAGGTAATACATGATGACTTCCATTAAAACCATAAATTCTAAAAATAGTAGAAATAGAGTATTTTATGATATCCCCCCAATTATGTGAAACTTTCAAACCACTAGGGTTATCCATAGGCCTAATGAGATCCATTAATGCCTTGGGGATTCTAGGATTGCTACTCAATAAAAGACATCTCAGCTTGGAAGCAAAATACCTGTCAAATCTGACAAAACTACCATTCTCTATGCCCCAAGTCATATTTGCACTCCATAATAAGATTGGCAATGCTTCTTTATTTTCCTCTCTATTTAAATTCACTTCTTTACCAAAATATGTAGCTCCTTTAAACAGAAACATATGCATCAACAAAGAATAATGACCAAAAGTTTTTTCAACTTTGCTCTTGGCAATCCCAATTAATCCACTGTGGATCTCCTCAATTAAGTAAGAAGAAAAGTCAAAAATGATGTCCACACCAAAAGATGAAATCTAAATAACCATATACATGAAATCCACAAGCATAAACTCTTTTTCATCTCTGACTAAAACTCTGCATATGGTCCTATATATCTCTGTAGCCCTAGAATTAAAATATGCCCTTTCGAAAGATTCCCCAGAGGCTGTTGTTATTGCTGGCAGGGTTCCAATTTTACCTATATGTGCCTTCAATGCACCTTTCCTAATGGTATCTTTCTTGGATTTGTATTCTTTTTCTAACTCTTCAAAATCAATGAGCACATGGTAATCAATGAGAGGCCCTAAACCAAAAACCTCCCTAATTTCATCTGGAATGACTATGATTAGGACCTAGCCATTAGTTCTTCTTACTACCCTCATGGCTTGGTCATAGTTCTTTTTGATAGCTTTATGGAGATCATAGTCCATGAAAACACTAGGAACCACTAGCTTCCCTAAATCAAAATTCTAGACATTGGCATGTGGGGCAAAAAGGTTCCTTTCTGAAAGCCATTTTTAAAACAAATCCAGACTAGTTTGAGAGGTATTGGCATCTCTAACCCAATTAACCTTGTCATACAATCTATCTTCTATCCTCAACCTAGGGTTTAATGTACTAAGCTTTTTAACTTGCACAATTTTAGTAGTGGAATTGGGAAGCAACTCAAGTAAATCATCGTGGACATTCCTATCCAAATAATTCTCCTAACCAAAAAATCCCTTCTTTGGAGGCATTTTGAATTGTAACTTTGTAGAACTAAGACTCTACAAAGATTATGATATGATTACTTACTTGAATATTTTCTCGTTCATTTCTGTAATTTTGTAGTGTATTCACGAATAATGAAAATTTTCTTCACACTCTTGTCCAGCTCACAACCTTCTCAGGAAAAGCTTGGAATCTTTTTTTGTGTGGGATGAGACTAAGAAAATCTATTGTATTATACTCTATTTTCTTTCACACACAAAGCTTTCAATCCTCACAAATGCATAGACTGGCACCACCTTCTACGTTCAAATTTACACTGTTGATTTTTGAAAAATCCTACAATATAGGGATGTAGGAAAAAATGACTCATGTTCCACTTGACATGTTGGTAGTTAACCCAATGAGATTTTTCCATGTGTGTAGTTCCTTCATTGTTGGCATTTCAAACTGGACCCACTGATGACTGAGGACACGTGTCATCAAATTTCTACCTCACTATACATAACCCTCGAGCATCTTGCTATAGCAAAGTAGCAACAACCATTGATTCTAATTTAATCGTGTGGAAGACATTTGATACATCAGTTAAGGGAAATATGGTGGGTCCCTTATTCACTACCTTGCTATACATAACTTTTGAGAAACTCATCATAGTGAGATAGAGATAGCCACAGATTTGAAGTTGATTTGAGGTGTGGAAATTGCATGAGTTACACAAGATGTTGTGGGTCCTATATTCACTATGTCGCATAGAGTAAAAAATGCACATCTATCCATAGTGAGATAGTGAGAATCCTTGATCCAAGCTTGATCTAATGATCAAAATCCCTTGTATTTTTTTTGAATGGGGAGTGGGTCCATGTTATTGATGATGTGAGAAAATCCTACATAGTTGGCATATAAAACCATATTCTAATCCTAGTCACATTTCCATGTTGCTTGGGTCCCACCATGTATTCATTTCATGGTAGCTCACTATGTTTCCAATGACGAGATGGATAATTTTTTTTATAGTGAAGTAGCAAGCTCTGGTGGCTATTGAAAACTCGGCACTAGAATAATAAAGTCAAGTCAAGTCACAATCACCCTCATTAATGCTTCTGATATAACAATAATTACTCACCATGCACTTGGAAATCTTGTAGTCACTAGGAAGTTTGGAGGCCATTGTGTCATATATTTCCTAGCTATTCACTATGTCACTAACAGTGAGGTGCTTATTTTTTTCTAATAGTGATATAGAAAATCATCATAGAAACTATTATTCCAGTGATTTCTTTTTCCCTCTTTTTAGTGATTTCCTTTTCTTGCTCTGATAGTATTGAAAAAATGCATGTGACTAATTACTTTAGATGCAATAGAAATTTTTATCACAACACCTACATTTTATGGCCTCGTCCTTTAATTTTGTAGTATTCACTACCTCATTGTACATAAAAAGTGTGCAACTCACCATAGTGAGGTAGCGATTGCCATAGATCTTACCAAAATCAGACGATGAGGGACATAAGAGACAAAGGTGACTTAAGGGTGAGGAAAATTTGAAGTGATTACAGAATATTCACAATTTTTTCTAAAGTATTTCGTGCCCAAAATTTTAGAAGGAATGAGACATAGGGTTTAACAAATGTTTTCAAAAGCTAGCAAATCTGGAAGACTAAAAACTAGAAACCCTATTCACCATTAATGGATTCAATTCTAATTTTTTGTACCTAAGCTAGGGAAATTTTATCATGCAAAATACTAGACCAACACATTTTTTAGCTAGTTTATGACAAGTTAAGAATCTCCATAGATGTGCAATTTAGTGATTCTCCATTCAAGAGCCATTTTGATCCCATTTGTTAATGCATCATATTCTAAAATGTTGTTTGTGTAAGGGGATAAGAGTTTTTATTATTTTGGCATCATATATCCATGAGGGAAAACAAACAAGACACCTACTCTAGCTCCATTCTATGTATGAGAATCATCAAAGAATGTTTTCCAAGTTCTCTTAGCGATGTACATAATTGAGGCATTTGGAGACTCAATTTGCATGGGCATTGTATCCTCTAATGGAAAATTAGCCAATTGATTAACTATGGCCTACCCCTTGATGGCTTTACACTCAACATACTGAATGTCAAATTCTAAAAGAATCATCATCCATTTAGCTAGATGACTGGTAAGCATAGCTTTGGTCAACAAATACTTCGAGGATCAATTTTAGAAATTAGGTGAACTATATGTGCTAACATATAATGTCAGAGTTTTTGAGAAGCAAATACAATTGGAAGGCAAGCTTTCTTAATACTCATGTAGTTCATTTCATAAGCTACCAAAATTTGACTAATGCAATATATATAGCCCATTCTTTACTAGCCTCATCACTTTGGGCTAATAATGCTACCAAAGAAGAAGTTGTAGCTGAGATATACAAGATCAAAGGTTTTCCCAAAATGTGTGGTATCAAAACTAGAGGTTTTGCCAAGTACCTTTGATTTGGTCTAGACTTTGTTGACATTCATTGTTCCAGATATGAGTAGAGCCTTTATGAAAATTCTTGTTAAAAGATTGAGCTTTATCAGCCAACTGAGAAATTAATCTTATTATGGATTGGAGATATTCTTGCAACCTTGTAAGTTGACTAATATTTCTTTGGGGGAGGAATTTCCATGATAGCTTGGACTTTTTCATGATCAACCTCAATGCCTTTTGCTGAGATAATGTAGCTTAGCAATTTTCTAGATGTGACACAAAAGGCACACTTTTTTGGGTTCAACCTAAGTTGAAATTGTTCCATACGGTCCAATATCAGACTAAGATCTTCAAGTTGTGTGTCTCATTTTCTAGGTTTAACCAGTGTGTCATCAACATAGTCTTCCATATTTTTATATATTATATCATAAGAGATGGTGGTCATTTCTCTTTGATATGTATCGCCAACATTTTTGAGCCCAAAAGACATGACATTCTAGTAGAAAGTATCCCAAGAACATGTAAAAGTTGTCTTCTCTTGATCAGCTAGAGAATTCTTAATTTGGTTATTCCAAGAAAAGGCATCCATGAGGGAGTACATTTTATAACTTGCCATCATGTCCATTGATCATGTCTATGTTTGGTACCAAAAAGTCATCCTTTGGGCATGCTTTGTTTAGATCTCTAAAATCTATAGAAAATCAGATGGATTTATCATGTTTAGACATAGGTACAATGTTGGAAATCCACTTTGTGTAATTGATAGCTCTGATAAAATTTTCACTCTGGAGCTTTTCCAACTCCTTTTTGACCAATAAGGCTAGGATGCATCTGTATGCTTTGTTTATACTTTTTTGAGGTTTAGATATCACCACAATGTGGTCTTCACCATCAACCACTTTTTTTTCTTTTAGTTTTATGACCAAGGTACTTGATATCAGATTTCATCATGTTAACTGCGAGTTCACTAGTGGAAGAAATGATGGGTTCAATGGCATTTAAGTAACAAGTGATCTCATAGTCATTTTGAAATGATGAGATTTCAGGTCTTTGACTTTGAAAGGACCAATCTATGAGATCAAGGTGAATCAATGAGAATGATGTGTAAGCTTCAAGGTTGTTAATATGAAAAGAATCATCTCTGGTGACATGCAAAGTTTATCCTACTAATATCAGATTGGTTTTGGCAAGTGCGTGTCAACACATTTAAGACATTTACTTAGTTCATGTCGAACTAGTATGCCTATCGAGTACAACAAGTAAATATTAGAACATGCTAAGTTGTAATGAGTGTCAAGTCACTCATGTGTTGAGTCACTCAAGTGCCAAGTAGACAAACCATGTCAAGTGATTCAAGTGTCAAGTAAATAGTAGATGCCAAGTAGCTCAAGTATCGAGTCAGAATAGTGTATGTTGAGCATCAGAGACTACATATGCCAAGTGATATAGATTGGACATATTTGTTTTTTATGGAACAAACAAGTATGCAAACCATTTTTTAGCTGATCTAAGGATATATTTCAATCTTTTAGAGATAAGGATGAATCTATATACAGATTCCCTATACAATTACTTGTAGCCAATAAGAAAATGGGACGGTTTAAGTGGAAAAATGGATGAATCTTAGTCATAGATTCATACCTAACCCTAAACCACCTAAGTCTTCTTAAGGAGGATGAAACCATAAATATTTAACAATGTTGAGATCTTTGCAAAAGGATGAATGATCAAATTAAAGGAGTGAACAAGATAGTTTGTAGAGCACTCGAGGTAACATAGTAGTAAGAGTGAATTATAGAATTAGTTAAGTGAAGAATAGAGGATAGAGGATACAATATTGATACATTAGATTATGAAGGATCAACTAGAGATTGGATAGAGGTGATCTATTATTAAGCAAGAAAGTGCCAACCATAGGATATATGCTAAGACATTTTGAGAGGTGATTTTAGTTAAATCTCTTAATAGAATAGTCTTAACAGGCTATATAAAATCCTTTAACAATGTGCTTACTTAGTTGTCAGTTGAATTCCTCTAACAAGGCACACTTCTAATAGGGTGTTGAAATCCTCTAACAAGGTGGAATTTAACAGTCTTTGTAAGCCTTTAACAGGGCAAGCCTTTTCCAGGATAGACCATGAATCTTGCTATAGTAGTGAAGATTTATGGGTGTCATCTCCACACTAGTTTTGCCTTCTCATTTGGAGGGCTTTTGGGTAACCATATATGGTGTTAATTGTGTGTTTGATTACATGTTTACATGATTAATTCATATGCTTTATATGTTATTTTAGTTCATTATGAATGTGATGTATGAAAGATAAAAGTTTTATGGGTCCAAGTTTAAACTCTTGATTCACCCCCTCCTCTTAGAAGTTTAATCCTTTGCCACTTGTAATTCCAAAAAATTGGTTTCAGAGCTGAGGTCTCTAAAAGAGAAACTTTTTAGATTAGAGGAAATATCTTGAAGAGGAAGCCTACAAGTTGGGAAAGACTATTGAGAACCAAGAGATTGAAATAAATCTTATACTACATCAACTAAATGAAGCTAGAGATGCTTTAAAGAGTTCCTTGAAGAGAAGGAAAGATATTGTTATTGTAGAGAATGATACACTATACAAAGAGATAGGCATCACCAAACTATTTGTAGATTGTAACTCTAGTGAATTTGATGCAACAACTACAAATCTAATGGAGAAGAATAGAATCCAAGCTAAAGAAATCAAAAGTATCAAGTTGGAGCAAGAATCAAAAGCTACACTACTATGTGAGGTTACTAAACAAAAGAAGAAATCCATGGAAGAAAAAGCTTTGATTGAAGAAGAAAAAATAATTCTGGCAAATAGATTAGAGGAAAAGTCAACAGAGATAACTAAGATCTCCAACATGCAATTGGATACTCTAAATCAAATGATGAATGCCAACTATGAACTGAATGTCAAGGACATTTAGATAACCACATTGAAGTTGTAAAATGAACAACTATAAAATGACCTAAAAAGAGAAAAGGAATTTGTTGAAATTTTCAATAGGCACAATGAAGCCATCAAGTACTTTGAGCAATTACCGGGATCCCCTAGAGCTAACAAAGATACATTAGGATTGGGCTACACAAGCATTGAAGAAGGAGAATTATCCAAGGTTGCTAAAGAAAGGAACAATAGAGGTAAGAATCCCAAACCTACTTGTCACAGTTGTGGAAATAAATGACATACTGCTAATGCATGCAAGAGCAACAATAAAAATTTGAATGTCAAGCCTAAGAACATGGTTCATTGTCATAAGTGAAATAAACAAGGTCATTAAGCACATGAATATAGAACTAGAACCATGCATAAACAAAAATTTGAAGGATATTGCTACAATTATTAGAATTATGGACATAAAGCCTTTGAATGTAGATCCAAGTCCATGTAGTCATCAAACAAGCTAGAAAAGGTAAGAAGCTATGTAAATTCTTATAATTGGGATTACAATACAAGATATAGATACCACTATTGTCAAGAATATGGACATGTTCCTAAGAATTGTATTGGGACACACTTCAGTGGTAACTACAAAAGGTGGTTGAATTAAACCACACGCTTTAGCTATTTGAAGATTGGTCATATTAGTAAGCATTGTCCAACTAGGTCAAAGGCACCAAGTTGTGTTGAAATCTGATTCAAAAGATCATTATTGAGAAAGGGAGATTTTTAATGAAAGAATGTTTTCAATCATTATTTTTTCACTGATGTCAAACCTGCTATTTTTTGGAATGACAATTGCTTATAAGATCCAACTATTATCACTTAGGTGATTGATGAAGATGATTTAATCAATAAGATGTAACAACAACATCTAGAGAAAAGGTTGAGTTATGATTTTATAATGAAATACAAGGATCAATTAAGACAATGGTGAAATGATTTATTCATAATCTACCTAAAGGTATAGAGGTTGGCTACACTTAGATACTCTAGAAGTAAAAAATATAACAAAACTATCTACAAGGCTTGACTAAATTCATTAGTGGGTGCCAAGCTAGACAAATATAATAGTTGGCAAGCATCAAAAAAATTTAGTAGCTGGGAGTGAATTCATAGTTGATGTCGAGTAACACAGTATGTATTGAGCATCAGAAAGAAAATAGTGTTGAGTTGTTGTATTACTTGAAAAGTTAAAGATTCACCAAATCTGAGCCAACAAGTTTGTTATCTCAAATTTTGTGAACTAGGTGGAAGATAAGGATGATGATCTAGTGGTACAAAATTTGAGGTTAACCATTTTTGGGTGATTGCAAGTGGATTCTACATGAAGCTTCTAGAAGAAAAATGATGGGTAGATACATTATATCTTACCTAATCAATTAAAACCCTAATCTAAGCAAGGGAAGTAAGTTTGGAAAACCATTCCAAAATTCCTACTTAAGGAGTTGCTAGTCATGAAGCAAAGAGTGGTTGGATAGAGCATGTGATGTCAAGGAGAAAACATTAAGAAGGAAGAACAGAGTACAAAGACTCTACTTTGATAAGTGACCATAGAGGTGACTACATTAGCATAATGAGTAGGGAGACTCATAGAGATAGAAGCTTGATGAGTGGAAAAGATATTAGAGCTACAAAGACTGAAAGCCAAGTAGAGTTGTGATTTAAATTGAGATCTAAAATCTACATGTTAAGTTGTAAGTTGTATAAGGTCAAAAGCCCTTATTAAATACTCTCTAGTAATTGTATCAGTTAGGGAAAATCCTTTGGACTAATGTTAGTCTAACAAACATTGAAAATTATTTTAATAGGGTGGCATTCCAATTGAATGTTCTAAAGTCCTTTAACTAGACTCACTTCTAACAGGGTGATTGAAATCCCTTAACTGGGTCACATTTAATAGTGTGTATTGTAGCCTTTAAAAGGACAAGTCTTTCATAGGGCATCACTTTAGAAGAGTGAGAAAGTAGTAGCATGTTATTGATGGTTTTTCCTAAATTGGTTTTCCATGTAAATCACTTTGTTATGTGTTTATTTTTCATGGCTTATTGGTGCATGTTGATTTAATAGTAACTTTCTAGTTAGGATGTTTAGCTTGGATGCATGAAATGATTAATGGGCTCACTACACTTAGTAAAAAGTTTTATTAGGACATCTAGACCTTGAATAACCAATTCAACACCCCCCCACCCCCCCATTCTCAATTATTTTAAAGAATTTATAAAAAGTGGTATCAAATCCATCTATTGATTTAGTTTGAAGGTACTAGAAGAATAAAGATCAAGATCTCTAAGAGAGAAGTTCCCAAGCTCAACAGAGAAAACTTCATTGCATGGAAAAGTCTAATGAAGCTGCACCTTGGATCTATAGGTGATCATGCACAAACCTCAATCATAGAGGAACATGTTGATCTAGTTGGTGTGCCTACTACTAAATATATGAAGAAAAAGAAGGAGCACAACCAAGCAATGTTGGAGATTGCCTCTACCTTTAGCTACACTAATTTTGATGACATCAAGGGATATAACATTAAATTCAAGATGTGGGATTCCTTGTCAACCATTTATGGAGGAAATATAAATGTACAAAGAGCCATGTCCGAAAGCCTCAAAGGAAAGTTTGACAACATGAGAAGGGAGGAAGGTGAGAAAATTGCTCAGTATGCCTCCAGAATAAAAGAAGATGTAAGTGCAATTAGAAGTTTTTTTGGTCATATATAGGATGAAACTATCCTTAGGAAAGTTTTAAGAACCTTGCTACCTATTTATGCTATTAGAATATCAACTATTCAAGAACTGAGGCGCATACAAGGAAACAAACTAAGTCTTGAAGGTTTAGTAGGAAGACTTACTGCATTTGAGTTATCCAACTTTGATAACTACAAACCTGAGAGTCTTGAATCTATTTTCACAACCAAGCTATTGTTCAGAGACACTAAAGAAGTGAAACCAAAGAAGAAGAAAAGAAAGATAAAATATGCATCTAGTTATAGTAATACAGATGTTGAACAATTGGAAGCGTTGTTGGCTAGAAGATTTTATAGAGGAAAAGGTAAATTCAAAGGTAAGCTTCCTATTTTTTTTAAATTGCAATGAAGTTGGTCACATTGCAGCAAGGTGCACACAAAAGAAGAACTACAGAGAAGGAAACAAGTAGAAGAATAGAAGAGAAGATGATGGTAGAGACTATAAAGATAAAGGAAAAAAGTGCTACATTGTTGAAGAAGATGATTTAGATGAACATGATGATGAGGTAGTCTATGTAGCTATGAAGGATGAGTTAGATGAAGATGATTTATTACCTGTGTGAACAAAAATGATAAATGGATCATAGATAGTGGATGCTCACATCACATGACAAGAGACAAGGTAAGTTTGTTACCTTAACTCAGTATGATGGAAATAGTGTTAGATTTAGAAATAATGCTCCATGTCTAATAAAAAGAAAAAGGTTCCATTAAGATTATAAAGAAGATCTCATGTGATAATGCATATTATGTTGAAATATTGAACTACAATTTGCTGAGTGTGTCACAGTTAAGCAATGCAAGATGTAAAGTAGAGTTTGGAAACAAAACTACCAAGATCTATGACAATGATGGAAATCTGATAGGAAAATGAGAACAAACTAGGAGTAATCTATTTTATCTAGATACAGAGGATGTTTCCTATCTTATTATAAGATATTATGATGTGTGGCTATGGCATAAAATGTTATGTCATGTGAACTTTGACAATCTGATCAACATTAGCAATATAAAGAAAGTTACAGGTTTGCCTAAACTAAAGAATTTTCATAATAGAATGTGCAAACAATGTCAGCTAGGAAAAATGACCAAGTCAAGTTTCAAAAGAAAAACATATATTCCCAAAGAAATATTAGGGTTAGTTCATAGTAACTAATCTGGTCCAATAGAAGTGCAAAGTTACAAAGGAGACAAATATATAATGATGTTTGTTGGTGACTACTCTAGGATGATGACTATCATGTTTTTAAAGAAAATATCTGATAGCTTTCAAATGTTTAAGTGGTATTTAGCTAGGGTTGAGAAAGAAATAGGAAAGAGTTTGAAGTGTCTAAGATCAGATAGAAGAGGTGTATTCAGTTCACATAAATTTGAGACATTTTGCAATGACAAAGGAATCATAAGATGGACTTCTGCACTAGGAACACCTCCATAGAATGGAATTACTAAGAGAAGAAATAGATTAGTGATGGACTGTGCTAGAACACTAATGATGGAGAAGAACCTTGGTTTAAAGTACTAGATAGAAGCTATAATTACAACTATTTACAACATGAATTGAGTATAAATCAAGAAAGGTACAAATGCAACTCTTTTTGAACTTTGATATGGTCACTCACCAATGTCAAACATTTTAAAGTATTTGGTAGTAAATGTTATATTCTTAAGGATACTAGAAATGGTAAATTTGATGCAAAAAGTGATGAAGGCATATTCCTTAGTTATTCCACAAGAAGTAAAGCATATAAGTGTCTAAATATTAACACTAACAAAATTGTGGGAAGTGAAAATGTTTGTTTTGATGAATATATAGAAGTTCATAATGATGAACCCATCAAAAGAGTAGAGGAATACAAATCATTTGTATACTTCTATCAGAGAATTCTTATTGAAGAAGATGTTGTCAATCAAGCTAGGAATCAACAACAAGTCTCAATAGCTATAGAGTCATAGCCACTCAATTCAAAGTTGCATTCAGATGTCGAGTTGTAGAATGAAGAAAACACTCATTCTAATTCTGAAGTTGGCACACATAACAGATATGTTGAGTTACCTAAAAGAGATGCACATAGTGACTCAGAAGCTGAAAGACCAAACATAGAAACAAGGAAAGAATCAACACTATCCAAGTATGTTAGAAGACATCACCTTGCTGAAAAAATCTTTAGAAATAGAGATTTCAAACCAATGACAAGGAATAGATTAAGGAGTGAATCATGCTTGTTGAGTCAAATAGAACCCAAAATAGTGAGAGATGCACTTGAAAGTGATGATTGGTACATGGCCATGGAAGAGGAGATTGAGAAGATATAAAAGAACAATAATTGGATCTTAGTTCCAAGACTAGCTTATAAAAATTTGATTGGAATCAAGTTGGTGTTTAGGAACAAACTAGACAAGAATGGTGAGATCAAAAGGAATAAAGCCAGACTAGTTTGTAAAAGATATGCTCAAGAAGAAGGAATAGATTATGGGGAAACATTTGCCCCTATTTCAAGGATGGAAGGAGTAAGAAAAGTACTTGCATATGCTACCCAAAAAGGATATAAGGTCTACTAGATGGATGTCAAGTCTACATTTCTGAATGGTATATTGGAAGAGGAAGTCTACATAGAATAGCTAGAAGGATTTGTGGATGACAACAACAAGGATATGGTGTGTAAATTTCATAAAGCAGTCTATGGGCTGAAACAAGCACCAAGAGCATGTTATGAGAGGCTTCACAAATATCTTGTGAAGATTGGATTTGAGAGAATTGGTGATAACAATAATCTATACATCAAAATAGAAAAAGGTAAGGACATACTACTATAAAAAATCATTGTTGGTGACATAATATTTGGAGGTAAAGATGCCCTATGCAAGGATTTTGACAATCAAATGAAACATGCATTTGAGATGTCAATGTTTGGTGAAATCAAGTTCTTTGTTGGCTTACAAGTCTATCAACTGAAGCATGGCATATTGATTACCTAATCAAAGTACATCAAGGAAATACTGAAAACTTTTAGAGTGGAAGACTTAAAACCTATGAGTACACCTATGATAATAGGACATAAGTTATCAAAGAATGACGAGTTAGCTGAAGTGAATCAGACACTATATAGGTCAATGATTGGTAAGTTACAATATGTTGTACATAGCAAACCTGATATAGTGTTATCTGTTGGTATAGTTGCAAGATTTTTTGCAAATCCAAGAGAAAATTATCTTATAGCATTAAAGAGAATCATGAGATACCTAAAAGAAATAAATGATTTTCGCCTACACTATAAGAGGGCTAAAAAATTTGAGTTGAAAGCTTACATTGATGTAGATTGGGGAGGAAATATAGATGACAGAAAAAGCACCAATAAAAGAGCACTCTTTTTAGGCAGAAGACTAGTTGCTTGGACTAGTAAAAAGAAAAATTGTACCTCACAATCCACAACTAAAATAGAATATGTTGCTACTGCCATCAACTACACCAATATTGTATCAATAAAGCATCTACTCAAAGGTATGAAGGAGGAGATAACTAAACCTATGATACTATATTGTGATAACACAAGTGCCATCAACATTTTAAAGAACCCAGTGATGCATGCCAAGACAAAGAACATAGCAATCAAGTATCACTATGTTAGAGAGCTAGTTGAAGATAAATAGGTAAAGATGGAATATGTTAATTCCAAGGAATAAATTGCTAACATCTTCAAAAACCATTACCTCAAGATGCTTTTGAATATCCTAGAGGTAAGTTAGGGGCATTACCCCTATCAAAGGTTGTTTAAGAAATAGTAAGACAACCCTACATCAAATAGATTGACTACTAAATGATATAAATTGATGCAAAGGATCATGCTTAAGGATTTTTCTTGAAGTAATAAAAGTGCTGAAATTTCAAAAAGTCACAAAAAAGGTGATAGAGGGAGAAATTAGAGTTACTACAAATGCTACATTTTTTTATTAAGATGTTGAGATAACATGTCTTTGGCATTGTTGTCAAAGAGGGAGATAAATAGTGGAAAATGATCAAATCTTCAAAAGAAAATAGAGGGAAAACTCTTGTAGAGGGAGAACTCTTGAGAAAGAAATAGTAGAAAGAGAGGGAGAAACAAAAAGACAACAAGAAGCTGATATAAGGTGAAGAGAAGCTCATCTTTGATCAAAGCTAATAGGAAGAGAAGTAGCATCTAAGATGAAGAAGATCAAGAACTCAGAGATAGTTATCAAAAAAAAATTTAGGATAAAGATCTATCTTGTAAGAGGGAGTAATAAGAAGCTGATAATAAGAATACTAACAGAAAAAACAAGCTTTTCTTTTTGGCATTTGGCCTTGCTATTTTAGCCTAGTTAATTTGTACTTAACTTGGTTGACCAGTTTGGGTTTTCCATCAATGCCAAAGAGGGAGATTATTGAAATTTGATTGAAAAGATCATTATTGAGAAAGGGAAATTGTTGATGAAAGAATTTTTTCAATCATCTCTTTTCATTGATGTCAAACCTTCTATTTACTAGAATGACAATTGCTTATAAGATCCAAGTACTATCACTTAGTTGATTGATGAAGAGGATTTAATCAATAAGATGTAACAACAACATCTAGAGGAAAGGTTGAGTTATAATTTTGTAATGAAGTACAAGGATCAATTAATAAAATGGTGAAATGATCTATTGATAATCTACTTGAAGGTATAGAGGTTTTCTACACTTAGATACTTTAGAAGAAAAAGTTGTAACAAAACTGTCTATAAGGCTTGAATAAATTCATTAGTGGGTGCCAAACCAAACAAATGTAATTAGTACCAAGCATCACTAAAATTTAGTAAGTACCAATTGAATTCATAGTTGATGTTGAGAAACATGGTATGTGTCAAGCATCCAAAAGTAAATAGTGTCGAGCTTTTGCATTACTTGAAAAGTCAAAGATTCACCAAATTTGAGCTAAAAATTTTGTTATCTCAAATTTTTTGAACTAGGTGGAAGATAAGGATGATGAGATGGTGGTATAGAATTTGATATTAACCATTTTTGGGTGATTGCAAATGGATTCTACATGAAGTTTCCAAAAGAAACAAGATAAAGAGTAGATACATTATATCTGACCTAATCAATTAAAACCCTAATCTAAGCAAGGGAAGTGGGAGTCAAAAAGCATTCCAAAATTCCTACTTAAGGATTTTTTAGTCACACAGAAAAGAATGGATGGATAGAGAATGTGGTGTCAATGAGAAGGCATTAAGAAGGAAGAACAAAGTGCATAGACTTTGCTTTGATAAGTGACCATAGAGGTGACTACATCAGTGCAACAAGTAGGGAGAGTCATGGAGACATAAGCCTGATGAGTGGAAAAGCTATTAGAGCTATAGAGACCAAAAGGCAAGTAGAGTTGTGATTTGAATTGAAATCTATAATCTACAAGTTAAGTTGTAAGTTGTATTAGGCCAAAATCCCTTATTGAATACTCTCTAGCAATTGTATCAGTTGGGGAAAATATTTGGACTAAGGTTGGCGTAATAACCATTGAAAAATCCTTTAATAGGGTGGCATTCCAAGTGAATTTTCTAAAGTTCTTTAGCCAAGCTCACTTCTAGTAGGGTGATTGAAATCCCTTAACTAGGTCACATCTAATAGTGTGTATTGTATCTTTTAACATGGCAGGCCTTTCACAGGGCATCACTTCAAAAGAGTGAGAAAGTAGTAGCATGTTATTGGTGGTTTTTTCCAAATTGGGTTTCCACATATATCACTATGTTATGTGGTGATTTTTCATGTCTTATTGATGCATGTTGATTTAATAGTAACTTGCTAGTTAAAATGTTTAGTTTGGATGCATGAAATGTTTAATCGGCTCACTACACTTAGTGAAAATGTTTTATTGGGACATCTTGACCTTGAATAACTAATTCACCCCCTCCACCCCTCTCAGTTATTCTAAAGCATTTCCAACAAGTTGTGAATTTGATAAAGGTAAAGGCAAGGCAAATTTTGAACACACTAGAGATGAGATGAACAAGACATGGAAAAAAGAAAGATTCTTATAGTACACCAAATATAGAAGGGATCACTTCACCCAATGGGTCAAGTGATCACACCTCATCAAACTAAACAATCAAGAGGTATGTGGGACTAATATTTTAAATATTATATTATACATTAGTTACAAAAGAAGTCAATACTAAAATGACTACATTAGAATGAATGAAGATGCAAGATGTTGTTGAAAATTCAAGATTAAATCTTTAAAGTTTTCTTGTTGTTGTTGAGTATGAAGAGTTTTTAATGGATGTGAAGTAGAATGCTAGTTGATTCTGAGTCTAGAGTAGCTATCAAGTGATTGTAATGTCAATGGATACTAAATGATTCTAAAATCAAGTTAGTGCCGAGTTTATAGTTGTTCAAGCACTAAGCATTAAATGTAAGGGTTTTTGAAGGGTATATTGTCATTTTTCACTCATTTTTCATCATTTCAAATTCAACCAAGAGCAAATAGAGTAGACGGTGATTTAAAAACTTGTTCAAAGAAATTGTAAAGATTTCAGCGATGATCTCACACCAACCTACATATTTTATAAAGTATTTATCATAAGCTGAGCTACACAATTTTTCTTGCAAGCAAACCCTAGTTTGACAAATGGTGTCTAGTTCAAGGAATAGAAGGGAAAGAGGTTTTAAATGTTTAGCTAGTTAGTCATGGGGTCAAACAACCCATATTCAAGGCCATCACTGACATAGTGTACAAATAAGATCCCTCTAGAGCACTTTTAAAGATTCCACCAAATGTTATTATGGTTTAGGATGTCAAGAAATGTTACAATTGTAAGATTGGTAGCATTGGAGACCTAGAAATTAGAGAAGCCTATGATAGATTATGTAATAATGGTGTTCTAAAAGAAGAATATAAAATTGTTGAGAGAAAGGGTTTGACCCATGCCCTAGAAATTCCTACCATTTTCAAGATTGAATGGATCTAAATTGTCTTAAGCTGAATAAATAATGGAACCCTATGGATAGAAGGAGGACCAATTAAGATATCAAGAGGGTAATTCAAAAGGTGACTAGATGCCCAACCCTAGATCAGCCCAAGACTCTAAGGAGCAACTTCAAAGTTGTAGAGAGAAAAATAGGGGCAAAATGGAACAAACATGGGATGACAATTGATACTATTACTGATCCACTACTGGACTTTTCCATTAGAGTAATTTCACACAAATTCAATCAATCTAGTAGATTGAATACTGTACCCTATATTGCAGTAGATGTTGGCTATAAAATTGTGAAGAAAGATCATACTTATGATTTGACTAAGCTACAATTGCAACAATTGATGGAGAACATAGGAGCTATAAGGAAAACCAAAAGTGTACAATGCAAATTTGGTTCAATACTTATTTGTATATTATTTTATGTATAAAATGCATTCCCCTCATTTGGTACAATTGGATGGAAGACCAATAGGTCAATAGTAGTATAGATCAATGAATATATTGCATAGATGGGAGAAAATTTTGAAACATTGATGACTAGCTAATTTGAGGACTTTAAGAAGTCAATGAAAAAAAAAATGAGGATAATTATTCATTAGTTGAGCAACACTACAATGATATATGCTTTCTAGTTGATTCTGATTACACCTTTATATAGGCTGTTACACTAAGGGTTAGATGGTTAAGACCACTTGGATATGAGATCAATGTTGATGAAGTGTCAACAACAATAACTGTACTTCTAGTAGAGGAAGTTGACAAGACTACAAAAATCTTTGGAAACTATGATGTGATGAAATCAAAGATTGAAATGGAGTTCAAAACTACCTCCACACTTAAGAAGAAAGATAATTTGGTAAAGAAGCTAAAGGCTAAATTTGGTGAAGGTATAGGTGAGGAAGAAGAAGAAGTAGATGAAGAGGATGAAGAAGAAGAACAAGAACAAAAAAAAAGGACTTCTTGCATTGACCCAAGGTATGGGAGAGGACATGGAAGAAGAAGAAATAGAAGGTCATGAGGAAGAAGAAGCTGAGGAAGCACCTACAAAAGATAAGCCAAAGAAGAGAAAGGCTAAGGCATAGCCTGTGGACAAGGAAAAGAAAGTTGTCAAATCCTATCCTAGCCAAGCCTACTACTCCTACCACTAGAGTCAACACACATGAAAACACATAGAAGGCCAAGGGCAAGACTAAGGCTATAGATCAAGAAGGCCAAGTACAGAAGACACAGAGAAGAAAAAATGTTGCATGAAGAAAAGACTAAATTAGATGATTTGATTCAATTCAAAGTGATAAGTCACAAGCCACTTTCTGATATTGAAAATGTGTGTGAAAATGTTAGAAATAAAGGAGATTTGTCTAGATTTAAACATACTAATTTTGAGAAACTTGAGAAAGAAGAAAAAAAGTTAGTAGAAGATGCCCTATATGCAATGATGTCTAAATTTAAGACTACACCATTGAAATTCACAAACTCGGTACCTAAGAAATGATATAGTTTAGTAGAGAAAAAATGGCATTATTGTTTAAATTTGGAAAAATAAATAAGGGAAACTAAATTGGACCAAGCAATGCTAGAAATGAAAAAAGGGCATATTGCTAAGGATACTAAGAAATATGGAGTTAGGTTTACACCTAAGTATAGAGCCTTAAACATACTTCAAAACAACATTGAAGATGTGGTCAAGAAATCTACCCAAATATGGAAACTAATCTATGGGTTGACCACTATAAAACAAGGGGAAGTTGACCCTTTTGAGGGTAAAAATGATGATAAAGATGAAAATGATGAAGAAGATAATGACAAATAGGAAAATGAAAATAAAGACAATACAGTTGGGGAAGAAATATAAAAGAAAGATGATGACACGACTACAGTCAACAACAATAATATGAACAGAGTGTGTAGGACACACAAGTGCCAAGTGTTAGTCCCCCACATGACATAGTCAAGTCAATAGAAACTACTATTGTCAAGGATGTTCCTGATGCATTAGCACAGAACATTAATCCACTGACTATAGATGAAATGAAGAAAATGTTGGACCAATTTACACTACATGATAAGTTATGTGACAATCTAGTCTTGGTGAGTGTAGATGAGCTCCAAAAGGTCATAACTAACATCACAAGGGACAAGGTGAATCCACAAGAACCACCTTCTACCATCCCTTGAGTCACTCATGTGTAACCTTTGATTCAAACTATAATAGATACACCCACTAAGGTTGATACACTTGTAAAAGTTGTTACTCTTGAGAAGAAGCAGTCTGAAGAAGAAAAATATAGTTCAACTAGATAGTAGGAAGTAGGACAAATAGTTTGATCTATACCTAAGGTACAAGGATAGAGTGTCATTCAATTCATTGTATTATGAAAGAGCCACTCTAAATAAGGTGAGAAAACACCTAAGGTAATGGAGCAAGAAGTCATCCAAGCACTAGTAACACTACCAACATCTTGCACTTTTCTTATAAAAGTTCTTTAGAAGCTAAGAACAAAAGCTATACCATTGTAGATCTTAGTGCTAGGCTCAAGCTCTTCAAAAAATGAAAAGGTAATTCACTATGGTGATATCACTCTTGATGAAGAGATCATTATTCTAATGTTTTATTATGATACAATAACCTTAGATCAAATAAGAATTTTGTAAAAAGCTTTAGATAAAAAGAAACATCAATAAATGCTTAGGAGAGAATACAGGTAGAAGGAAGCTCTTCAAGACATAAAAGACATATTTTTGGATTCATTTAGTCAACCTACTAATGAAGAAACCAAGACACTGCTAGAGAAACTATCTAACATAGTTGAAAAGGTCAACAATGAAGGCATTGAAACAAGTGCTAAAATTTTAGAGTGGTCAAAAAATAAATTCCAAATCAAGGTCAATGAGAAGATATATGGTGACATAGCACTGAATCAAGTTGCATTAGTAACAAAGGTTGAGGATGTGAAGAATGTACTTGAGAAGATATTTTCTTTGTACACTAAAATATGTGACCCTACACTCTTCACCGAAGAAGCCAGACATCATATTTTGAGCCTAGAGAGAAACCTAAACATATCAGGTACAAGGTTAGCCTAGCTCAAAGTGAGAAGCATTTTAATACATTACTTCAAACACAAAGTCAATTATTTGTATTAATAGTAGAAGAGGCTAGCATAAGAGGCAAATTGACAAGTATATATGCATCTCTCACCCCTCATATGGGATACTACACAAGGAGCTAGGCTATGCAGAAACTTTGCTAAAGAAGGATCCCAATCTTCCTACTCTAGATGGCCTAGTACACCTTGTTGTTGAGCTTTCCATTAAAATCAAGTCACTAGATGTTGCATATTACAACTGTGATGTAGGTCTTAAAAATTATAATAGATTTCCATAAATCATTTTTCAACAAACACACTATATTTGTATAGCCCATTTGACATAAGTATAAAAAAAGGGGGAGAATATCCTATGGGGGAGGTAGATAAAAAGGGGGAGACAAAAAAAAAAAGGATGAGAATATCCTATGAGGAAGAATTAAAAAAGGGGGAGTTATACATTTTTTGGAGAAATAAAATAGAGAGATAAAAACAAAGTAGAACATATATCAACTAAGGGAGAGCATTAAAGAGTATAAATGCATTGAAGTCAAAGAGTATCAGTCAGTAGAGACAAATCTACTCATAATGGAGAACAGATTTTGGATATAGAATAGACATATTAACTCAGGGGGAGTTATAAATTTTGAGATATATATGTTATTGCAAAATTTTGAAAATTTTGAAGTTATGTATATAAGTTGAGTCATGGATATGTTATACTCAAGAAGATTAGATTGATTATGTATATTTAAGTGTTTTTGGCACTCATGTCAAAGGGGGAGATTATTGATCTTAGATTGGTTTTGACAAGTGAGTGTCAACACACTTAAGACATTTACTTAGTTCATTCCAAACTAGTAATGCATGTCAAGTAAAACATGTAAATATTAGATCATGCTGAGTTTCAATGAGTACGAAGTCACTCATGTGTTGAGCCACTCAAGTGCCAAGAAGATAGACCATGTGAAGTGATTCAACTACTTAGTAAATAGTAGATGTCAAATAGCTCAAGTGTTGAGCCAAAATAGTGTATGTTGAGTATCAAAAACTACATATGTCAAGTGACATAGATTTGACATATTTTTTTGTTATGGCACAAACAACTATGTAAACAATTTTTCAGCCAACCCAGGGATAGATTTTGATCTTTTAGAGATAAGGATGAATCTATACACAAATTCCCTATTCAACTGTGTGTATCCAATCAGAAAATGGGAAAGTTTAGATGGCAAAATGGATGAATCTTAGCCATAGATTCATATCTAACCCTAAGACACTCAAGTCTTCTTAAGGAGGATGAAACCCTAAATTTTTAACAATGTCGAGAACATTACAAAAGGGTAAATGATCAAATTGGAGGAGTGAAAAAAGATAGTTTGTAGAGCATTCAAGGTGACTTAGTTGTAAGAGTGAATTGAAAAATTAGTTAAGTGAAGAACAGAGGATAGAGGATGCAACATTGATATATCAGATCATGAAGGATCAACCAGAGATTGGATTGAGGTGATATGCTATCAAGAAAATAAGTGCCAACCACAGATCTATGCTAAGACATTTTGATAGATGATTTCAATTAAATCACTTAATAGAGTAGACTTAACAAGCATGTGAAATCCTTTAACAAGGTTCTTACTTAATTATAAGTTGAAGTTCTCTGACAAGACACACTTCTAATAGGGTGTTGAAATCCTCTAACAAGGTGTGAGTTAACAATCTTTGTAAGCCTTTAACAGGATAGGCCTTTTATAGGTCAAATCATGATTCATGGTCAAACCATTGTAATCTTAATTAGGTACACTTTATTTCTGTAGTAGTAAAGATTTTTGGGTGTCATCCCCACCCCAATTTTACCTTCTCATTTGGAGGGTTTCTAGGTAATGATATCTGGTGTTAAGTGTGTATTTGATTACATGTTTACATGATTGATGCATATGATTTATATGTTATTTTCTTTTATTATGCATGTGATGTATGAAAGGTAAAAGTTTTATGGGTCAAAATTTAAACTCTTGATTCACTCCCCAACCAAACATTTACTCCTTTCCCACTTGTAATTCTAATAGAGCCTATAGTAAATGTTTTAAAGGAGTCTAGATCGGGAATAGATCTAGAGGGACCAATGTGATCCACTTAAACATGTAGTGAGCCAAAATTGTTTGACCCTATACTAAACTGTTTGACTACATTTGGTTGGGTTGCATAAGAATCAATGAAATCCACTCTTGGCTCACAAGATGCATCTAATATGCTCTCCCATTCATACTCATGAGAGCTTTTACTTTGATCTCTAGCAATTAGACAAGCCATATTGTTTTGGGTGCATCCTACTTTCATGTCTTGATGGTCATATTCCTCTTGTTATGGCTAATGAGAAGTGGAAGTTTTAGCATTATTATTGGTAGTGAGTGTTTCTTCTCCCCAAAGGAGATAAGTTGTAGGCTTAAAGTCCTCATCTTTTGAAGTGGTGGCAAAAAATGGAGGATCATCATCCTTCAATTCATTCGACATGGGTGTTCTTTGATCAAAGGTTGGTATGCCATCTTCTAACCCAAAGCGTAGGCTAGTAGTATCTCAAGTATCAAAACCTTGAGTATGGCTTAAAGGTTTAACTAGAGCTTTTTTATTACCAGTTAAGGACCCATGGCCCTAATAGCCCATGTTTGCAAGAAATTTATATCCTTTTCCATAGTGTTTAGGAGAAATGGGAGTAGTGATTGTGATTTCCTCCTCATCTTCATCTTCCCTATAGATCCAATCTTTGATTGCTTGTTCTTCTTTTTCTTCTTCTAGGGGAACTGAGAATTGCATGAAAGTGCCAAAAAGGGTCATGGCAGAAGCATAAGGATTCTTTTTGGTAGAAGGTTTATCATAAGACTGAAGGGAAACTAGTAGAGCAACAATAGAGTCTAGAGTGTATTTTCCCATGCCAAGGCTCATCATTTTCAAGTTTTGTTCACACTCTATAAAGGATAGTGTCGGATCATGAGAAGAGTGATTATGTGGAATTAGTGTTTCTATAGTAGATAATGTATTGATGGACATTGAATTTTTACTGGGGGCAAATATTTCATTACCATTAAAAGGGAACTTAATTCAATGATGGTATGTAGAAGGTACTCCTTTCATGTCATGGATCTATGGTCATCCCAACAATAAATTGTATGCAAGGGATATGTCTAGGACTTGGAAAAAAACATCCTTCTCAATTGGACCAAATCCAATTCCAAGTATACTTAGACCTTTGGAAGATCTTCCACCCTCATCATAGGATTTTACAGTGATCTTGTGCCTAGGGTCGATGGCAAATCAAAACATGTCAAACTGTTGGATCATGTTAGATGAAATGATGTTTAGCCCTACACCATTGTCTATCAAGAATAGTTGAATATAAGTATAGAAGACTTGGACTTTAACATAGACAGAAAGGTTGTAGGGATGACTAAGAGTGTGGCCATCTTCATTAGAAAAAGTGAGTTAGTGAGGTGAAGAGATATGGTTCACCATAGCTTAGAATTGTTCCACATCAATATCCGTGGGAACATCAGTAGAACATATATATTTTTTAAGGATATCCTTAAACAAAGGGCATAACTCTAATAACTCAAAAATGGAAATTTGAGCTAGTATACATTGTAGTTGGTAGACAAGGTCATAGTTGGAGATCCTAGAAGTATTGGTTGTTTAGAAGATGAAGCATTCTTAGGATCATGAGAAACTTTTAGGACAACCTTAGATTTCCCTTGGTGATGGAATTAAGTGGTTCACTTTGTGAAGAGGAAGATTCAGCCATTTTGAGTAACACCTTAGGTCTAGTTTCATTATGGTTTTGAGGAAAATTTTACAATTTTAAGATAACTTTTGGTCATTTATCCTCAACATCATAATTGGACTAGTTGTCATCATTAGGACTAGTCATGCATATATACTCAATAGGCTCAAGCAAGCCTATAAAATTATCTTCATCAGTATAGGCATAGTTGATCTTGGCATCATGATTCTTTTTAGTAGATTTGGAGGTCTCGCCTTTCTCATATTATGGCAAGGGTTGTTTAAAGTCTTTGTAATCAACATTTTTTATGAGGCCATCTATGAAAAATTTACTAGCCTCAATGAGATCTTGAATTATCTCTTTGAGGTTGAAACAATTTTCAGTATTATGTCCTTTGCTTCTATGATAACTACAAACATGATCCTCTCACTACCAAAATGGTGTAACGAGTGGATCTTAAGGATAGGAATTATTTGGTAGTGTAACCAGTTTGTTTACTATTGGTGTTTTAAAACTACTGAACAACAAAGGCTCAATACCAAAATAATAACACACATAATCTAAGGGTTAGCTATTTCCTATTAAAAATTATGTGTGTAAACCATCTGGAACCAACTTCAAGAAAACCAAGATTGGATTTCTACTCTTTAGGCTCTATAGAACCAAGGTGGGTATACCTAAGGGATCACTCGGAATGAATGTTGTTGCATGAGAATTATATTACTTTTATTCTGATTCTCATCTACATTCCCTAATACATACATAGTTTATTGATTTCTTCACACTCTCAGATGAAATACACCCCTTATAAATAGATTTGGTCACCATTCTTCTTTGATTTGTAAATACTTCCAGCAATAGAAGCTAACTAAGGCTCAAATGTTTCATCCAAGCAAGTGTTGACCACCTTTGAAAATATTTAAAATAGTAAAATAAAATTGATTTTGATTGTAGATTTGATGTTTATTCATGATCTACCTTCCTGTAGACCAGATTAATTTGATCAATGCCTATTCCATTGGGATTGAGAGTCTACTACAATTTATAGATTTGATTTTTTGCATTGCAACAAAATATGATCAGAAATTCTTACTGGAATTCATTCTTACATACATCCTTTCTATTACCATAGCAATACCATCAAATTCATTAAAGCTTTTACTTAATTCATTGAATCAATAGCTATAATGAATTGACATGCAACCTAATTGAATTGCATTCAATTGGATAAGCTTTACTTCACACAATATTAGAATAATGAGGTAATAACTAAGGAGACAAAATTCAATAAGAACAAGTATGGGGACACCTTGATTTTGTATTTATTTTCCTTGAAAATTGTATATAGTTGCAGTAAAACTTAGAATGACTCTAAAAAGACACAAGTATCACATGATATCAATGTATTCTTAGAAAATTTGTAGAGAAGATACATCATAAAGTTTTCTCAATAACTAGACTGAAACATACTTAATGTAACACTAAAATTGCATTAGAAATTGGGCCTTTCTCTAGTCCTGGAATCTAACTTATATAATGTGAGATGCAACAAGCTTCAGGCGTAGAGAACTAACAGGTGCCCTTTTACAAAAGATATTTACATTTTGCTTCCACAAAAAAAGAAAAATTGTGTGTAACAGAAAAACTTATACATCATTACTTCTTTTGGTAGGACCTTCTCCTGTTACATCTCTTGGAACAATAAAGATCTATAATTTGATTTTCTTATTATTCTAAATCTTTGGAATAAGTGGCTATCAGGCTTGAAAGCAATGTGTCTTCTTTAGTTGCCTGCAGGCTTACTTCAACTTGTGGATTTTCCTTGTCTTCATCATTAATTGTTAAGGTAACAATTACATTTAAATCTTCTTCTACCTTGTCACCTTCTGCTGTCTATTCTACAAACAAAAATTGTTCCTTCCACTCATTGTAAATAGTGTCATCGGGCCAGTCAAAATCTAAAATCTTCCTTTGTATAGTTACTAAAAAATTTCCAATTTCTTCTATTTCAACAAATTCTTTTTTGATTTCACTATAGAATAACTGCACTTTAACCAATTCCTCATTGGTCATTGCCCACAATAAATGTCTAGTTTCATTTATGGCATTATTTATTCTTTGACAAAATGTTTCATCCAATTCCTTTTTCCACTCTTCTTTTTCCTTTATTTTTTCAACAATTTTTAGAGCACTAGGAAATAAATCAAACTTTTCAACTATATATTTGGAGAAATAAATTATCACTCTTTTCTAAAATGAATCCTCTTTGTCATCAAAATTCTCCAACTTATCTAATAAAACAAAAATCTTCTCTATTTGATGACATGACAGCTGGATAATAGATATGTACATGAGAGTAATATCATTATTTCTTTTAGTCCACTTTTCTAAAATGGGTTTCATTCTATTTTCATCTCCCTTTAATTCATCTCTGATTTCTGAAATCCTTGCCAACTGGTCAAAAAATGTTGGCCATTCAATTCTATTTATTAAATACATTATTCCTTGCCTTACTTTTTCTTCATATTGATTGTTTAACTCTACATGCAGTGCATACAATTTATTCTTTCCTTCTTCAAATTCCTTTGTAGTGTAGAATTGTGGCCTATCTGGGGTATCTGGTATCTCCATAATGGGATTTGATTTAAATGGTTCAATATGTGGCTAGGGATATACAATTCTGGGCCTACTACATTCTCCCACCTGGATTTTCTCAAGTTGATTTTCCATTTGAGATACTTGGTTTTCCAATGATTGTATCTATCTATCCCTATCTTCATATGCCTTCAAAACTTCTTCAAATCTAGCATTAAGTTGCACAAACTTATCATCTTCCTATATAGATACTACAGTGTTGAATTTCATTATTTCTAAGGCCACTCCAAAAAATAATTTGCTACCAACCTCACCAAGCCTAAATATTGTAAGTGCACCAACATGCTCTACACTAGAGATTTCCTGCATTCTGGTTTGTTCTCTCTTCTCAATTGACCAAATCACTAGGGCTTGGTGGTCATCACTGAATTTGATTCCTCTGTGGGCCTACAATATTTCTTCCTCTATTCTATACTATACATCTTTATCCTTTCTAATTGAATCAAAAATCATAGCATTAGCTATGTCCAACTTTGGAAAAATTAAGACCAACAACTCATTGACTAATTGTCTCCAGACCTTAGGTGTGAACTGGGAAAAGTCACTCAAAAACTTGGCTTTTACCTCTTCCTAAATAATAGAGTCCGGTTAGCCAAGTTGTTCTATTTTTATTTTCTCATATGGTTTCTCAAAATTTCCTATATTCTTCCTCCAAAAAAATTGTGCAAAATCCCTAGATTTAATTAAAATTTCATGATTAATAAACTTCTTAGAACCTTGAGCAATGATTGGGCCTATCTCCTTACCTAGATAATATGAAATTTTAAGGTCCAAGGAGGTTGTAGGAAGCTCTTGAGGTTCTCCACTTTTCAAGTCTATGGTGGTAACAATGACATCCCCTTCTCCACCAATCTGTCTGAGTTGCTCCCTCAAGGATGTTTCATCATCTATCTAGATTGGGGTTTGTCTTGGGGAGTACTCTTCTACACAAGAAGAGGATCCTTATTTCTACTTTTACCTTTTTGGTGCACTAGCTATAGATGGGCTCTTTGGCATTGGTCTTTCATGAGGTGGAGCTTGTTGTATATGTTGCACCATCACATATCCTACACTCTTTTGCAAATTATATTAACCAAGAGCTATTATGTTTCTACTATTTATTCTTCACTATACCTCTATGGCCCTATCTGGATAGGTGTTGGCATATGTATCTTTTTTCTCATACATTTTGGCAGCAAAATTGTTCATTAACACATTAATTTTGGCTCCCCAATATATTTTATCCTTTAAAGGATCATAGATAGAGTCAAAAGCATTGATGAAATTGAACACTTTCCTAAACACTATCCATTTTTCTTTCCTAACTTCTTGTTCTTGTAAAGAAAAAAATTCCTTATAACATCTTCAAGAAAATACACCTGCTGTGTCATGCAAGTAGGTTTTGTCCTTTCTCTTAAAAGATTATAAAATCCTTCTAGATCAATAAATCTTGCATGGGACTCTACCATATTGTACCTATCTAGAAATAAACTGAGATGTTTCCATCCCTTTCTCACAAAAAAAATCATGTGCCACAGTGAAAACTGGGAAGAAAGTACCCTTCTTAAGAAAATCTCTTTCATCAATAGTCCTAATTTTCCATAAAAACTTTGCTATCCCTATCTTCAAAGGCACTTGGAAAGGAGGCACATGAGGATTCCATAGAAAGCCATATACTCTAATCACTGTAGAAACATTGTATGAGATTATATCCCCCCAATTATGACCAACCAAAAGCCCTTTTGCATGGTCCTTGGGTCTAACCAATTCTAGCAGTGATTGTAGAATCCTAGGGCTATCTCCTCTCAAAAGAAGTCTAAGCTTGGATGCAAAATATATATCAAATCTCACAAAATTGGCATCTCTATCTTTTGAAGTCATGTCAACACTCCTCATCTAGATTGGATTCCTTTCTCCATACCTTCTTCTAGATTCCTTTCTCCATACCTTCTTACTTCCAATTCCATACCCTTAGAGAAAAATGTAATTCCCTTAAATAGACATATATGCATAAGCAATGGATACCAAAAAAAGTGTCTTTTTACCTTTCCTTGTGATATTCCCACCAAACCATTATGAAATTCTTGTGAAAGAAAAGTGGTAAAATCAAGAATACTACTCATTCCAAATTGCAATGTCCAAACTATTATGAAATTCTTGTGAAAGAAAAGTGGTAAAATCAAGAATACTACTCATTCCAAATTGCAATTTTCAAGCCATGATAAGGACAATAGAGCCTTATCAAGGCTGAAAATTTAATCCACAGTTCTCACTGTGAAATCAGGTGCCAACAATCGAATTAGGGAATCCGTCAATGGCCTACCTTCACCGACCACAAATTGGTGACCTCAATATCTGGCTTGCTACTCATACATTGGCAAGAGCTCTATTTAGTTTAACATTATGAAAAAAAAAATTTAACAAGTGCATCAAGCATAATCCCCATGCATGTGGGATAATTTCCAATACACTGGTAGTTAACAAAAACCAGTGCCTACATCTCCAAACTCCAACAATAGTAAAACAAATCTGCCATACACCCTGCTTTCATCCTTCAACATGCAGTGTTATCACTGACTCCACCTCTTGTGTAGCAGATGAGGTACCCACATGGATAGCCAGTCAGTAGTACCTATCTGTCCACCTGTTCAGCCACGCGGTAAAATTTTATTTACTCAAGCACAGTCAGCACAAAGGTCAGACCTAGTATACTGCCAGCAAATTATTCCACTAAGTAGATAGCTAAGTGCCATATCATTGACATGTCATCAGGACATGTCATTTTTCATACCATTTCATACAATCCATACAGTCCATTGGTGCCACATCATCTGCTAATGCCATCACTGGCTTTATTTGTGCTGATGGCATCATTTCGTGTGTCTAAAATTGATGACTATCTGGATGTCATCATAGGCCATTTTATATCTGCTATAATGGCCATATGACCATCAAATTTAACTCATTCTTTTGCTAGTGCAACCCCTCACCAAATTGATTTTGGTTTTTGCAGTCTGACTTCAAGAGGCCATAACTCACACATCTAGACTCCAAATCGGGTGCAATTTTTTTTGAAATTGGGTAAATTTTTCTAAATCTTTTAGTGGTGTAGCTAGTTTCTAGTTTTGGTTTATAGATTGTTCAGAATTTGCATTTTTTGGTGACTGAACCTGAATAATCCTGTATTTTGCAACTTTAAATGCTTCATACAGGTACATCTAGAAAATAGGTTCTATTTTTTTTGAAAGTGCATATTTTATCATGTACTTTCTAGATCTGGCATCAAATTGTAGTGTTGTGTGGACAAAATTGTCACTTTTAGCAATAGGACCTTTCTTTTCTTTGTAATGCTTCAAAATTGTAGCACATTGTAAAGGTTCAAATTTGTACTCTATCAAGAGGTTTTAAAAAAAAAAATTAGAAGTCTATGAAGGCCAAAATTGGCAAGTGGCCCATTGTAATCGCACTCTTGATAAAGTTCCCAAAGCATCTATTTTGGGGGGGTTTCTTGATTTAGTGAAAAGGGGGTGTATTCTTGGTGCTGTGTTCTCTCTTTTCTGCAATTTTCTTTCATTTTTGCATTATGGGAAACTTTAAGTTTCCTAAATTATCTCCTCATAACTATGCTTTTTGGCTAATCAAAATGTTGTATCACTTAATGCATAATGGAGTTTCTCAATATGTAGATGGTACTCTTCCTAAACTAGCACGTGATAATGTATTTACAAGTGAAATTTCAAATTGGGTAGCCATGGATAGAAAAGCCCTAGGTGATATATGTTTGGGGGTAGATGATAAAATCTTGTATCAAATCAAAAAATGTACTACATCCAAGGAAGCTTGGGATACCCTCAAAAGCCTTTATGGGAAAGTGTCTGAAGAGGATGTGTTCAACATTGAAGATGAGCTTGTATCCTTAGATCCTAAGTCATATGACTCAATACAGGAAAACATGGAAATGGAAAATGGAGATTTTCAAGAAGTTCTCTGTGTTCCAAACCTAAGTTCAAATCTCCTTTCAATCTCCCAAGTCACTCACCTTGGAGATGGACATAGAGTTGAGTTCCTTCTAGACTCAATAAAAGTGAACAGTCTTAGAGATAATTCCTTGGTTGCAATGGGGAAAGTGAATGATCACAAGAGGTTGTACTCTTTCTCATATTTTGTACCCAAGTCTCCTTCAAAGGACTTGTTATCACAATCAAATTCAAACATGCAATTATGGCATGAGTAGTATGGTCATCTTGACTATCACTATCTTCAGAAACTTTGCACATATCGCATGGTGAAAGGTCTACCTCAAATCAACTTTTCTAAGGGTGAGTGTTCATCAAATTTAGTGGATATGCATCCAGAGGGGAAGTTACAAAGAGTGAAGTCTTCTAGAGCAGCAGGTGTTCTACAAATGGTTCACATGGTATTAGTAGGTCCTTTTGTATTAAGACAGGGTCGCTATATACTCACTTTTGTTGATGACTTTTCAAGGTTCACTTGGGTCTATTTTCTACTTAATAAGAATGAAGTGTTTGACAAGTTTCTAGACTTCAACGCTCATGTAGAACAAAAATCCAGGAAAGCCATCAAAGTACTCTGAATGGACAATAGAAACATGGATGTGAACAAAAGACTTAAGGACTTTTGCAAACATGAGGGAATTGATCTTTAGACTCCTTCAACATTCAATCCACATAAGATAGATGTTGCAGATTTGAGGATCCGAACTCTCAAGTCTATGGCAAGTTGCATGATTCATGCCAAGTCTCTCAATCCATCATTAGAAGTCAAAGAAATCTCAAGTGCCACTCACATTCTTAATCATTCTCTTCATCCAGCCTTAGATGGAAAAACTCCTTTTGAGGCATGGTGCAGCAGAAAACCTATTGTGACACACTTCAGAGTCTTCGATTGTCCTGCATGGGAAAATAGATCTTCCAAGGGTTGCAAGGCATAGTCATCTTGGCCTTGTACTTTCATTGGTTATGAAGACAATGTGAAGGCATATAGACTTCTAGATCCTGAGACACATCAGATATTTTTGGAGAAGGATGTATATTTTGAGGAAAGTTCACCAAGCTTGTTCTCTACTCCTCTTCGCACATCATACAGTGTGGAAACTAATAGTGACACCAATGATAGTGCTTCAACAAATTCAGACACGTGGGGTTCTATCAATAGATACAATGAGAGGTCACTTCATTAGTTCAATCCAAATGCATACATCACCACAGTGATAGGTCAAGCACAATAGGGTATATCTAGTCTTCCAGATACAGGTTCAGTGATAGATTTGGGGGATAGTGTTCATGATTTTCCTCTTCTTCTTGATGCAAAATTACCTTCTTCAATTGTGACAAGGGTTCCAGACTCTTTTTTTCATTCTCTACATGATCAATCCTCCAATGTTGAAGTGATTATGGATACTTATGATCAACAGTTGTAGCAGGGTTCTTCATCAGTTGCAGAGATGAACAATTCTTTCAGACAAGTTCTTCAGCTAATTAAGTAGGCTTTAGAGACATCACTTATTCATGGGATTCTTTCCACACATAGCGAAAGTGTCTCATTTGTACCTTTGGCATTGTTTCTTCCTAAGGGGAGGAACACCATTCTACAGTCTTGGATAAGCTTCTTCATTAGAGAAGTCACTATTCAACATTCTTCTTGGGGGGGGGGAGCCCATCCTATCTCTCTACCTCTTCTCATCATTCTCTTATGTATATATTAGATGTATTTCATAATGGGGGGTTCTTGATTACCCCATCCATCAATGCATCCTTCTTTATCTCTCTTTTTGGGGGAGGGTTTTTCCCATGAGGTTTTCCCTCTTTCCCCACTTTATGAGAGATTGCATATCATTATGTACATAGTACCTAACATGGCCTTGTAGTCGGGACCCATATTGCATTTCATCCTAGCTTTCGTAAGATTAAGGGCATTCCCCTAACTTGCACTTAAGGGGGGGTGTTGGTGTAAATAAGTATTTACTTATTACACTTACTTAAGTTTTACTTAGGTTGATGCATTATTTAGTTATTTTGCATTATTTTATTATTATTTTAGGTGAGACACTTAGGATTTTGTCAACTCTTATTGAGTTACGCAACTTTAATTATGCACATGGTGTCTACAACACAGGAGTATGCATCATTCATTGAGTTGTTATAATGACAACACAATTTTTTGCACTCCTCATTTAGCACATGTTGTCTACTCCACTAATTTGCACGCTACACCATTGTAGTCTTATCCTCACATCATCACATTTAATCCCATGCTTAATGGAGGATAATCCATATCTGGTGGACATGTGCCTGGTTGTATGACATATCATGGTGCTGACTTCTGTGCATTCTAGAAGCTCTCCTAAGGCCTTTATATTTAGGCGTGCACTCCCACCCAACTATATCCACATGCAAGAACTATAGTTTAGTTTCCCACCCCTATGCACAATTCTATGGCCTACCACTCTATAGGCAATATAGTGATGGTTACTCCCTTCATCAGGTTACTCTTCTAAAGGTAGCTTCATCCAGTCCAACCATAGCGCAAGGATGGTTCTCATTGAAGGCAAGGTGCCCATAGAATCTATAAGGCTGAGGCTCGATAGATTGTAGGGCACCGAGATAGTTACTATTCCCCCAAGCCAATGAGTAGGTAGGTTGAAATGAGAAAGTAGGTTTGAGCCATAGAATAGTAGGGCTTGGCCCCCAAATAGATTATTGCCTTAGGTTGAGTAGTTTCCCATAGATAGCAAGAAACCCCATAGAACCATAGAATTTTAGGGTAAATTGAATGAATATCATCATTCTAATAATACTCTACCTATTTTGGTCTATTATGTGGTTGTCTTGAGTTCTTTAGTTCTTCGGTGAATTTTGGCCTAAGCCAAATTCTTACAGATATGTTTCTCCTTGTCCATCCTGAAAATTCAGCATAGGGTGAAATATAATGCTTGAGCCCTAAGATTGAAATGTTTTCTGATTAATGGTTCTAGTGTATGGGCTATAACCAAAGGAAATGTACCAATCCTAGAAAAATGTTGTTGTAGAGGCACTATCCTTAGGTATGTTCTTTATGCATCATACCTTGCCTGAAGGTCATCCATGCCTATTGTCTCATGCACAATACGGTGAGGGGTTAGATTGAAAACTTCACTAATCAGTTTAGGAAAAACCTTAAAAGAATTGTCTCCAACATAATTCTTCACAAACCTAGTAATATGATCATACTTCTTAGCTAAATTAGTAAGTAGATTACTATCAAAGAAAACCCTAGGTACTACTAGTTTCCTAATGTCAAATTCCCAAATATTGTTCAAAGCAGTGTTAAGGTTTCTCTCAGCAAACTAATTTTTAAAACAATTCCAGACCTCCCATAGAAACCTTCACATCTCTTACCCAATTTTCTCTATCATAGAAACCATCAGCTACAACTAACCTAGGGTTCTTAGGAATCAACTCTCTTCCCTTAGTTATTTCATTTATAGATAATGGGAATTGTTAAATGAAATCATCATGCATAGCCCTCTTAAGGTAATCAGTCTATCCAAAAAATTTCTTTCATGGAGCCATCTTGAAAAATTCAAACATTCACAACATCCAATACTTAATTTTACGAGTTAAAAATCTCTTACCCACCAAATTTGTGCTCCTAATCTGTGGAATTTTCCTTGCAATTCATTGAATCACTTGGTAAAATTTGTGTGCCCTAGCTATAGAAGTTCTTTGTGCTCTGATAACCATTTGCGCTTTGGTCATTCAATAATGGTGAGATCATGAACTATATTAGGGCAATAAAATCACATGAATAAATTCTGAGTAGTATTAACTTCCATTAGCTGTTATTTCCATGTTGCCATGAAATTTGAATCCCATTTATTGATTTTAGTAGATTGGATGACCCTAATTCAAAAAGAAGAATTGCTTTATTTCTTTAAAAATCTAGCCACTTGTCAAATAGGTGCTTCCCCAAATTGCTTAAACTTCTTACATCTTGAAATTGTGGGCAAGTCTAACCCTTGATCATGATTGAATTGACAGTCATGGATTATTGTAGTTTGATGATACCCAGTTAGTTGCATTGACCAATAGGAACTCTTCATAAGAATCTATGCCTTCTGAAAAACTTCCATGCAACTAGATCCTATTTTATCTTCTGAGAATGTCGGTCCTTGATGTCACCTTTGTTGGAAATAATCAGGACTAACAAGGTTACTAAGAGGGGAGGGGTGAATCAGTAACTCTAAAACTTTAAATCAATTCAGCATAATAACATATTCACCATTCATTCATCTAATCTACTATATGCATGAAAAAATAAACATTCATAACACATGAACACATTGATTTGGTGACCTAGAAACCTTCCAATTAGAAAGTAAAACTGGGGTGGGGATGATGCCCACAAAACTTCAATACTATAGTATAAAGTTGGCCTATTAAGGCTTACAATGATCACTTCTAGTGATCTGCCCTGTTAGGAGCAAGTAGGATTGCTAGATCCACCTTGTTAGAGGATTTACAAACATACAATGAAGTATGCACTCTGTTAGGAGATTTACAAAAGACTATTAAGTCTACCTTGTTAAAGGATTTACAAACTGATTCAACTGTTAGGATGAAGTAGTGGATCTAGTTACAAATGATTGCTGATAAGATCCTTTATGTACTGATCACTTGATTAGATAGATATAACCTTTTTGCATCTATGTTGACCTTGTTGTATTCCTCTGTTCTGCTACTCATTCACTTTTACTCTTCTCAAAATATTGCAATACAACACCATACAATGATATAAAATAGTTTTTCATATTTTACAAATGATATAATACATTACATAAATACCATTCCAATATTTACATTGGCAAGGTCAACCAAACACAAGTGAACAAAACATTACTAAGTCGGCCAGATAGTAGAAAACTCGAGTTCCTCAAACTAACTTGGTGACTTTCTGATACTTGACATCCACTACAATACACTACATCATCATGCACTTGGTAAGAGTAGAGGCACAGTCCATACTAATCACTCTAAGTAGCTTGGAACTTGGTAACCATTGGTGACTTGGTGAATATTGTGTCACTCGGTAAAAATTGAATCCATTGATAACCTTCTTCACTTCGTAAACATTAATTCTTTCATTTACCTTGTTCACTCAGTAAAAACTAAGTCCTTCATTTACCTTGATCACTTGGTAAACACTAAGTCCTTTTTTTACCTTGATCACTTGGTAAACATTGGTTCCAATTGATGCCTCAGTGAACACTGAGAACTTGGTAAACACTGCTGAACTTCCCATTTGCTCGGTGACCACTATTCAACATAGTATGAATTATTCTTCTCGATAACCACTATTGAATGCTTGGTATGAACTATATACTGAGTGATGAGCTTGGTAAGCATTTAGAATCGAATAAGTGTTGTAACTAATGGAAAATATATCATAATTCTAACAATCTCCCCCTTTGGCATTAGTGACAAAAACACTTATGAGCCAAAACTTATATACAACATCTGACATACTAACATTTGATTTTGCTGAATATACATGGCTTCCTTACATATAAATCCCCCATACAATATACACAAGGTATTTATATGAGTTATATGACTTTTATTCACAGTATCTTTTTGTCCCTTTTGTACATTTATCTCACCAATATCTCTTTCTGAGTATCTCTTTCTCCCCTTTTTTTGACAATAATTCTAAAGAATAAAATAATGTATTTACATAGAGACACCAAAATGTGAGATAAACTCATAATGTACCTTGAGAATGAGTTGCAGAGTCTTATCCCAATTCTCTTGCAAGATTTTGCATGTGGATAGAGCTACTTGAACTTGTGCAAAAAGTCCAATCACATGGTCTGCAACAGAGAAATTGTTTTCATGGATCAATATTTTGGAGTATGCAATATGTTTTTGCATTGTGTCCATGATAGGAAGAATCATGTTCTGGATATCTAGCAGTGTAGACCGAATCCTTCTTTCTTCTCTAAGAAACTCTGCCTGCTCCTCTAATAAAAATTTGATCCTGAGGTGATGAGATGAGCTTGAACAAGGGTCAAGCTTCAGCTTTTGTGCACTGGCCTTTAGATCCTCATCTATTTTATTCAATTTCTCTCTTATCTCCTTAGTATACTCGGTAACATCACAAAGCTTAGCAAAAAGAGATGTTACATTATTAAAAGAATTTTCAATGTTGGCCAAAACTATGGTTAATTCAACTTGTTTTATTGCTATATGCTGAGAAATGTGCTCAAGCACCTTATTATCAAACTTCTTTTCATTAACTACCTCTTCTAATTGTAAAAAAATGTGTTGAGAAGTATCAACATTAAAACCAATAGCCTTAGTCATAATATTCTTCACTCCTTCAATAATATTAAACTCTCTATCTCTCTCATTCCTTAGTTGTTTTTGCTTTGCCTTTAGATCTATATGCTAACTGAGCAGTCTTAGTTCATCAACTAAAGCAGTATCCAGATCTATCTTGGGAATGACAATTTCATTGTCCAAGTCTACATCCTTATCCAATGTCTTCCCTGTAAGAAATTTTTTTAATGGAATCTTTGGTTTTTCTACTGTGCTAACATCTTTGCCTTTGAAAACAGAGACAATGGTTGATGAGGTTGGATTGGCTGTCAAAACTAGAATAGGACCAACTAAAGGAAGACTAAGAGAAGTTCTAACTGTGGGAAAAATTGATGTTCCCATATCCAAAACTGATGTACAAATTGGAATATTTGTAGTAGAAGAGCTGACTGGAGCAAAAATTGGACCCAATGTGGCTGGGGATGACAAAATTGAACTAAAAACTGGAAAACTTACTGTACATACTGTAGGAGGAATTGATACACCTAATGTAGTGACTGTTGTAGTGGATGACTCAGTGATTGAAGATATTGCCTGATGCTTGGTAGATGAAGTGATCTTTAGCTTGGTAGATGAAGTACTTGATACTTCCATTGTAGATACCTGGAGCTGAGAGGTGACTAGAGGAGTTTGAGCTAATGATGTCTCTATGGTGCTCACAATCTTGCTCGAAGAACCTATCTCCATAGATTTAACAATTTTAGGTGGAGAGTGAGGAAGGGAGGCAATGACAATTGTTGCAATTTTAACTAGATCATCCTCCTCCTCAACTACTTCATCCTCCTTTTCTTCTTCTTCCTTCTCCTTTATTAATTGCTAGAGATCTTCATTAGTTACATCCATGGTGATAGAGATATCACCATCCACATTCTCTTCATCATTACTATCATCATCCTTGATTTCCACAAGTACATCACTTGGATTATGTAGTTTATAAGTATCATTCCAAACATCAGTTGCATTCTTAACAATGGGTTCAATATTTTTTAACAATATGAGACATGTATTGAATCTCATATTCATTCTTCCTTCCTGATCCTTCATTGCCTTTTTGATTTCTGCATCTGTCAGGCTAGGTACTAGTTCTCTCAATTTCTGTTCAAAAATGTCTCTAACAGTTTGCTCGGTGTTCTCCCATCTTACCTTTATTTTATCAAACAATATTGCAAGAATTTGGGAGACAAATTGGTCTGGGGAGAATTTCCAAGTTCCCAACTTCTCCATTACCAGATCTTCAATTTCCTTTTGCTTAGCAGACGTCCTAGATTCATACTTTAAGGATTTAAATTTGATGATTCCTGCACCAATCCTAAGTTGTTTTAGCCTATCTAAAAATGTGAGAGGAGGCTTGTTAAAACCAACTTCACTTCCCTTTTTGGCTTTCCTTGTTCTCCTTGTGAATACTACCTGAGGTTTGGTAATGATTACCCTACCTTTCTTCTTCACAGGCTCTGCCTCCTTTTCTAGCTCCTCTTCTTCAAATTCTTCTTCTTCTTCATCCTCATCTTTTCCTTCGATAAGCATTAGAGGTCTAGTGTTAGTTTTCAATTTTTCTATCTTCCTCTTTCCCTTGGAGATTGCCTAGGGAAGCTTGATCTCAAGTTCTATTCTTACGTTTGCCTCATCAAATGTTTTGAATGCAGGCAATTTGGTATCCACTAGTTCATTTACTAGTGCCTCAATGATGTCTCTAGTTTCATCAATGTTCACTTCATAGTGAAGTGATTTTACCCATGCAACGCAGGGTTTGACTGCCTTTATATATACTTTGTCACAGTCAACCATGAAACATACATCTTCCTTATAGTCTTCAACAAGTTTAGGAGGAAACCTAAACCTGTTGTTCATTCTATCCTTGAAATCTTCAAAGTAGTTATCCATAACCTTATCAAAATTTACACCCATTTTTTCAATAAACTCATTTATCTGATACAAAATTGGAACATCTTTTCTCCATACAACTGTACCTTTAGAAGGGAAAAACTTTTGTACATAAAAAAATGAACAAGCTAACAAAGAACCAAATTTATAGGGGTTGGTCTTTGATGCCCTTATACTATCCATGTTCTTATTTAGTTGTTTCAAAAAAACATCTACTAGGTCAAACTCCATGTTCTTCTTCACAACCTTATAGGCTAAGTCCACAGCCTCACAAGGCACACTATTCAATCTGCTGGAACTATACAACTTGTATGCAATTACACTAATTCCAAATCTTAGCTCTATATCTAATACATTTTTAAGTTTCAATCCTCTACCATCCCATTTAGCTAGGGTTAACGTCTAAAGTTGATCCCGACTTAGGGTTTTAATGGTTTTGGATTTTCTCAACATAGGTAAACTTGTGATTCTATGAATCGTCTTCTTTGTAATCAGAGCAGGTTACTCTAACCACAACTGACCATTATGAACATAGCTCAAAATGTATCTTATCCATTTCACTTGGAAATTTCTTGGCAAATGCGAGATATGGGTTAAACCTTTAGTTTCTAGATGTTTGAACTCAAGTTTAAGGGTTCCATCCATGCATAACTTAGCTAGGGAATTATCCATATCTAGTGTCCCTATCTCTTGAATAGTGCATTTGAAATGAGTACGAATGTCATTTATAAGTAGTACCTTGGGTGGAATCTGCAATTGAGCTCCATACAGGTCGAGCGATTCAGCTATGGTAGGAATGAGCTTGAAGCTAGGTGCTTTCCATTCGACTCCCTTCACAAGCATTTCAGAGCCCCTCTTCACCTTGCTATTGTTGGTGCTCATGGATGCCATTGCTACTCGATGAGTGAACAATTTCATAAAAAAAATTCTTCACTAGAAAATCACTTCAAATCACTTGAACTCACTTGCATGCTCTTGGAAATCTCTTCACTATATATATTCAAAATTTGCAGTGAAAAATGAGATCAAATTCTACACATTTGATGAAATATATGCATTTAATGCTTGGGTATGAAGGTAGCTGAGATGACCTAGGGTTTGTCAAATAGTCACCGACTTACTCAATAAACCTTGAAACTCAATGAACAAACAAAACCTTTCATATTCGCAACCTAGCTCGGTTAAGTCTGAGACTAGCCTTGCTCGGTAGATGCATCACAATCAACTATGTCTTGTATCTAAAATAGTGATTTGTCATTTGCACTCCTTCATTCTAGAACTGCTTAGGATATGGCTTGAAGATGCGATCCTTGATCTTCCTTGATGAGTCTAAATAGAAATGGTGGAGTCACCCACTTCTTGAGTGACATTGCCAACATTTGAACTTTTTGGTTCGGTAGATTTAGGAATCCTCTGTTGTCTCATCTATTTTCGAATGTTTTCAACTTTGGCTTTCTTTTCATCTTCAACTCTTCCTATGTTCATGCAATTTTTGGATATATGACCAAGTTAGGTACATGTATAACATCTTATGGTAGTATCTTTCTTCCTTAGGTGATGCCTTTTACATTTTACTCCAATGTGTCCATATTCTCCACAATAGTGACATCTACACCAAGTATTGTAGTCCCAACCAAATAATGCTTTGACAATTTGTTCTGCTGGATTGAATGATTTAGATCTACACTCAGATGCCTTGTGACCTTATTTCTTGCATTTGTGACATTTACCTTCAAATTTTGGTTTCTCTATGCATTCATTGGCTTTGTGACCATGCTGATTGCAATTGTAGCATTTACCATTGAACTTTCCTTTATCATTGCTCCAACATCTATTAGATGTATGACCTATTTTTCCACAGTGATTGCAAGTAGGTCTTTGATTCTTTTGGGCACCTTGTTTGGAAGATTCACCTTCTTCATTGTATCCAAGACCTGCTTTACCTTTTTGTCTATGAAGATTTTTCTCATTTTGCTGATTTAATTGATCCACATCTGTTTGAGAATTTATCATCCTTTCATTGACTTGGTTTTCAAAATTTAAGTCATTTTCCAAACTTTCATTGATTTGTCTTTTAGATCTTAGGTCACTTTGTAAGCTTTTAGTGATTTGTCTTTCAACATTTGGATCATTCCTTATTCTTTCATTTTGTGCTTTGAGAATTCTAATTTCTTCATTTGTATTGGAAAGTTGATCTGTAAGATCCTCATACTGAAGGGATTGATTTTGAATTTCATTGTTCCTTCCTTCTATCTCGTCTTGCATCATGTTCCTTTGTTCCAAAATTTCACATAACCTTGTTGACTGAATCTCTTGTTCTCTTCTTAGCATTCTTACTTCTTCTTGTAGAGATCCATTCTTCTCTAAGAGTTCTTTGATTGCATTATTTGCCTTATTAGCTTCATTTGAACTACTTGATAGTAAAAGGTTTTCAATCTTTTCTTCAACATACTAATGATCATTCATTTCTCTTGCAAGTTCCTTCCTTCTTTTTAGAGATTGAGAAAGATGCTCCTTTGCTTTTTTGAGTTGAGCCATGGCCATTTCCAGATCTACCTTTTCATTCTCAATAGATTTGTCAAGTCTGAATATCTCCATTGTCCTTGATCTTTGCTCAAGATGTCAAACTTTATCCTAAGAACCATAATGCTCTAATACCAATTGTTGGAAATAATCAGGACTAACAAGGTTACTAAGAGGGGAGGGGTGAATCAGTAACTCTAAAACTTTAAATCAATTCAGCATAATAACATATTCACCATTCATTCATCTAATCTACTATATGCATGAAAAGATAAATATTCATAACACATGAACACACTGATTTGGTGACCCAGAAACCTTCCAATTAGAAAGTAAAACTGTGGTGGGGATGATGCCCACAAAACTTTAATACTGCAGTATAAAGTTGGCTTGTTAAGGCTTACAATGATCACTTCTAGTGATCTACCCAGTTAGGAGCAAGTAGGATTGCTAGATCCACCTTTTTAGAGGATTTACAAACATACAATGAAGTATGCACTCTGTTAGGAGATTAAAAAAAGACTGTTAAGTCTACCTTGTTAAAAGATTTACAAACTGATTCACCTGTTAGGAAGTAGTGGATCTGGTTACAACTGATTGCTAATAAGATCCTTTATGTACTGATCACCTGATGTAATAGATATAACATTTTTGCATCTATGTTGACCTTGTTGTATTCCTTTGTTCTACTGCTAATTCGCTTTCACTCTTCTCAAAATATTGCAATACAACACCATACAATGATATACAATATTTTTTCATATTTTATAAATGATATAATACATTACATATATGCCATTCAAATATTTACACTGACAAGGTCAGCCAAACACAAGTGAACAAAATATTATTGAGCCAGCCAGATAGTAGAAAACTCAAGTTCTTCAAACTGACTCGATGACCTTCTAATACTCAACATCCACTATAATATACTACATCATCATGCACTCGGTAAGAGTAGAGGCACGGTCCATTCTAATCACTCTAAGTAGCTCAAAACTTGGTAACCATTGGTGACTTGGTGAATATTGTGTCACTCGGTAAAAATTGAAACCATTGATAACCTTCTTCACTTGGTAAACACTGATTCCTTCATTTACCTTGTTCAGTTGGTAAACACTAAGTCCTTCATTTCCCTTGATCACTCGGTAAACACTAAGTCCTTCATTTACCTTGATCACTCAGTAAACAGTAATTTCAACTAATGACTCGGTGAACACTGAGAACTTGGTAAACACTATTAAAGTTCTCATTTTCTTGATGACCATTGTTCAGCATGGTATGAATTGTTCTTCTCGGTAACCACTACTAAATGCTTGGTATGAACTGTAGACTGAGTGATGAGCTTGATAAGAATTCAGAATTGAATAAGTGTTGTAACTAATGAAAAATATATCATAATTCCAACAACCTTTACCATGTTTCAGGCTGATGCTACTTCACTTTGTTTAACCAGTGAGCATTTTCCTAATGTGGCAAGTGCCAGCCATCAATCTCTAAAAGATCAATGGAAGCATAGCTTAAACCCTTTTGATAGTCTAAGATAGAGATGTTGAAATCACCAGGGACATGTGTCCACATGGTGCTTATTGTCTTCACTTAAACATCTTGCAGGTTCTTAATGCAGGCAAGCATCCTTCGTTGATCTTACCAAGATTGATGGTGGGTCAAAATCTTTGTCTTTTATGGTCCCACCACCCAATTTGACCAATAAAATAATGCCTTTTAACCATCATGCTCTAACACGTCTAATTGCCATATAAATCATTTAGAGTTTCCATGCACATGACATCATCACTCCCAACTTGGCATACCCATCATATTCAACCAATGAATGCACCTGAATTCTTACGATCTTATAGCATGGCATGACTTAGAAATTTCCCCAAGACTTGGTCTCACTATACCATGCAGCACAAGGATGCTTGCCTACATTATTTAAAAGTCAAGCAATTTCTTATTGCAAGTAAGCACTAGCCACTCATCTTCAAAGATCTATGGTTGTGCAAATTCAATTCATCTTTAACAGACAACCCTTTTGACTAGCCTAACTAGTAGTACACATCAACATTTCTTATTAGCATGGCACAACTCAACACATACCTTGCATAGTTGGTCACACCTTGCCATGCATTAGATTTGTGCTGCCTTATAATATTTAATAGACATGCAATTTCATCAAGTGGGTATGTGCTAACCATGGATCTCACATAAATCAATGATCATGAAATCTTGCACCTTGACAACATCAAGTCAATAGGAATTACCAATGAGAGACTTCACTTTAATCCAATTGATCTAATAGTTGCCACAAAAGATATGTCATTATTACCCTTTGAATAGGTGGGCTAATGATGTCACATTGTGCTATGTGACTTGTTGGCACTTGCCCACATTGTTTAATTCTCGTGCATTTTCTTAATGTGGGCAAGTGCTAGCCTTTGATCTTGACAAGATCAATGGTGCATCAAAATTGAATACAAAATGATACCTTCATTAAAAGACCAATCAATGACTTCACAAAAATTTTAGAGCATGCATTAAAAGTACTCAAAATTCTATAGAAAGGTTTTGACCAACTTTTGAAAAATTACAAACTTTGCAGCTCACTAAAAATCCATCATTAGCAAGGGCTATGTGGTGCAAAGGCACTTGCCTACTTTAGTTAAAAGCCCTACATTTTGGTGTTGTGGGGAAGCACCCTTCATCGATCTCACCAAGATCAATGGTTGATTAAAAGGTATTGTAGTTAATATTTTTAACAAAATATTCAAAATAATTGCAACTACAAACAATGATGTAAAAGGTTTTGACAATAATTAATGAAGTCATCCTTGCATTAGTTAAATATTAGGTTACAATGTCCCACCTAAAAATAGTTTGAAGTAGTATTTTTGAAAGTTTTCAAAAACTAGGGTAAAACAAGATAAAACATTAGGGTTTTTTGATGAATTTTACCTAGGAACTTAACCTAATTTTAAAATTTTCAAGGCACATAGTCAGAGTTTTTCACTATTGAGTGTACAAAACAAGAATGTTGAAAAACTAGGCCAATAGTGGCTATGTCTAGGGATATTGAATTCTTTGGATTCAAATGAAAAATTTGAGAGAGCAATAAACACATAGGGGAAAAACTATGCACAAGAAACTACACAAAGACCAAAGGATTTACAAATGTACAGAAAAATCGTAGACTACTATTTATGGAAAAATAAGTATTTTTTGAAGAAAAATACCTCTTCAAGAACTATCCATGAACTAGCAATTCAAGAATGTTGTTTGACAAATATTTGAGAATGTAAGAGTCTTCTCCTGATTTATTTTCAATCAAATAGGGACCTAACTAGATAGGATCAAACTTACCATGTTTTCCTTTATCCTCAATTATAGCATTCCACATGAGGACCAAATCTCCATCTTCAAACTTTTTGTTTACTATCCTCTTGTCATTTAATGTTTTGACTTGTAGTTGCACCTTTTGGTTCCTTAGGGATGCTTCTCTCCTAGTTTCTACCAATCCTACTAGCTCATCCATCCTTTCTTGCATGTCATCAATGATATCCTCATCATACATTTACTATTGAGTGTACAAAACAAGAATGTTGAAAAACTCGGCCAACAGTGGCTCTGTCTAGGGATATTGAATTCTTTGGATTCAAATGAGGGCTTAGAATTTCTAAGAGAAGAAAACCACAAAACAAATATTCCTTAAAATTGACAACTTTGAGAGAACAATAAACACATAGGGGAAAAACTATGCACAAGAAACTACACAAAGACCAAAGGATTTACAAATGTACAAAAAAATTGTAGACTACTGTTCAGGGAAAAATAGATATTTTTTTAAGAAAAATACCTCTTCAAGAACTGTCCATGAACTAGCAATTCAAGAATGTTGTTTGACAAATATTTGAGAATATAAGAGTCTTCTCCTGATGTATTTTCAATCAAGTAGGGATCACCTAACTAGATAGGATCAAACTTACCATGTTTTCCTTTATCCTCAATTCTGGCATTCTACATGAGGACCAAATCTCCATCTTCAAACTTTTTTTTTATTGTCCTCTTGTCATATAATGTCTTGACTTGTAGTTGCAACTTTTGGTTCTTGAGGGATGCTTCTCTCCTAGTTTCTGCTATTCCTACTAGCTCATCCATCCTTTCTTGCATGTCATCAATGATATCCTCATCATGCATTTGAATATAGTTATACAAGCTCATTAGGTTATTCTAAGGCATCCTTTCCTGAATTCCATTTACCATATCAAATGGGGCTACTCCAATGGCTTTCCTCATAGTCACCCTGATAGCCCATATTGCTAGCTACAACTTGGAATCCCATTCCTTCTTGTTATCATCCAAGGTCCTCTTACTGACTTTTAACAAGATTTTATTTGTGGATTTATCTTGTCAATTTCCTTGTGGATGATATGGGGAGGATGTTGATTTGGTAATTCCATATTTGTCACAAAATTTTATGAATTCCTCAAACCTAAAGCACATTGCATTATCTGTTACAATTTTATGAGGACAACCAAATCTGGAAATAATATTTCTTAACAAGAAATTGTCGACAATTTTACTAGTTGCATTTCTTGTAGGGATTGCTTCTATCCACTTTGTCAAATAATTAGTAGCAACTAAAATCTAGGAATAACTAGTGCCAGATTTAGGAGATATCTCACCTATGAAATCCATACCCCATTGCTGAAAAGGTGCTTAAACCTCAATTGGTTTTAATGGAGTATTACCTGAAAATTTATATTTTCCAAAAAACCTTTGACAAGAATCACACTTCTTGACCATGATTTGAGCATCCTTAAAAAGGGATGGCCACCAAAATTTGGCTCTCATTACCTTGTGTGCAGTGGTCTTGGCTATATAATGTCCTCCATAGACTCCAACATGCATTTCATTCAAGATTTCCTTTTCCTTTTCTTGATCAACAATTTCAATAATGCTCCCTCAAAATTTCTCCACCATAAAATGCCCTTGACAATTATATAGCTGATAAAGTTTAATTTAATGCTCCTCTTCTCATTTTTAGTCAAGTGGGATAGGGCTTCCATGTGTTGCAGATAATGAATAACATTAGCATACCACTCACAGTGATCCATGTCACATAAATCAAATCAAAGGTCATCTGTTACCATATTTATCTGATTAGCATCCAAATTAGATTGAGCCATGAGTTGAACCAAACCTTGACCTCTTACCAGTTTAGTTATTTGTATTTCAATGTTAAATTCTTGGATCCTGTTGATCAACCTACATCTTCTCCCTAACACTTCTTGTTGATAAAAAATGTCTTTTACAGTAGCACTAGGTACAAGTGCAATGACAATAGCACCTATCAAGTAGCATCTCAGAGCCTTAACAACCTTTACCAAAGCATATGCTTGTTTTTCATTTATCTCATATTTCAATTCAGTAGGCTATGATGACTTACTAAAAAATGCAATTGGTTGTTCATATACTTCCTCATTCTTTTGCAACAAAACTGCTCCTACAGAGTGGAAAGATGCAAAAGAGAATATGTGCATTGCATTTGTATAGTATGGGGTCCTCAGAACTGGAGCATTCTTTATGGAAGTTTCAATATCTTCAAATGCCTATAAAGTTTCACTATTCCAATTGATAATAGCTCCTTTCTTAAGCATTTTTGAGATAGGTCTACTAATCTCAGCAAAGTTAGTGACAAATCTCCTTAGGAAGTTAACTTGCCCAAAGAAAGACTATATTCCCTTCACATTCTTAGGTTTAAAAACCTTATCAATAGTTACTACTCTATCATGGTCTATCTTTACTCCATCCATTGACACTATATGTCCCGATAGCTTACCTTTAGTTACCCCAAATGCACATTTCTTAGGGTTTAATGACACTTCATATTCCAATGCTTTAATAAAAATCTTCTACAAATTCCTACAATGGTCTTCAACCTTTTTGGAATATGTTGTGAGGTCATCTTGGTACACAACCATAAACTTGTTTATGTACTCATGGAAAGCAACATCCATGGCTCTTTGAAAAGTGGCACTGGCATTAATTAATCCAAATGACATTCTTACATATACATAAGTTCCCTAAGGAGTTGTAAATGTTGTTTTAAACTACTCTTCTTCTTTCAGTAGGACCTGGTTATATCCTAAGAATTCATCCATCATAGACATGAGTTCAAACCTAGTTACTTGTTGTAACATAGCTTCCATGTTTGGCAACCCATAATTATCTTTTAAGGAAGCAATGTTCAAATTTCTAAAATCCACACACAATCTGATATCTCCATTCTTTTTTCTGATAGGCACTAGAATTGAGACCCAAGAGGAGTGTCTAATATGTTTAATTATCCCTCCATCCCTTAACTTCATCAATTCCTCTTGCATTTTAGGGGCTAGGGTGGGATTTACTAGTCTCTATTTTTTCCTAAATGGTTTTACATTATCCTTCAGTGGTATGACATGTTGGAAAAGATCTTCTCTATAAGCCTTTAAATCATCATATGACCATGCAAAAACATGTCTATATTTTCTTAGTAAATTAATCAAAGGATTTCTAATTTTAGTTGACAAATTTTGGGCAATATAAATTTTCTTAGGGGCCTTAGTAGTACCCAAATTTATCTCTTCTAGCTCTTGATCCTTACAATCTTTAGCCCTAGGCCTTACCCTATCTTGGTTATCAAACATGTTCTCCAAAATAACCAAACCTTTAGGAACTTTATTAGTCTTTAATTATATAACCTCTTGAACAAATTTTTTTTCCTTCCCATCTATGGTTTGAACTAAATCACTACAGTCCAAATTTTGACCATGATATTTATCTTCATTTAGCAAGAAATTCACAATGTCTTTATCATCTTCAAAGACTTGCCAATGTTCAATATTGTCAGTTATTGATGGCATATTTTCAACTTCAATCTATGAAATTCCTACAAATGATATCTCCTTGGGTTTGATTGCTACATTTTCTAAGAATTCAATCATCTTATTCTAAGTTCTATCTCTCCATGATATACAAAATGCATCAAAAAATTCAATTTGATCCCAAACAAAATTTCTATATTGTTTCAACCTTTTATTCTTATAAGCATATGTTCCCCTTATCTATGAGATGACCAACTTAGAATCACCTATTACATGCAACTTCTTAATCCCATGGTGGGTAGAAACCTTCAATCCTAAGAGTAGGGCCTCATATTAAGATATATTTTTGGTGCATAACAAATTTAGGGTGAAGGATTATCTAAATTATTGGAGAAACAAAAACTACCCCCAGCCCTACACCTTCTTTAGAGCTAGCCCCATCAAAGAACATGGTCCATAATAATGGTGAATCAAAACAACACTCAACCTCATGTTCAATCACTATAGGTAACTTTTCAACTTCTTGGATAATCAATTCAACTCTAAATGCATTCACACTAGTGTCTAAATAGCAAGTAGCATCTTTAACAATTTCTTCCCCCAAAATATAACTAACCCTTGGCTCTCTATTTACCTTGATAACCTTATCTCCTATGTGAAAGGTGGCATAAATTAGGTCACACTGTAGGCTACCTCCCATAGAAGCACTCCATTTTCTAGAGACTAACATCCCATAATGTGCAGGGATATCAACTATAAGGACTAACATGGTCAACTCTACATCAGGGTATGCAACTAACTTAAATGGTAAAGCATTCATAGTACCTATGACTAGAAATTCTCAAACATCCATACCCCTACATCTTCCTTGCTTAGTGTTCACTTTCAACTCTAGGGCTTCCATTACTATGAATGGCATGATGGTGTTAGAAGTTCCTGAATCTATCATGCAATTCTTTAGGGTTTTTCCTTTTATAATCAGACTGAGAAAAAATGGGTCAATATCTTCTATGTATGCTACTAATGAATCATTCAAGAACATTTGGGGAATTTGGGACATAATACCACTATCTTCTACCACTAAGTGGGTTTTTTGAATGGCATTTTGTTCTACATTGATTTTATTATTTCTTATCCCTTGCAACCATGATAAAGCTCTACTCTTATGCTCTTCAATTATAAATAGTTTAGAAAAGGGTACCTTAACAATAATTTGTGACAACATGGATATCATGTCAATAGGATCAGACATAGTGAGTTTGACAATCATATGTGGAGTAGGAACCTTTTGAATAGTAGGGACTACTATTTGCTTGGCAGTATCAGACCCTGATCTCTTTTCTTGCATAATTACTTTTGTTGTCTTGTTTATTTGAAACTATACTTTATTCTTGGGTTCTCACTTCTTGGTTTTTATTTCTTTAATCTTGACTATCTCTACATTAGCCTTCTTATCTTCATATTTCATCTAATGTGTAATATCTTTTATGAATATACTAGAAGGCTTCCCAAAATCATTGTTAACTATCTAGTTTCTCAAATTGTAATTGCTATGTACTTGGGAGATCATCTCTGTAGTGATCCTATCAATTTCATCTTTGGAAGGCATTCTCAAGTTCACATGACCAACTTTAGAAGATGTAGCACATATCTAATCTTCATCACACCCTTCATTATCTTAGAACACTTTTTGATGGTGTAACTAATAAGAAATTTTATTATCTTCAAGATTACCTTCTATTTCTTAAAAATCGAAATCTAGATAGTCATTGCACATGCTAGCCATATTACAACTTACATCATCATGGCTTTTTTATTCTTTCTCCTCATCATTTTGTGTACTATGGTCTAAATAAAATGACTAAGCAACAACACAGTAATCTAAAGAGTGAGGTGACTAACAAATGATACACCATGGTGCATCATCATTCATATTAATAGAGCTCATTTGTAAAGGATCTGGTTTACCTTTGTCTTTAATATTTTGGGCCTAGTTAGAAATTGGCCTACCATCCTTCCATTGAGTGGTATAAGGATAGTTCTGCATTCTGGGTTGTCTATTGAAATTGTTGTTATTCACTGGGGCTTTCTCACCAACATTTAGCTTATATGTATTGAAAGTAGTTGGGTTCATCTTTTTTAACAAGTCCAATACCTTGCCTATTGTGGGTTCTTCAGTTTTCTTTCCAGTAGGGGTTTTATCAGCATCCCTTTTGTTATTACCCTTGGGATTGAATAATTTTGGATCATCTCTCCTACCAATCTTTCTAGATTCTTTTATATTATTTTCAATATTCATTGCAATTTTATAAGCATCCCTCAGAGTTTTGGGATCTTTATCCCTCAACTAGTAAGTCATCTTGTTGTCAAAGCATTAAAATAAGTTGTAAGAAAAACCTCCTAATTCAGCCTCATAACCTAGAATAATTTGTACATATCTTTTTGGAATTTTACATTGAAATCAAATGTAGATTCATTAGGGTTTCTCTTGATGTTATTGAAGTCATTCAACATAAATCTAGCACTAGTATTATCTCCTTACTATTCTTTGAACAAACTTTCCAAATCACTCCATGAATTAATGTTGTCATCAGGTAATCTTCTAAACCAATCCCGTGCATCTTTAGTCAAGGAATAAACAAAAAATTACATCACCACATCCTCATGTTCAATGTCAAAATCATTTAGCATGTCTATAAATAATCTTAAATGCTCTTCACTAGTAACAACATTATTCCCAGAGTACTTGACAACTTTATCTCTGAAATCAAAAGATATTAGGTGTGGAGCACCAGAAATACCTACAAATGAAATTTGTCTATATTTATCCATATAGATAGGTTTTTTTCTAAAAACTAGCCACATTCAAGGTACTTGCCATATTGGCTTGGTTAGGGACAACACTTTGAGATTGTCGAGGTTGGCCAAAGGGAACTTGAGTATTAATAGTGGATGATAAGGTAGGGATAGCTTGAGATGTTCCCTAAATTGAAATTAATGGACCATAAGCTAGTATATAAGTTTTAGTTGGGATAGAAAAATTTGGCCATGAAGACAATGCAAAATTAGACTTTATGAATTGGATTTTCCTCCTAGTTTTTGCAGCTTGGGCTTCATTTTCAACCCTTTCAAGTTATTTTGCAAGATCTTCTTGCTCCTTCCTAGATTTTTCCAAATCTAGATCTAACTTAGACATAGGAGGGCATATATATTTTCTTGGTAGAGCTTGGGGTTCATTTATTTGTATTCCTATAGCTTTGTCTTATCTTTCATCAGTAGCTTTCATAGTAGGTTCTATAGGGTCCACTTGAATAGGCTTATAAGCTTGAACTTGAGTGATGACATGTTCTTGCTTCTAGCTTAGGATTTTTTCTTGTTCTAGAACCTTAGATCTTAGAGTATCTATATCTCCAAACACACCAGCATGAATGACTGAGGTCCTTTCTTCTAACTTCCTATTTTGTAATTTTAGGGTTGTCATCCTTCTAAGTAGATTATCTCTCTCAATAATAGTGTCTATGGTGGCTTGTTCCTTCTCCTTTTCTAGATGAATGCACTTAGCTTCTTCCTTAGTAACCCATTTCTTTAGAAATCCTATCTTTGATTGTACTTATTTAGGATTTGCAGAAGTAGCTTCCAAATTAGTAGAGTCATCTAGGTCTATAAGATTAGGTTCCATATATAGGATTGTTTTAAGATTAGAAGGATCTCCAAATGAAATCCTGAGTCCTAGCCTATGATGCAATTTATCTATTAGATCTAGTCTAGGGGATTTATTCCCTATTGGTGACATATCCTTGTCTTGATATATTCTTTCATCTAGTAATGAGGTACTAAATATTCCTCTTAGGAGTCTCATGGTTTCTGATTTTGAACTGAGTGAAGAAGACTCTCTCCCTACCACTATCTGGTACTAAGAATCAACTAATACACTACCTCTTGGTTTCCAAGTGGGATTTGGGTCTACCATCTTCTTATTTAGATTCTTCATACCACCCTAAGGTAAGTCAATATACATTAATACATTAGGATTGGCTCTTGTGTATGCTCTTGTGTTTTTCCTTTTGTCAGCCACACTCACATTTTATATAATTAGCACTAGCTTTCAAAACCTTGACTCAGTCGCCACCCTATTTTAGGGAGAAAATACAACAATGAAAAGTACTTCTAGCTTTAAGGGAAGATCAGAATACATATGGAATCATCTAAGATATAGATGGACCAATCAAATGAGATGATAAGACTATAATTCTTACATAATAGATAATATGCTTGGAAGGGTTGTATATGTTGGTGTGCATATGTGCCTTGTCTTTTTCCTTTTTAAATTCTCAAGGTTTGTTAATAAAACATGCCCAATATAACCATAAGTAGTACTCACAAATCTAATAGACACATACACAATAGAATGAAAGATACTACAATACTCCTTACACACATGTTTGACAACTCCCCAACAGAGTTGCCATTTTTTTGGTGTTCTAAAACTATTGAACAACAAAGGCTTAATAGAAAAGTAATAACACTCACATAATCTAAGGGTTACCTATTTCCTATCAACAATTATGTGTGTAAACCATTTGGAACCAACTTCAACAAAACCAAAACTGGCTTTCTACTCTTTAGGCTCTATAGAACCAAGGTGGGTATACCTAAGGGATGACTCAAAATGAATGTTATTGCATGAGAATTATATTAGTTTCATTCTAATTCTCATCTTCATTCCCTAATACATACATATTTTATTGATTTATTAACACTCACAGATGACATACACCCCTTATAAATAGATTTGGTCACCATTCTTCTCTAATTTTCAAATACTTCCAACAATAGAAACTAACCAAGGCTAAAATTTTTCATGCATGCAAGTGTTGACCAACTTTGGAACTCTTTAAAATAATGAAATAAAATTGATTTTGATTGTAGATTTGATGTTTATTCATGATCTACCTTCCTAAAAACTAGACTAATTTGATCAGTGCCTATTCAATTAGGATTGAGAGTCTACTACAATTTATAGATCTAATTTGTTGCATTGTAGCAAATATGATTAGCAATTCTTATTGCAATTCATTCTTACATACACCCTTTCTATTACCATAGAAATACCATCAAATTCATTAAAGATTTTACTTAATTCATTGAATCAATAGCGATAATGAATTGACATACAACCTAAGTGAATTACATTCAATTGTATAAGCTTTACTTCACATAATATTAGAATAACAAGGTAATAACTAAGGAGACAAAATTCAACAAGAATAGGTATGGGGCCAGCTTGATTTTGTATTTATTTTCCTTGAAAATTCTATACAGTTGCATTAAAACTCAGAATGACTCTAAAAAGACACAAGTATCAGATGATATCAATGTATTCTCAAAAAATTTGTAGAGAAGATACATCATAAAGTTTTCTCAATAACTAGACCAAAACATACTTAATGTAACACTAAAATTGTGTTGGAAATTGGGCCCTTCTCTAGTCCTAGAATCTAACTTGAATAATGTGAGATACAACAAGCTTCAAGCATAGAGAACTGAGAGGTTCCCTTTTACAAAAGATATTTACATTTTTCTCCCACAAAAAAAAACAAAATTGTGTGTAACAAAAAAACTTATACATCATTACTTCTCTTGGTAGGCCCTTTTCCTATTACATCTCTTGGAACAATAAAGATCTATAATTTGATTCTCTTATTATTCTGAATCTTTGGAATACGTGTCTATCAGGATTGAAATAATGTGATTTGATTTAAATGGTTTAATAGGTGGCCAGGGATATACAATTCTAGGCCTACGAGATTCTGCCACCTTCCTTTTCCTAAATTGCTTTTCCATTTGAGATACTTGGTTTTCCAATGATTGTATCTACTTACCCCTATCTTCATATGCCTTCAAACCTTCTTCAAATCTAGCATTAAGTTGTAGAAAATTATTATCTTCCTATCCAGACACCACAGTGCCAAATTTCATCATTTTTGAGGCCATTCCAAAAAAATAATTGCTACCAACCTCACCAGCCCTAAATGTTGAAAGTGCACCAATATGATCTACACTAGAGATTTCTTGCATTCTAGTTTTGTCTCTCTTCTCAATTGACCAAATCATTAGGGGTTGGTGATCATCACTAAATTTGACTCCTCTATGGACCTGTAATATTTCTTCCTCTATTCTATATTGTACATCTTTCTCCTTTCAAACTGAATCAAAAATCATAGCATTAGATATGTCCCACTCTAGAAAAATTAAAACCCCTGACTCTTTGACTAATTGACTCTGACCTCAGGTGTGAACTGGGCAAAGTCACTCAAAAACTTGGCTTTTACCTCTTCTTGAATAATAGAGTCTAGTTTTCCAGGTTGCTCTATTTTTATTTTTTCACATGTTTTCTCAAAATTTCCTATATTCTTCCTCCACAAAAATTGTGCAATAGCCCTAGATTTAACAAAATTTTCATCATTAATGAACTTCTTAGAAGCTTGAGTAATGATTGGGTGTATCTCATTACCTTGATAATCAACAATTGTAAGGTCCAAGGAGGGTTCAGGAGGGTCTTGAGGTTCTCCACTTTGCAGGTTTGTGGTGGTAACAATGACATCCCCTTCTCCACCAATCTATTTGAGTTTCTCCCTCAAGGATGCTTCATCATCTATCAAGATTGGGGTTTGGCTTAGGGAGTACTCTTCTACATGAGAAGAGGATCCTTGTTTCAACTTCTGCCTTTTTGGTTAACTAGTTGTACATGGGCTCTTTGACCTTGGTCTTCCATGAGATGGAGCTTGTTGTATATGTTGTACCATCACATATCTTACCCTCTTTTGCAAATTATATTGACCAAGAGCTACTATGTTTCTATTGTTTATTCATCTCTATACCTTTGTAGCCTTGTCTGGATAGGTTTTGGCATATGTAGCTTTTTTCTCAATCATGGTTTGCATTATTGCAGAAAAATTGCTAATCAACACATGCATTTTGGCTCCCCAACATTTTTTATCCTTCAAAGGATCATAGGAATAGTCAAAAGCATTGATGAATTCCAACACTTTGCTAAACACTATCCATTTTTCTTTCCTAACTTATTGCTCTTGTAAAGAAAAAATATTCCTTATAACATCTTCAGGAAACCACACCTACTATGTCATGTGGGTAGCTTTTGTCCTTTCTCTTAAAAGATCATAAAATCCTTTTGGATCAATAAATCTTGCATGGGACCCTACCATGTTGTATCTATCCAAAAATAAACTAAGATGTTTCCATCCCTTTCTCACAAAAAAAAATCATGTGCCATAGTGACAACTAGGAAGAAAGTGCCTTTCTTAGGCAAATCTACTTCATCAATAGTCCCAAATTTCCATAACAACTTTTTTATCCCTATCTTCAAAGATAGATGGAAAGGTAGCACATGAGGTTTCCCTAGAAAGCCATATACTTTGATCACTGTAGAAACATTATATCAGATTATATCCCCCTAGTTATGACTAACCAAAAGCCCTTTTGCATGGTCCTTGGGTTTGATCAATTCTAGCAGTGATTGTGGAATCCTAGGGCTATCTCCTCTCGAAAGAAGTCTAAGTTTGGATGCAAAATATCTATCAAATCTCACAAAATTGGCATCTCTAGCTTCTGAAATCATGTCAACACTCTAGACCTAGACTAGATTCCTTTCTCCATCCCTTATTACTTCCAATTCCATACCCTTAGAGAAAAAAGTAACTCCCTTAAATAGACATATATGCATGAGCAATGAATACTAACAAAAGGGTTTGTTTACCTTTCCTTGTGATATTCCCAAAAAACCATTATGAATTTCTTATGAAAGAAAAGTGGAAAAATCAAGAATACTACTCATTCCAAATTGTAGTTTCTAAGCCATGATGAGGAAAATAGAGCCTTTGATATGTTCCTCCTTGTCCATCCCAAAAATTTTGCACAATGTGAAATTCATGAGCCTTAGGATTGAAATGTTTTCTCATTAATGATTCTAGTGTATGGGCTATAACCAAAGACTATGTACCAATCCTAGAAAATTGTTCTTGTAGAGGCACTATCCTTAGGTATGTTCTCTATGCATCATACCTTGTTTTAAGGTCATCCATGTCTGTTATCTCATGCACATCACGATTGGGGTTTATATTCAAAACTTCACTAATTAGTTTAGGAGAAACCTTAAAAAGATTGTCTCCAGCATAATTCTTCAGAAACCTAGTAATATGATAATATTTCTTAGCTAAATTAGTAAGTAGATCATTGTCAAAGAAAACCCTAGGTACTACTAGTTTCCCAATGTCAAATTTCCAAACATTTCTCAAAGGGGTGTCAAGGTTTCTCTCAGGAAATCATTTTTTAAACAATTCTAGACCTCCCATAGAAACTTTTTCATCTCTTACCTAGTTTGCTTTATCATAGAAACCCTCAGCTACAACTACACTAGGGTATTTTAGGAATTAGCTCTCCTCCCTTAGTTATTTCATTTACAGACAATATGAATTATTCAAGGAAATCATCATGCACAACCCTCTTAATGTAATCGGCTGGTCCAAAAAATTCCTTTTGTGGAGGCATCTTGAAAATTTAAAACTTTCACAAAACCAAATGTTTAATTTTATGAGTTACAGATCTCTTACCTACCAAATTTGCACTTCTTTTCTGTGGAATTTTTTCCCAATTCACATAATCACCTAGTAGAATTTATGTGCCCTACCTCTGAAAGTTCTTTGTGCTTTGATAACCTTTTACACTTTGGTGGTTCAATAATGGTGAGATTGTGAACTATATCAGGGCATTAAAATCACATGAATTATTTTTGAGGAGTATCAACTTCCATTAACCATTATTTCCATGTTATCATCAAATTTGAATCTCATTCATTGATTTCAATACATTAGACGACCCTAATTCAAAAAGAAGAATTTCCTTATTATTTTAAAAATTTGGCCACATGTTAAATAGGTGCTTCCCCACATTTCTTAAAATTCTTACATCTTGAAATTATAGGAAAGCAGTAACCCTTGATCATGATTGAATCAAAGATCATATATTATTGTACATTGATGATACCCAGTTAGCTACATTGACCAATAGGAACTCTCTATGCAAATATGTGCCTTCTGATAAAATTCCATGCAAGTGGGTTCCATTTTATCTTCTAAGAATGTGGGTCCTTGACATCACCTTTGCCACATGTCAAGCTGGCACTTCCTTGCTTTGTTTAACTAGTGAGTATTTTCTTGATGTGGACAAGTGCCAACCATCAATCTCTATAAGATCAATGGTGGTGTAGGTTAAACCATTTTTTTATTCTAAGATGGAGGTGCTAATATCACTAGGGACATGTGTCCACATGGTTCTTACCCACTTCACTTAAACTTCTTGTAGGTTCTTAAAGTGGGCAAGCATCCTTCGTCAATCTAACCAAGATTGATGGTGGGTCAAAATATTTGTCTTTTATGGTCCCATCACCCAATTTGATCGATAAAATAATTCCATTTAACCATTGTGATCTGAAAAGTCTAACTTCCATATTAATTTTTTAGAGTTTCCACACCCATGGCATCATCACTCCAAACTTGTCATACATGTCATATTTGACCAATGAATGCACCTGAATTCTTATGGTCTTACAACATGGCATGACTCACCAATCTCCCCAAGATTTGGTCACATGGCACAAGGGTGGTTGACCACATTATTTAAAAGTTGATTAGTTTCTTATTGCAGGTAAGCACTAGCCACTCATCTTCAAAGATCTATGATTGTGCAAATTCAATTCATCTTTAACAGACAACCCTTTTGACTAGCCTAGCTAATAGTACACATTAGAATTTCTTTCCAACATGACACAACTCAACACATACCCTATGTAGTTTTTTTGAACATGCCACACATCAGATTTGCACTTCCCCACAATATTTAATTGTCATGCAATTTCATCAAGTAGGTATGTGCTAAACATGAATCTCACATAAATCAGCGATCATAAAATCTTGTGCCTTAACAACATCAAGTTAGTAGGAATGACCAATGAGACACTTCACTTTAATCCAACTCATCTTGTAGTTTCCACAAAAGATATTTCATTATTACCCTTTGAATAGGTGGGCCCATAATGTCACATTGTGCTATGTGTCTTGTTGGTGCTTGCCCACACTGTTTAATTCTCATGCATTTTCTTAATGTGGGCAAACACTGGCCTTTGATCTTGATAAGATCAATGGTGTATCAAAACTAAATATAAAGTGACACCTTCATTAAAATATCAATCAATGACATTGCAAAAATTTTAGAATGTGCATTAAAAGTACTAACAATTCTATAGAAAGGTTCTGGCCAACTTCTAACAAATCACAAACTTTGTAACTCACTAAAACTCCATCGCCAACAAGGGCTACATGGTGCAAAAGTGCTTTCCCACTTTAGTTAAAAACCTTACATTGCAATGTTGTGGGGAAGTGCCCTCTGTCGATCTGACGAAGATTGATGGTTGATCAAAAGGTACTGTAGTCAATATTTTTAACAAAATATTTGAAATAATTGCAACTAAAAGCAAGGATGTAAAAGGTTTTGACAAAAACTAATGAATTCATCCTTGCATAAGTTAAACATTAGGGTAAAATGTCCTTCCTAAAAATAGTTTGAAGTAGTATTTTCTAAATTTTTCAAAAACTAGTGTAAAACAAGATAAAACATTAGTGTCTTTTGATGAATTTTACTTAGGGACATAACCCAATTTCAAAATTTTCAAGGCACATAGTTAGGGTTTTTCACCACTGAGTGTACAAAAAAAGAATGGTGAAAAACTAGGCCAACATTTACGATCAAGGTTTTTAAAACCACTTCTTAAGGCTCGACCATTGGTGTATAAACATGCTATTTTTTGGTAAATTGAGAGCTCTTTTCAGATGTTTATGGTTTCAAACATTCTTGTTGGTTTGTAGCATAGATAGGATTAGAAAGGTTAAATGCAAGTTCCTTGGTCTTAGGAGTGTCCACTACTCCATCATTGACAACATATTTATTTTTATTCCAAGGTTTTCCTTTGTCTTTTTCTTTGCCATTTCCATTTTTATTTTTATTTTTGTTCACAACAATATCTCCCTTCTTGGTAGCATCATCCTTGATGTGATATGCACTTTCAACCATTACATTAAAGGATGTGAACAACTATTTTATAAGGTCAAAGTATAGCTCAAGTACAATCATGTTGACAAAAATGTCAATTTTTTGAGCCTCAGGAACTTGCTAAGGGTACCCAGAGTATAGGGATCTCCATCGTTGAAGGTATGTTTCAAAGAGTTCTCATTATTTTTGTTTAATTTGGCATAAGTCCAACACAATTATAGGATGTTGAATGTTGTAAGAGTATTTTTGGATAAAGAGTTGTGCTAGGCCATCAAATGTTTTGAGAGGGGGAGTCAATTTTGTGAATCACTCCATAGCTTGCCCTCTTAGACTTCTAGGAAACAAATGCATAAGATAGGAGTCTTCATGCATAAAATCTATACTAATAGCATAGAAATATTTCATATGATCATGATGGTCACCATTTCCATCATATTTGTCATACTTAGGAACCTCTATATCCTTAGGAAATGGAGGCACGTATAAACTCCTATGAAATGGAAGATCACATAGTGATTCAATAAATGACATTTTAGGTGACTCTTTTGTAGTTTGCAATTGTGCAAGTTGGTTCCTTAGTTCTTTCATTTCTTCTCTCAAGATTTCAGCCTTAGTAGGCTCTCATTTTTGGATTATTTTTTCAGATCAAAGTCTTGGGGGAGGTTCCATCCTTTTGTTTCCATATAATGGAAGTATTGATCCCCATTTTTCTCTAAGGCTTTTAGCATCATCTTTTGGGTGAGCTCATTTTGTTGAAATCTTACAAAATCCTCACTAGTGATTTCCTCCTCACTTTCATGATGTGATTGTGATCATCTAGGTGGTGATGGACAGACTCTTATATTGACTCTAGAAGTCCTTGGAGGTTTGTGATTTCCATTATTTCCACCAATGGGAATTTGGTCAAAAGGATTACAATAATATTCACTTCCAATTTCCTCATTATGTGTATGGTGGTTAGCTTTAGCTTGTTGATCTACTCTTTCCCTAGCATAGATAATTTCCAAAAGTCTTTCATTTTCATGTGCTTTCTCTTCTAAGCGGCATTTGATTTCATTAGGATGCCTATTGGTCAAAGTTTTTTTCACCCATGGGTGTATCAAAGGTTGTTCTGAATGGATTATCAAAACTATAAACTGGATTGTGTTGAACATTGGTTGTCTATGTTTGACTAGAATTGGGGTCTTCTACACAAGGCTATCGACAAGGACATCTAGGTAGAGCCTCTAATTGTGTGAAAATGAATGGAGAATGAATACCATTACCAACTTGGAACCTAGTTGTGACCAACATGTAAGGATGTGTCTTTTCTTAATAGGATGAGAGAAGTGTTTTAGATTTGAAGCTCTTACAATCAAGAATAATCACTTGTCAAGGTAGAATAGATGGCTTGTCAAGGTAGAATAGATGGCTTATCAAAGGTGCTCAAGAATTTACAATACTAGTGACTCGAGCTGAGCAAGTGAGCAAGAAGCTCAATAACAAATAGATAGCATAGAGTTGATCATCAATAACTTTTTGAGACTTACATATAATGGACTACGGTATGTGCAGGATCATGGTCAACCAAACTATGCACTTAAGTGGCATTGAAAAATCAACAAATCAGGGTTATGTCAACTTGACATGCAATTTTAAACTTGTTATAAACTTTCAATAAAATAGCTATTAAAAAAGAATCTATAGGAAATTGAGTTTATTTTCTAAACTAATAGGCCTTATCTAAAGAAATGAAAAAGTATTGGTCAAAATTTTGAATTTTAATGAAATAGTACATAAATTTTAGGATAAAAATAAGAAGTAGGTGTATGTCTAACCACCTTAACTAATTCAAAACTTTAAAAAATGTAATTTTTGTTTTATTTTTGTTATAGTAGAAGAATTATATAATGTGATGCATCTTTTGGATTTAAAAAATGTTATACTGTTTGAAAGTTATGTTTTTTTTTTTTTCAATTAATGTGTCAATCAACACTTTATGTGTAACTCCGAAAAAAATGAATAATAATTACTTACTAAACTTGTAATTTGGCAGACATTATTGTTATGGAATTATAAGAACATTAATGAGAAACCCTTTTCATTTCATCAAATTTGGGTGAAAAAAAGCCATCAGACACATGTTTAAATTAAAAAACACATAAGAATAGGCCAAAAATATGTTTTTAGGACATTTTTAAAGTTGACCATTTAGGGTTGGTATCCAAAGAAATATTAGGCCTTATAAAGGTATTAATATTTTTGTTTGGTATCAGGATGAGTGGAAAAAAAATCAAAATAGATTTTAAAATACTTTGAGGCATTTTAGAACTACATATTTTTTAGATCGCCACTTTTTGACACACCATGATCCTGCACATAACCACTAAACCCATCTTTTCAACTTTGAACAACACATAACATACAAATGTGTGACCAGGACTAGGAAGGATTCAAGTGATAAGACCCTAGAGTAGATAAAGTGGAACAAAAACCCTATTTTGTTGTCAAATAGTCTTAGGTGATATTATTTCAGAACCTAGTTGATAGTAAGACATCACAATATGTTGCATGACATAGTTCACAATACTCAGGTGACACTTTTCTCTTGGGTGATAGTTCACACAAGGTGGGATGATGGATTTCCTTATAGCAAGGCAATAAACTTGATAATAGTAGGGTGACACAATTTTTAGAAACAACATTGTGCAATATTTCTCTAGAGAATGGGAAACAAAGTTCTATTTTTGTGCAAAAAGACAAGTTTTGACTCCAATTTTGTTGTGATTTGGTTTAATAATTAGATAGTTTTAAGACCAGGCATTTTCAAGTTTTAGTTCATGTCAAGTAATAGCAAGGTTTGCAAATAGTAGGGGTTTTTAACTTGTCTCAAATAATTGAAAATGGGTAAAAACAACCTTGTTAATATGCATTTGTGATGTTAGAACAACCTTCCTACCAATTTTATTGAAATGTTTTATTTGTAAGAACATTAACACTAGTCAACATATTTGAAAACATTAGCCAAGCAATCTACCTTAGAGTCATGGTTCATTACTAAACAACTTAGCCCATGCTAAGTGCTCCTTCACCTCACACCAAGTGGTTTCCCATAAGAGATATTGGCTTTGTCATGGAAGTTACATAAGAACAACTAAGGGAACATAGATGGTGAATGCAAAATCTTGGGATGATCCGAGTAATCCGCTAGGGCCAATCCTTGCACCAAGAAATTGAGTGGCAAAAGAGAGTAGCTACTAACTTAGGGTGTTTAAAAAGAGCTTCCATTCATAATGTTCCTCTTGCATCCAATTAAGGGACAACCCACCTTGTGGTGGGTAATAGACCTCACAGTCACAAGAGAAACTTAAGTGTTCTCACCTAATGATCTCCTCATGGTTAGAATCCTACAAGTGATCACACTAAGCAAAGACAAAAAATACATTTACCAAGGTTTTGTGTCCTTGATAGCCTTGAGTTTATATTGGGTTGGAAGAGATGGGTATTAGCTTGTCCCCACCTAGGTTGTTCCTCTTGGATTGTCCAAGAGTAGACCCTCTATAGGAATCTAGACTAAACAAGAAGCAAATAAACTTTTGAAAGTCAAGATTTCTAATTCACCACAAGGGTGAAGAGCATATTCTCCTACTCCGGTAATTTACCCCAAACACACCAAGAAGCTTCAATTATCCCTTTGCTTTTGAAATCCAAAGGCAAGTTAAGGACAACTATTTCAAAAGGCTAGTCAACGACTTTGTTTAATTTTGCATTGTGAATAGTTGTACATAGTAGAGTAGGAGTTTCTTGTTTTTCAAGAAGTGCACGAGCACATTTTATCCTATTTTTGGAGTTTTTCTAAGCTTTCCAAAGTTCCCTAGAGTTTTTTGTTTTTTTCTGGTTGTAGAATTTTGTGAAGTTGCCCATCATTATTACAAAAAATTTTAATTGGTAATTGATCTAAGAGATCTTCATTGGGCTGGATTCTTTGATGTGGGTTAACATGCTTTTTGGTCGGGTTGACATCTTGTGTTAATGTGATTTCTTCATAAGCCAAGTTGGCTTGGTTTCTTCATGTTCTAAGCTAGTTAAGCTCATTCATGTGTCATGTTGGCTCATTTTTCCTTCATTTACTGAGTTGTGGGTTAATGCACATTTTCTTCCTGGGTTAACATTTCATGTTTACCAATTTTTCCATTTCAGAGAATGACTTTTCTGCTCTTTTCAAAATTTTGAAATTGTTGGCACCTCTTCAATTGAACATTGAAGAAATGTGTCAACCATTAGTTTCATGCCATGTGGTAGATCCTTCTTATGCTAGGTTGCTTTTAATCAAATGGTGGTCATATTTTTGCATTGTTGCCCTTTACTATTGTAAAGATAACATGGTCATTGGATCTAGAAGCATCTTGGATATTTATGAGTGAATCTCAGTCATTCGTTGGAGAATGAATAAGATATGCATCTATGGTTGGGTTATATTCATCAGTTGGGGATATTTTTGTAGCATCTGGGCCATCCATATTCAAGTGAGGATCTACATCAATAGTTCACACCTTTTGGGGCCAAATAAAATTTATTCCATGTGGGTCAACTTTGTATTTTTGTGGCAAGTTAACTTGCATGTTATCCCATCTTGTATTAATTCTGATATTAGTGTGGATTTATTTTTTGTGGCCATGACACACTACAAGGACTATTCTTTAATGCTAAACAACATTCTTTGGACTTGTTTGCACAACATTTATGCATCTCCATGCCTCATTAATGATTGTAATTCTCAAATCGCATGGATGTGATTTCTTATGGCTAGGTGCATTTGTTATGCCCTTCCTATCACTTCTATAGCATATTGTATTTCATGATCAAATTTAGTTTTGATATTCATTTATTGTCGCTCTCTACAACTTGACTCCAGCTTGGGCTGGGGTTTAAACTTCAAGTTAACACTCGAGTTATTCCTAATCTATAAAGGCAAGTTGTAAATACTTCTTCTCAGCTCTTCTTTATTATGTTATGTTTACTTGCAGCAGCCTTATGCTCTGCAACTATATTCCTTGCCTTCCATTAATGAAATATTTTTCCTTCCTTACTTCTTCTTTCCTTTTGGTGGGTGTTTCTTTCTATTTTTCAAGGTTTGTATGTTGTGTCCAAACTATTGATGGTTGTTGTATATGTGAAGATATCTTTCCTTTTAGCACTTCAACCAATTCCAAACCTCCATGTGGATTCTTGGAGATATAATAGAGTCGAGACTAGTGTATTCTAGACTTTACATTGATGTTTTGTGAATACATGGATGGATTTTTAGTCACTATTCTATCTCGGTGCATCACCCCCCTTTCCCTTTCTGCATATTAATTTTAGTTTCCTTCTCCCTTTTCTTCTCAAGTGGTAACATAGGTGCATCCTAATATTAAGGAAACTAGTCTTCTCTAGATATTCAACCTCAGAGCACAAGTCCCACACTTGGAGGTCATTTCCATGTTACACAAGGTCACTTGAGGGTGATACCTCATGCAAGGGTGCAAAATTTTGTGTCAACACTACCTCTAGTCTATCCCAAAGTAACATACCATGGTTCATGCCTCCTTTCCATAAAAAAAAGTATGGGGAGAATGTGGCTCCTTAACCTACAAGTCTTGAATAAGTCTTATCCATCATTGAATGATTGATCTTTCCACTTTCTCTAACTCATTAACTTGCATTTCATGGAATTTTGAATAAGCAAATGCCCTTAGAGATTTTTTGTTTTTCCCCTTTCTCAAAATTTTCAACTTTTACAAAGTTATAATAATATGTTTTTGAATCTTTTGCTTTAGGCCTCAAGTACAATGATTTTGACTCTTCTACTTCTCAATATGGTTTAGCCTAATTTTCTCTTATAATTTCATTCTGAGCCTAGGAAATAAATGCTCTAAATTGGATATCCCCCACATCCATGGAAGGATTCCATTCCCTATCATTAGGAACAACTAAATTGTGCATATATAGTCCACACAACAATTTCTTAATGACTACAAGAGATTTTTGTAATGCATGAAAAAAATCATGAGGAGTATTGAGGGATGAGTTAAGACCTTGTACAATCTAGGTCATCTCATAGTTCATCATCTTCTTCTTAAGGTATAGAGTGTAAAATTGATTTGGTGGTGTACATTAGAGAAGTTTATGAACCAAATTAGTAAATTTTGTGATTTTTTTGTCTAAAATCATAATTTTTTCTTCCCATTCCTACAATTATCTCTATTGATTATTAATAACTCACTACATCTCCTTCATTTCCTCTAACCACATAGTTTTCTCTATTAAAAATTTATGCTATAATGTGAGGCCTCGCCCCGACCCATCGTAGCATAGTGATACATTACTCTTATTTTTGTTATCCGCGATTTGAGATGTCGAGACATTATTTGATGCTTAGAACATATTTTATTATTTCATGTTGTGTGATGTTATTTCCAGATATATTTGATGATTGTCATTTAATGTTCATGTATATGTATGTTGACGAAATCAGTAGATGTAGGATTGAGATTTGATTTATGATATTTCAAATGGTTAAGAATTATGAAGGGAGAAGAAACTTTATTAATGTATGTTTTAAATTATGAAAATTTCTAATACGTATACATATGTACATGTGATTTTATGGGACTACTGATGTGTGCAATGAGTGTGCAGATATTTAGCCGAGAAACCCTACGAAGGAACAAAACTGATCTCCATGTGCTAAAATTTGGAAACCCTGTTGTTTGTAATTATGTTCTTTCAGTGTCGCTTGACACTCGTAAAATGTTATGTGCTTCGGTATGCTGGTTAGGGTTAATTGTTTAACCTTTGGTTTCAAGTTAGTGTCAATTTTCTATTAGATTCTTAATGAGGGTTAGTCATCCCTAATTCGATTTTGTGCTAGATTGCAAGTTAGAGTTGTTAGATAGACCTATTTTATCTCTAGATTTTTATTTGACTCTAACCTCTTCCCAAAGGCTTTAAAACATGTTTTTATTCTAACCATAGGGTATGGGTAGGGGTTAGGGGTCTTTTCCATCCCCTAAGCCCCTAGCTTTGACTTTTGAGGGCACTCAAAAAGTCCCTTTTTGCCTTTGTGCGAAAATTGCAAGTGGTTGTCATGACTTGTCTTACCCCACCTCCTTTTAAGGTTTAACCATGGTGTAGGTTGAGTTAGGAGTTTCTAGTGTGGCTAGTGGGTGGAAATAGTTATTGCTCCTTTTTGGGTGGTTGAGTTGGAGGCTTATTTAGAGGCCTTCCTTGGTCTAGTGGTGGGGGTTAACCAATCTCTACATTTAGAGAAGATTTCTTGAAGCTTGAAGGAAGGAGGGATACTCTACTCAAATTAGTTCATTGCCATTACCTCTTTGTGAAGGTAGGAAACTCCCATCTCCCTTATTCAGTTTTTATGTTTTGTTTCATGTTCTTGTTACCTTGTTGTTGTTTTACTGTTGTATGGTTGTGGGTATGTTGGGAAGATTTGTAGACCTTGTTATTTTGATTATTTTCCTTTCTTGTTTATGTTTGCAATTTTGAGTTTCCTTGCATGGGTGTTTTGGTATTACTCACCCTAGGAGAGGGTAGAAGTGACCAATTTTGGGAGAGGTCTGTTTAGTTGGACTCCAACCTATGTAGAGTCTCTTCTCAGGATGAGAAGAGGGATAAAGGGTAGGGTGTTATGGCCCCCTACCCGTCAGCACAAACCTGGTATGAGTATAGCAAGTTCAAATGGAAGAACGGAAGTTCTTGGTTATTGGCCCCGATTGGGCATCTGAATTGGTGTTGTGCTTGACTTCTCGAGTTGGAAGAATCCACCTCTCCCTAGTCTTGATTCATTGTGAATCTTATTGTGGAAACCATGTGTGACCATGCATGCTTGATGTTCTTTTGGTTCTGCTTGGTTGTCACCCGATCAGTTATTGGTGTCCTCCATGGTTCTTAAAATGAGATTCAGAAAATATTTCAAACTCCTTGATTTGATCATGAAGAAAATTTGATAAAATTGTTGAAAATGAGGATTGAGATCCTATTGTAAATTGTATTTTTGAACCTTACTGTATATGGCAACGAAGCTGGGTTTTCTTCCTGATTCTTTCCCAGCTGAGCCTTTGAATCAAGTTAGCCAATAAAATAATGGTTGAGTGTATTTGGTTCTCATAATATTTGATCATAATGTTCAATTGTAAGAGTGCTCATCAAAATAGAATAAATTAATTTGCATATATATAAATGGGAGAATAGAATCATAGATAATGTCTTGATTTATGAATGTTCAAGTTTTAATTATGATAATGAAGAGTTGAATTGATATAGTGAGTTTCAATTTTGATGTATAAGTATTATGATGAGATCAATCAAGAGCAAACCATATATTACGAAATCAAAGATAGTTCATTTCTTGATAAATTTCATGGTGGTTACAATCAAATTTGAATGAGAATAATCCACCACCTTTTCTTTTATTATGTGTATAGTATCATTCACCTTCTATGTTATTCAAATATGATCAATTGGACTAAGAGGTTGTATGCTTGAAATAAATAATAATAATAACCAGAACATGGAACTCATACCATGTCCTTGAAGAATTAATATTAAACATACATGTTTAACTAGAGATTGAGAGACTTTACCTAATGTACTTCTTTGCATTGGAATACTTGTATTAAGGAGAAATGTTAATAATAGATTTATTCAAATCTTTAGCAACATGAATGAAATGCATAAAATAGCATGACCATGCCTTGTCAAAATTTTTGCTTTCAAAAAAAATATGCACTCCTAGGAGTAAAAACTCTCTGGAAAATACATGGAGAGAAAATTCATTGCTTCCAAACTACAGAGCATATTCTTGCTCAGATTCCTTCCTAAATGAATAAAGAAACAAATAAATATTAAGTTATTCTCTTGAGTGTATAATTTTATATATATAAATGTGCACATTTTTAAATTAGTCTATATCTTCCTTCTCACCTAATAAACTTTATAACTTATTGCAATAACCCTAAGTCTTAATCTACCCCTGCATACTCCCTAGGCGTTGCCTTGCAAGTGCCATCTTGTCATTGGGGTCGTCACCCACTTGTCCCATCATCTTGGGCGCAGTATGCATGTGGAGGGAAAAAAAAAAGTTTTTAAGTTTGCTATTGTTTTGAAGTTGTTTTTCTTTCTTTTTACCCCCCCCCCATTCGCTTTGACTTTTACATCAACCCCAACCCTATTTGCATTAACTATATTCTCCTAGGCGCCAGCTATTAGTAGGGGGCTTGGACGAGTTGATTGCTTGGACTTTATCCCCTGACACAGAGTGACATCACCGGTACCTTCCCCTCTTCTTTTATTGAGTGCTCACCTTAAAATTTTTTTGCATGGAGGCTAATGTTTTAGGGGGGACAGCTCTTGTTGATAAGACCCTTGTTGACGCCTTATCCTATGCCTTCCCTTTTAATCTAGCCCTGCCACCTTTCTTGCATTTGGAAAAGATGTGCATATCTCTTGTGCAGTGCGCCGAACCTTGGAGAGCGCCCAACTTGGGGTCAGGTCACTTGGCTAGTGGCCAAGTGGAGAGGGTTAGGTGGAGGGGAACTTAGAGATGGGAGTAGGATAGTTTTAGAGTTAGCTTATATTAGTTAGTTTTAGACTTTAAGATTTGTTTTAGATTTAGTTAGTTATTTATTTAATTTTAGTTTTCTTATTAGTTTGTTTTTATAGTTAGTTTTATAGGTAATCTTAAATTGTTAAGTAATAAGTTATGGTAGTATAGGTTAGTGTTATGTTAAGATTGGTTATTTTGATTAATTTTTTGTTTTAATTATTTTCGTTAGTATTAGTAATTTTTGGTTAATGAAGTTGTTAGTGTTAGAGGTTAATGTGGGAGTTAGGAGTTGTGTTTAGTCACAATTATGTTTTTCTAAACTTTAATATCAATTTAGATTTTTGTTAGATGCTTATTTTGTTTTAGTTTGAGTAGTATTGAGATAAGTATCTAGTTTAGTAATGAGTTATAATGTAATTTACTTTACTTGTTTTTTTTACTATTTAATTAAAGTTTTAAATTAATGATTGGTGAATTAATAGACCTTAATAAAATGATGATCAGAATGATTGTTTTAAAATTATAGCTAATAATATTTCAGTTTTGTACAAAAAAAAATTTTGTGTTTTGCCCTCATAGTTTGGGCATGACATATAAACTCATTCTTGCTCCTAATGATGTAGAGAGGTCAGATTGGGGCATAGGTCCTTGATCCTTAACATCAACCCACTCAAAATTATTATTACCATTAATTCCTTCCACATGAATTTTAGTAATAGATTTTTCTTTCCATACTACAATGCCTCTTTGAAGATTTTAAGAAGGTAGCTATTGTGAAGAAGATCCTTCTTCCATTTTTTTGCATCTTGAACTAAATTTTCCAACCCTTTGGTAGCAATTTCCCTAAGAACTTGGTCAACAATATTTATATTGACTACAACAAAATTTTCATCTAAATCTTGAGGATTATTAATTTTAAGTTCTGCAGGTTCATCTCTAGACATAAAAAAATCATCATTATTTGGTTCACATTCAATATGAGAATCCTTTCCTTTCTTTTGGACCACAAAATTACCATGCCCTAAATCACTATCATTATTTTTGTCTCCTACATAAACAATATCTTCTTGGTTTTGGCTAGAACTTTGAAGTGGACTTCTGGAGTCTTTTCTTAACTCTTCTGATTGTGCACATTTGGGAATTCCTTCATCATTTGTAAAGGTATTGATTTGAGAAATTTTATCTACAAGGGTGTTTGTGGTAATGTAATTCCTAGAAATCCTCTCACTCCTCCTCATAGGTGTTTTAAAAGGAGTTTTAGACACCTTCTTTCATTTCTTTGAAAACCCTTCTTGAGCATGAACTATAGGAGTCTCCTTCTAAATTTCATTTTGTCAATAGAAGGTGAGGGAGGAAAAATATTATCATAATTGTCACTTGAATCTTGTGTGTAACCTAGGTTAGGTACTTCTTGTTCTCAAACTAGATCATGTTCAACCCTATGTGTAGAAGACCTATTTTGCACACTATCCTTGAATTGAGGTGAAGTGGGGTTTTCTTGAAAAAATTTCCAATTTCCTTTTCTTTTTTAGGGATGGACGGTTATTTTAATACTATTTTCTTCTTTTTTTTCCCAAGTGACGGCTTACTAGATACATTACATTCAATAATTTTCACCATGCCAATTGCCATAGCAACTCTTCTTCCTACTCCTAAACCCCTTGGTCCACTAATTGTTAGAAAGAATTTTTCCATCAACAAAATTCATCCCAAAAGATACTAGAAACTCTCCTTAATTCTTTTTTTATTATAAAACTAAACAAGAAATGTTGAAGGTAGATATGTCTATTGTCATGCCTTAAACAACTAAGGAGTTTAAAATGATCACCATGATACCATTTGTTCCTTCCTACATACATGAAGTACTTCATAATATGGAGGGTACACTAATCATAGTATTCTTGTACATAAATCCTCCTTATCCCTTGTTTCATATCCACTTCCAATAGTTTATCTATATGTAGGGTGACTTGGGCCCTCACCATTTTTGGGTCCATATCTTCCTCAAAAATTTCCCCTTCCAATGGCAACCTTGAGACTTCAAAAATTATCTCTTGACTACATTTGACCTTGAGCCCTTTCACCATAGCTATTCCATTATTGAATGAGTTCATAAACTTAAAATAAACTTCACTGTCCCAATTAGTCATCTTCTAAAAATAACGGATCCAACCACAAGTTTCAAATGGCTAATAAAAAACATTATCTTGAAGAATAATGTCATGAACTATGGGTTCATGTCATATCAAACCACCCCAATTATTATACCAGTAAAAGGCCCAAAATGAAAATTTCCACACTCCTTAGAAAAAAAATATAGGATAAAGAGAAAACTTCAATATTGATAGAGTATATACATTTAGAGACATTGAAGAAAAAAAGGTTGTAAATATTTTAGAAAATAGCATGTGATATAATAATTTCATGTCATCATTAAATTTTTACCTTTTCACTCAAGCTCCCATGAATACAAGTTATGTTCATACCTTCCAAATAAAAGGGCAAGTGTCACATTGATTTGATAGATGAAGAGGTGATGATATGGCATATCTTTACATATATCCCCAAAATACAATGTAATTATTATATTATGAGATTCATATGCAAAATAAAAATGTACATATACAATCCCCTCCCCCCCTACCCGAAAAAAAAAACTAAATGAAGGGGAAATAAAAAAACTTAAAAGAGAGCATGCGTCCCACCATGCAAAGTGAGAAAAGAATGTAATAACATAGAAATTAAAATTCATGAACTTATGTGATTTTTGTGAATACTTGAAATACTTCATACTCACATGGAGAAGTAGAAAATTGAAATGGATAGGTGAGAGAAAGAATATATGCAATGAAAATATCATGGAGAAAGTGAAGATTTATTGTAAAATTTAACCAAGTTCAAAGTTATGATGAACTCTAAGTGTAAGACTCATGTTCAAGCACTGTAGGATGTCCTCTTGAGACTGGGGCTTATTGTAAATTTTGAGTTGATGACTCTTAAGTAAAATCTTGAATCAAACTAGATCAATTGTAGCTAGTCACAAAGTGTCATTATCATAGATGACTTCCATTTCATAAGGTCCTAACCATCAAGTTTGAAATTTTCTTTGATTGTAATGATATCTTGAATCATACAAGAGTGCCTAGTCACCCACACTGAATTTATTCTCTTTAATAAATCTATCTTCCCATTTCTTAAATTTTATTTGAATAAATTTGGTATTATGCAATGGAAAATTCCTAAACTCATCAAGTCCATTCAACTGTAGGATGTGCTCTTGTTGAGCATAATGGATGTTGATATTGAGTTCCAAGGTAGTGTGGAGTTTTTTATGTTGAAAATCAATGGAGATCATTTTTTTTTTTAACACAGACTAGTTTAAGTGGAGTCTTCTATGTTGTTCTATATTCCCACAATTCTTTTGAGATCTTGGTTACCCAATCTTTCTTGTGTATTTGAATAGTTTTTGTGAAAATGGCTTCCAATTATCTGGTGGTTATCTCAGCTTGTTAATTAGCTTGTGGATGATAAGGAGAGGACTTACCATGTTTAATGGTATATTGAGTCATGATGGTAGCAATAAGATTGGAATTAAATTGGACTCCTTGATGAGTCACCAATCCTCTAACAACTCCAAATCTTGTAAAGAAGACTTTATATAAGAATTTAGCAATATTTCTATCCCTTCCATGCTGCATAGCTTTCTCCTTTGGTAATATAGTCAGTTCAAATCAAAATATATGAATTTCCTTTTGAAGGGGGATCAATTTTTCCAATAAAATCTTGTTGGAAATACAAATGGGAAATGTATACTTTTGGGGGGGTGAATCAGAAGTTCAAACTTTAACACTTAAACCAACTTTTACCATTCATTGGATGCATGCAAAAATTGAAATGAAATGTAAAACAAATGCATCAAACATATAATCACACACACACACACACACACACACACACACACACACACACACACACACACACACACACACACACACACACACTTAACACCTAATATGATTACCCATAAACCCTCCAATGAGAAGGTACATTTGGGGTGGGGATGACACCCACAATTCTTCACTACTATAGCAATAAAGTATCACCTATTACGGTACATAGTTTGACCATTTCCATGATCTGCCCTGTTAAAGGCTTACAAAGGATTGTTAGATCCTACCCTATTAAAGGATTTTTAACACCCTATTAGAAGTGTGCCTAGTTAAGGACATTCAAAACATTCACTTGGAATGTCACCCTATTAAAAAATTTCACAATGATTATTAAGTCAACCTTAGTCCAAAGGATTTCACCCTGCTGATACAATTGTTAGAAAGTAATAGTAGCATGTTTGATCCAATAACTTACAACTTTGTCTTGCTAATTTTAGATCTCAATTATATCCATCTTGATCCTTTCTGATATGATTTTCCAATGTTGTGTCTTCAATCCTCTATTCTATAAACTAATTCTAAAATTCTTTCACTCTCCCAAGTCACTTTGAATGCTTTTAGATTAATTCACCCTTTTCCTTCCTTCAACACTTCTCTTGCATCACTTCCTTATTCATATTGAATTATGGGGTTTTCTCTTCCTTATAAATATTTTGGTGGCTTAGGGTCAGGTATGAATCTATGGCTAAGATTTAGCCATTTTCTCATTTAACCTTTCTAATTTTTTGATTGGTTGCATATTGATAACACAAGAAAACTAAATAGATTTGATCTTATATTTTAAAGCTTCAAGATCTATCCAAAAGTCAGAATAAAAATGGTTTACATGTTTATTTGTGTCATTACAAGCAACTAGATCCATTATGTGTTACTCAACACTTACTATAATTTTGTCTTGCTTGACACTTGAACTTTCTCATCATCAACTATTCACTTGGTGCTTGAACTTGCTTGACATGGTCTATTTTCTCACCACTTGAGTGACTTGACACATGAGTGACTTAGCACTCATTGCAACTCAACATCTATACATATTATACTTGGCATGTATTACTAGCTCATCATGAACTCAGTAAATATCTTAAGTGTGTTGACACTCAATTGTCAAAACCAAACTAAGATCAACAATCTCCCTCTTTGACATCAGTGTCAAAAACACTTAACTATATATAAAAAATCTAATGTCCTTGAGTATAATAGTTTTCCTTATATACAAAACTTCAAAATTTTCAAAACTCTGTACGAGACTATATACCTCAAAATTTTTCTTCTTTGAGTAGATTTGTTCCACGTTGATACTCTCTGTCTTCAAAAGTACTGACACTCTATTTCCTATTTGATTTACTTTATTTCTTCCCTTTTGTTGTTTGCTCCCCCTTTTTTTTCTCTCCCCATTTTTGGGTTATCTCCCTCTTTCACTTGTTTTCTCCCTCTTTATTCTTGATTAGCTCCTCGTTGCAAATTTGTCTCCCTCTTTTTGACACTGATGTCAAAGGGTCTATATACTGACTGTGTATTTGTCCAAAATGTTCCTGTGGACTTCCACTATAATATTTAGAGTAGAATCCCAATTTTCTAATGCAACATCTAAGGACTCTATCTAGATGGCCGTCTCTACTACAAGGTGAACTAGTCCATCCAATGTTGAAAGATTTGGATCTTTCTTTAATACTATTTCTACATATGCTAATACCTTTTGGAGTATTTCCATACGAGGGGTAAGGGAGGCTTGTATATTAATCAACACCCCTCTTATGTTAGCCTTTTCTACTGTTAACATAGCTAGTTGATTTTGTGATTCAATCATTGTATTAAAATGCTTCTCACTCTGAGCTGGGTTTTGGGGTAATTTCATACTTGATATCTTCAAGTTTCTTTCTAGACTCATAATCCTATGGCTTATTTCTTGTGTGAAGAGTGTGGGATCACACAATTTTGTGTACAATGAGAATATGTTCTCAAGTACCTTCTTCACTTTCTTAGTTTTGGTAGCCAATTCAACTTGTGATAGTGTTATTTCACCAAATATTCTCTCATTAACTTTCCCTCAAAATTTCTTTTTAGACTATTCCATAAGTTTAACATTAGAATCCCTTGTCTTCATTAGTCACCTGTTCAAAAATTTCTAATAGTTGTTCTAATATAGGTTTAGATTCATTAGGTGCTTGTAAGCTAAAAGCATCCAAAAATATGTCTTTGATCTCTAATAGTGCTTGCCTTTGTTTGTACTCTTTCTCGAGTATTTCTTGATTCTTCTTTCTCTCCAATGCTTCTTGCATTATATTTATCTGTTCTAATGTCATGGTTGCATAGTCATATTTGGGTATCACTATTTATTCATCTAAAATTCCATCACCATAGTGAAATAACTTAGAAACCTTTGTTGATTTGGAGCCTGGTGCTAAAATTTGTAATGGTATTGCATTAGTGCTCGGCCTTTAAAGGACTTTAGTAGGAGTTCTAGATGTTTGTAATTTTACCAATGTCTGTATGGCTTCTTGCTCCTTCTCCTTGGGTGTGTCCTTTTCTTCATTAGATATACCTTTATCAATTATAATTAATTGTGATGCACCTTGTGTTTGTGCATTAGGTATAGAAACATTTATCCATCCTCCTTGTTCTATTATAGTCTCCTTTACCTCTGTAGTCTAAGCCATATTAACTATATCAACTTTTTTAGTAGTGTCAACCTTTTGTAGATTTATCATCTAATTGTATTAATGGTTCAACACTAGTAGCCTCAAGGATGGAAGAAGGTGGTTATATCCCTTGTTATATTAGCTACTACTTTTTGAAGTTCATCCACACTAACCAATACACAATTTTCACATAATATTTCTTGTAATGTAGATTGGTCAAGTATCTTTTTTTTTAGATCCTCTATACTTAATTGATTGATGTTCAGAGGTGAGCTATCAAGAACATCTATCACTATTATGGTTTTTCTAGGTGTTTTTATGTCATGTGGAGGGCTCATTGTTGGCATTTGTGTGTCTTCCATACTCTATTCTATTTTTTGCTCATCAACTATTGCCATCTCATCTTTCTTCTATTGTGTCGCCTCTACAGTGGTGTCTTCTTTTTCATTTTCTTCTTCCTTGTCCTCACCTTCTTCCTCATTATTTCTTCCCTCAAAGGGATCTTCTTCTCCTTCTTTGATAGTTGTCAATCCATATATTAACTTCCACATTTGGGTGGATTTCTTAACAACATCCTCAATCTTGTTCTGTAAAATGCTAAAAGCTCTATATTTATGTGCAAATTGATTTCCATACTTCTTGTTTTCTTTGGCAATTTTCCCCCTTGTTAACTTTGGGATCACTTGTGCTAATATTGATTCCCTTATTTCTTTTTCAACATTTAGGCAATGATACCACTTATTCTCAATAATAGTGTACAATTCCTTTGGCATTGTGTTATCAAATTCAAGAGGAGTGTTCTTGAATTTTGTCATCATGGCATATACTAACTCTTATATCATGTTTTTGTATTCTCTACCAAGTTTTCCAAATTCATTTTTTTTTAATCTTGTCAAATCTACATTATCTCTAACATTATCAAAAAAAACTTCAAGATTAGATTTAGGAACATGACTTACCATTCTAAACTGACTTGTGTCCTTAGACTTTATCTTCTCATCATCTATCTCTAGTTATGCTCTGTAGTTTCTTCTTGGTTTCTTCTCTATTGGACTAGTCTATTTAGTAGCCTTAGTTTTCTTTTTTTCTTTCTTCTTGGATTTTTGAGTAGTTTCTCTTGTAGTGGCTCTTGTTACTAGGGTTGTAGGCTTTGTTGCACTTGGTTTTGTAGTCTTCTTTGCCTTTGGTTGTGCAATAGGCTATGTCTTGGCTTTTTTTTCTTTGGTTGTTGCTTTGTTGATGCTTCCTTGGCTTCTTCTTCCTCTAAACCTTCTTCTTTCCAATCTTCACCCATGCCTTGGGTAAAAGCAATAGGTTCTTGACCTTGTACCTCTTCTTCCTCTTCATCATCTTCATCATCTTCTTCATTATTATCTCCTGCACCTTCTCCAAACTTAGCCTTTAATTTCCTCACCATTTTGTCCTTCTTTTTCAAAGTTGAAGCTATCTTTAATTCCATTTCAACCTTTGACTTCACAACATCATAATTACCAAAAAAAATTGGTAGTCTTATCAACTTCTTTAGAAAGTAGTACAGTAATAGCAGCTGAGGCTTCATCAATATTAATTTCATATCCTTAAGGCCTTAACCATCCAACTCTAGGTGTTGCAGCCTGGATAAAAGTATAGTCAATGTCTACAAGGAAACAAATGTCATTGTAATGTTTCTCTACTAGGGAAACATGAAATTTTAACCTCTATTTCATGGACTTCTTGAAGTCTTCAAAATAACTAGTCATTACTGACTCAAAATTTTCTCCCATTTTTCCATATACTCATTAATTTGCATAGAAACTAACCTATTGGTCTTCCATCCTAATTTTCCAAAAGATGGGAGCTCATTTTGCACATAGAAAAATATAAATACCAATATTGAACCAAACTTACATTAAGTACTCTTTGACTTTCATATTGCTCCTAGATTCTCCATTATCTACTACAGTTGGAGTTCTACAAGATCATAGGTATGATCTTTCTTGACAATCTTATAGCCTACATCAACTACTATATAGGGAAAACTATTTAGTCTACTTGACTAATAGAATTTATGTGATATGAATTGAATGGAAAATTCAAGAAGTGGATTTGTGATAGTGTCAATAGTCATTCCATGCTTGTTCCACTTAGCCTCTATGTTTCTCTCAATTACCTCTTTAGAATCACTTCTCAATGTCTTGGGCCAATCTAGGGTTTGGTATCCAATAACCCTATGTAAAATTCTATTCAAAATTTTGATAGGTCCTCCTTCTAACCAAAGAAATCCATCATGAATTCTAATCAGAACTATTTTGATCCATTCAGGTTTGAAAACTATTGGGAAATCTAGGGCACGGGTTAAGCCCTTCCTCTCTACAATTTTAAATTCTTCCTTTGACTCCTTATTTTCACACAATTTTTCATATGTTTTTCTAATTTCCATGTCTCCAATGCCTCCTACCTTTCAATTATAACACTTCCTCGCATCTTGGACCATTACAACCTTAGGTGGAATCATAGATAACATGCCTACTGGGTCACCTTTATAAGAAACTTTTGGTATAGCCTTGAAATCTAGTTGTTTGACCTTGTTGCTAAACAACTGAATGTCAAACATTTCTTTATCCTTTACATTCTTTGAACTTGAGGTCATTATGCAAGCTAAGGTTTTAAAAAATATGAAACTGTGTAGCTTGGCAGATGAAGAATACCTTTAAAACTGATGAACCGATGCTTGATGTTCACTATGATCTATGAAAATGCTTCAATTTTGCTTGTAAATTGCTTCTTTGATCTACCCAGTATTGCTTTAAATCTTTAATAACAAAGAAATATGCATTATTTGACATTATACCTTTTCAAAATATAGCATTTTTTGCATGGTGCATGTATAGTTGTAAACTTGGCTTCAATAAGATTTTTGTTTACTCAACATACATTTATCATCACTCTAAAGCTATTAGAATAACCTTTACTTGACACCTATAGAAATTTCCCTCACTTTGCAGCTACCACTAACTTAGCTTCAACTAAATTTTGCTAACAACTCAGCACATACTAGTATTTTACTTGGCATCTGAAGAGAACTTTTCACACTTGATAGTAATGTGAAAACTTTAAGATTTAACCTTGGATTTTCCTTATTATCTTGCATCTTTCTTCATGCTAATATATATTTTTAGTACTAACTTCTTTTGGAACTAATTGATGCGGGAGCATCTTGACCCTTCATACATTATGATGAATTGCATAATATTGTAATATTTAAGTCATTTAGATTTCATATAACCATGTTGAAAAAATGGTTAAAATGTGTAACTTTGCATTGTGATGTATTAAAAAGTAGAAAAAAAAAAAAACATTTTCATTGTAATGGGAGTGCTTCAAAAAGCATTGAAAAATGTACAAGGGTTAAAAGATTGTGTTGGGTTGGTTAAAAAGGTGGTTGGGAAGTTGTAAACCACCAAAACCACTTTAAAATAATTGTATTGGTCATTCCAAATAGAGAGGGCTGAATGAGAACAAAAAAAAAAGTCATTTTGAAGCAATTGGTTTTCAAGAATTTGCCATTTTGATTGGTTTTAATTGTTTTAGTGCTGGTTCCAGGTATTGTACAGACATTTAAAGCCTGGAACCCTTGTATTTTCCATATATTTGAAGAGTAGGATGAATAATATTCTCTCTCCTTTTGGTTTGGAAAATTTTTATTAAGTTTTGAAGAAGTTAAGCTAGTTTTGGTAAAAGTGGTCATTTGCAGATTTGAGGATGCCCAGCTACAGTTGGATTTATATGTTTGGTACAGGAATATTTGGATAAAAAAAAGTTCTAGTTATATTTATTAGAAATATATATGAATCAGCTTTTATTTTCAATTTGTTTGAGTCATTTTCATTCAGATATGTGTCAGTTATGGTCATTTTAATGAAGACTGGTTTTTAAGGATTTGTTTTGAAGTTACAGGAAATGATTGGTGCTTGTAGAACAATTTATGAATTAGAAAATTTAATGGATTATATATTAAAAAGCTAGACTCATATAGGGTTTATGAAAAATTAGTTTGGTTTTATTTGGAGTTGTTTAGAGAAAGTTATTAGGCTCCCAAGGAAGGGTTACTGGTTTTACTGCTGATTTATGATAGAGAACATGGGTCTACATGCAGAGACTATAACGTCTAATGGATTGAGTTATTTTGCCTCATATTTTGATATGTTTTAGAATTTATAATTTAGAAAAAATAAACCAAAGGTTTTTGCAAGAAAATGTAAGGATTGAAAGTTATGATTAATGTACTCAGGTATAGCAGTCAGACCATGTGAATGGCAAAGTATTGTAAACCAATGTTGGAAAGAGTTTTGTTTTTCCTCATGAGATGTCTAAAAATGGAATTTATTTCATGGATTTTTAAAGGATACTCATGTATCCCAACATTTGGTTTACTACATTTCTTCTATTTACATCAAATTGGTATCAAAGCTAGCGAAAGGTCTGGTGTTTTTGTAGGTAGAGATAACTGGTGGTATGTGGATCCATCATAGCTACAAGAAGGATGCATTTGAAATTATGCATGTGAAGATCTCAAGCTGGGATCTTGGTATTGTCTCCATCAGAGATACGTCTGGAGTAGGTTGTTGAGAGCAACCACTGAGCAAGAGTGAGAAGTGTATCACCGGACTGAGTCTACTGTTGGGTAAGATGACAATAAGGTGGTATGAAGAAGTAGAATAAAGCATGATGGCTAGCAGCTAGTATTTATTCCATTGATGGGAGTCATTTGTGAAAGATAGAGTATGCTGAAGAAGCATGGAATTGGTGATAAAGACAAGGAAGTGAAAGATTTGATTGCAAAACTCTCCACTACACATTTCCATGGGACATGGAAATCTTTTAAGCCTAAGAGTATGATGCGGGAGTATCTCGACCCTTCATACATTATGATGAGTTGTATAATATTGTAATATTTAAGTCATTTAGATTTCATATAACCATGTTGAAAAAATGGTTAAAATGCGTAACTTTTCATTGTGATGTATTAAAAAGTAGAAAAAAAAATTTAAAAAATACATTTTCATTGTAATGGGAGTGCTTCAAAAAGCATTGAAAAATGTACAAGGGTTAAAAGATTGTGTTGGGTTGGTTAAAAAGGTGGTTGGGAAGTTGTAAACCAACAAAGCCACTTTAAAATAATTGTATTGGTCATTCCAAATAGAGAGGGGTGAATGAGAACAAAAAAAAAGTCATTTTGAAGCAATTGGTTTTCAAGAATTTTCCATTTTGATTGGTTTTAACTATTTTAGTGCTAGTTCTAGGTATTGTACGGACATGTACAGCATATAACCCTTTTATTTTATATATATTTGAAGAGTAGGATGAATAATATTATCTCTCCTTTTGGTTTGGAACAATTTTATAAATTTTTGAAGAAGTTAAGCTAGTTTTGGTAAAAGTGGTCATTTGCAGATTTGAGGATGCCCAGCTATAGTTGGATTTATATGTTTGGTACAGGAATATTTGGATAAAACAGAAGTTATAGTTATACTTATTGGAAATATATATGAATCAGCTTTTATTTTCAATTTGTTTGAGTCATTTTCATTCAGATATGTGTCAGTTATGGTCATTTTAATGAAGACTAGATTTTAAGGATTTGTTTTGAAGTTACAAGAAATGATTGGTGCTTGTAGAATAATTTATGAATTGGAAAATTTAATGGATTATATATTCAAAAGCTAGACTCATATAGGGTTTATGGGAAATTAGTTTGTTTTTATTTGGAGTTGTTTAGAGAAATTTATTAGGCTCCCAAGGAAGGGTTACTGGTTTTACTTCTAATTTATGACAGAGAACATGGGTCTACATGCAAATACTATAATGTCTAATGGATTGAGTTATTTTGGCTCATCTTTTGATATTTTTTAGAATTTATAATTTAGAAAAAATAATCCAAAGGTTTTTTCAAGAAAATGTAAGGATTGAAAGTTATGATTAATGTACTCGGGTATAGCAGTCAAACCATGTGAATGACAAAGTATTGTAAACCAATGTTGGAAAGAGTTTTGTTTTGCCTCATGAGATTTCTAAAAATGGAATTTATTTCATGGATTTTTAAAGGATACTCATGTATCCCAACATTTGGTTTACTACATTGCTTCTATTTACATCACTAATGTATGATAAAACATTTAGATATCAATCTCACATACCTCCTTTTGCTTAATTTGATGAGATGTGATTGCTTGACCTATCAAGTGAAGTGATCCCTTTATTTAATGTGTTGCATCCATCTCTCTTTTTAAATATTTTATTCATCTCTCCTCTGATATGTTCAACATTTACCTTGCCTTTTCCTTTTTTGAGCTCAAAATTAGTTGCCTTTTACCTTGTTGGAAAATGCTTGCTAATATGACTAGTCTTCAAACATATAAAGCATGTAGCTTGACTCAACCATCTATTATAGTGACCACCAAAGTGTGTTCTTATACAATTCTTGGGGATGTTTTCATAATCTTGACAGTAATGATAGCTATATCTTGTATTGTAATCCTAGTTATAGGAGTTTTCATAGCTTCTTACCTTTTTTGGCTTACTTGATGACCATGTGGACTTGGATCCACATTCAAAATCTCTACGTCCATACTTTTGACAATTGTGGTAGTATCCTTCAAATTTTGGTGCATGCATGATTTTGGTTCTACATTCATATGCTTGATGGCCTTGTTTATTGCACTTCTAATAATGAGTCATGTTCTTTGGCTTAGCATTCTGACTTGCTTTCTTGTTCTTGCAAACATTAGTTGTATATCCTTTCTTACCACAATAATGAAAAGTGGGTTTGGAGTTCTTAACTTTGTCATTTCTTTCTTCAGTAGTCTTGGATGACTCTCCCTCTTTAATACTTGTATAGCCTAGTCTTGATGTATCGTTGTTGGATCTAGGGGATTTCAATAGTTGCTCAAAGTACTTGATGGCTTCATTTGGCTTGTTGAAGCTTTCAACAATATCTCTTTCTCTTCTTAGATCATTTTGCAGTTGTTCATTCTACAATTTTAGTGTGGTGATATTGATTTTTTTGAAATTTAACTCATGATGAGCATTCATCATCTAACTTAGGGTATCCAATTGCATGTTGGATATTCTAGCAAGCTTAATTAACTTCTCTTCTAGTCTATTGGCTAGGTTTTTGTTGTCTTCTTCGATCATGAACTTTTCTTCAATGGCTTTCTTATTTTGTTTAGTTACCTCACATAAAATCATGGCTTGTGATTCTTGCTCAATCTTGAGGTTTTTGATTTCCTTAGCTTGTTCTCTATTCATTTCCATCAAATCTACAATTACTGCATTGAATTGATTTGATTCTCCACTTGCAAATAACTTTGTGGTGTCAATCTCTTTATATTATGTGTCACTTTTTGCTATGGCAATCTCTTTCCTTCTCTTCAAGGACTTCGTTAATCCCTCTCTAGCTTCATCCAATGAATGTAAAATGAGTTGGATCTCAAATGCTTGGTTCTCTACAATCTTTCCCAGTTTGTAGACCTCCATCTCAAGATATTTTGTCTAAGCTATAAGGATTCTCCTTATGAGAACTTTTCTTTGATACCAACTATTGGAAATGCAAATGGGAAACATATACTTTTGAGAGGGGGGTGAATCAGAAGTTCAAAATTTAATACTTAACCCAAATTTTACTATTCATTAGATGCATGTAAAAACTAAAATGAAATGTAAAGAAAATGCATCAAAAATATAATCATACACACACACTTGATACCTAATATGATTACCCAGAAACCCTCCAATGAGAAGGTAAAATTGGGGTGGGGATGACACCCACAATTCTTCACTACTACAACAATAGAGTGTCACCTATTAAGGTTACATAGTTTGACCATTTTCATGATCTTCCTTATGAAATATCTACCCTATTAAAGGCTTACAAAGAATTGTTAAATCCTACCCTATTAAAAGATTTTGAACACCCTGTTAGAATTGTGCCTAGTTAAAGGACTTTTATAATATTCACTTGGAATGTCACCCTATTAGAAGATTTCACAATGACTATTAAGTCAACCTTAGGCCAAAGGATTTCACCCTACTAATACAAGTGTTAGAAACTAATGGTAGAATGTTTGATTTGATAACTTACAACTTTGTCTTGCTGATTTTAGATCTAAATTCTATCCATCTTGATCCTTTCTGATCTAATTTTCCAATGTTGAGTCTTTGATCCTCTTTTCTATAAACTGATTCTACAATTCTTTCACTCTCGTAAGTCACATTGAATGCTTTCTAATCAATTCACCCCTTTCCTTCCTTCAACATTTTCCTTGCATTAATTCCTTATTCATACTAAATTATGGGGTTTCATCTTCCTTATAAAGAATTTGGTGGCTTAGGGTTAGGTATGAATCTGTGGATGAGATTCATCCTTTTTTTTTAACCTTTCCAATTTTTTGATTGGTTGCACAAATATTCCATATCTAGTGATATAAATGCCTGAACTTGTTGAGAACATAAGTCATAGCTATCGATTCTTTTTTTGTAATAGTGTAGTTGAGTATATTTTGAATGATATAATAAATAGCATGTTCAAAAATACCTTCTTTTTGGCCTAAGACATCTCCTATAACATATTCTAAAGCATCAATATGAATATGGAATGGAATGTTCCAATTAGGACCTATGAATACAAGTGCTTTAGTTAACACATCCTTAAGGTGTTGAAAGGATTTTTCACATTCTAAATTCCAAAAGAAGTTGGAATATTTATTTAAAAAATACTCTAGTGAAGATTCTATTTGACTAAAGTCTTTGATGAATCTCTTGTATTAACTAGCATGACCTAGGAAGGTTCTGACATCATTTTTTTTGTTGGTGTAGGAAGAGTACTAATTACTTCTATCTTTTGGGGATCAACTTGAATGGAATTTGAATAAATATAATGACCTAATAATTGACACATTCCTCCATCATCATGTACTACTTCACACTATTAAATGAAAGGTTGTGTTCTTGACATATTCTCAACACTTTATCCAAATTGGATCTAGCTTCTTCAAAGGTATATCCATAAATAGTGAAATCATCCATGTATATTTCCATGTAGTTGACACAAATATTAGAGAAAATACTTATTACTACTCATTGAAAAGTAGAAGGAGAATTGCACAATCCAAAGGGCAATACTAAATAGGAAAATATTCCTCAAGGATATGTAAAAGTTATTTTGTCTCAATATTTTGGTTCTATTTGTATCAAGTTATACCCACTGAATCCATCCAAAAAGAGAAATAATTTTTCCCATCCAAGTTATCAAGAACTTTATCAAAAAAAGGTAATGGAAAATTAACCTTTTTATTCATTGTATTAAGTTCTCTATAATCCACACATATTGTCCATTTAGCCCCTTTCTTAGGAATAATCACCAAAGGTGAGACCCGTTGACTACCAAAAATATTATAGATGAATCTAACATTCAGAAGTTTTTGCAATTAAATGTTTACAATATCACATAATGTAGGATTCACTCTTCATTGAGGTTGTTTGATAGGCTTACATTCTGATGTAATGTGTGTTCTATGAGTGTAGAGTTTGAGGACTAATCCTATAATGTTTGTGTAATCCCATGTAAATTATTTTTGATTATCCTCCAACAACTCAACTATACTTTTGAAATTGTCAAGAGTAGGATTATTACTAACATTGAGCTCCTTTCCTAGACTAATTCTAACTCTAGTAACTTTATGAACCATAGATAACTCATCAAAGTTGAAAGACTTAATTTCATGAGGTAAATAGATATGTACGTAACTATTGGAAATATAAGATGAGTAACTAAGAGGGGAGGGATGAATTAGTCACAACTAAAATAAATCTTAGGTCCCTTAGATGTTAGAACATACCATAAACTTCACTAAAAATGTTGATGCTTTGTAAATAGATAGACACTCAGTTTACACTAGTAAATAATGTAACTCGGCAAGCACTAAAATAGAAACTATATCTCAGCAAATGAAAAGCTTAATATATTATTTTTAATTAATATTACTTCACTTAGTTGTATAAACATAAAAGAAATAGCATGAAAACAAGTGACACCAAGACTTAACATGGAAATTTGATTTGGGAAAAACCACCAATTGCAACTAGTTATTTATTTTCACTCTTCTAAAGTTAACCCTATTAGGAACCAACCTTGTTAAAGGTTACAAAACACCTTGTTAGGTGTGACCCTATTAGAGAATTTAATCACCCTATTAAGTGTGGCTTTGTTAGAGGTCTTTAGACACTTAAATCTACAAATGCCACCTTATTAGAGGATTTACAAATAGCTATTAAGCCAAATTTGTTAAGAGATTTAGATCACTGCTACAATGGTTTGAGAGTAACAATGAGATGACCTAATTTTTGATACAATTGAATTCTAATTATAGTTATCAATTTTGGCTTGTATACTTGATCCTTTATGATCAAATGTATCTCTACATTTCTACAAGGATATTATGCTTACTCTTCTAATTCATTTCTTCTAAGCATCTTCAAATCTTCTATTCACTTGCATACATTCAATCCTCAACCTGAACTTTTATTTACATTGTTGGTTATGATTTTGCCTCATGTTTTTATGAATTTTTCATTTTTTGTTTTATGATGCTAGATTTGCATGGAGTCATGATGGTCACTTTGTCACCATCTAGAATTGTAAGGACTTTTTTGGACGTGACATGGTGACCTCTCGTAAAAATGAAAACATGATAGGGTCAATAATAAAGATAGGCATTGTAAATTTCTTTGTCATTAATAATTTGTGTCATCATTATGGAGAGTTAGAGGTGTAGTAAATAGAGTATCATAATGAGAATGTGTTGATTTCATGGGGTTGATTTTCTTTAAAGTATATGGTGGTCGCTATGTCACCACTAGGAATTGTAAGAGATTCAATAGTAGTGATATGGTGACTTCTTGTGAATTAAAAATATGATGGGACCTAATTTAAAAAGGTAGTGCCAAAAGGGTTAATAGTTATAAATGACTATGTTAGCATGTCAACGTGGTCTGATGTCACATACCATGTGGATTTATACTTAGAAAAGGTTACATGTTGATTGGAGTTGTTAGATTAAAGATGCATCAATGGTAGGCATCATGTCGCTATGGAGACTTGCTTGATCTCTAGTGCATGTGACATGGCTACGAAAGGGAAAAATAGAAGGACCCACCGTAGTTGCATTAAAATGCTTGTAAAATATGCATCATCAAATTAAGATGAATCAATAATCGTCACTATGTCAAATGTAGAAGTTCTTAAAATTTATGCATAGTGACATAGTGAGAGTGTGACACATGTCCATGAGCGGCAGTGGGTCCAAAATAATTGCCAGCAGTGGATGGAAAATCTTACATGGAGAAACTTGATTGGGTTGACTACCAACCTAGAAAATTGAAAATGAGTCACTCATGATTTTATTCCTAGATTGTCAAATTTTTTGATGGTGTATTTTAAAAGTTAGAAGGTGGTGCCACCCTAGTTCTCCTTACAATTCATTTATGAAGATTAAAAGATCCCCATACAAAATAAAACTAGAGATATATTGCATGATTTTTCTATTTCTTCTCTATGCAAGTGAATTTTAGAATTATAAAGAGCTAAGGCTAGTTGAAGAATTGTTCCTCACACATTTGAAATTGTAAAAGGATTTTAGGATCAACCATTTGTTGTAGAATTTTGAGAAGGATAATGAAGAGCCAAGTAAGTATCTGAATCCACTAGATAGTGAAGAGTTTTGGTATTTCTATATCACTAGTAAATATGCCTCCAAAGAAAGTTTTCTCAAGAAAGGTAGATTATGCAAGTAGAAATATGCATGATGATCTTCTTGAATTATTGCCTGAGTCTACAAATGAGTCTTCTCAAATGAAAAACTAATATCTGTGAACCCTAGGCTCAATATTATGGATGGATTGTATGATAGATGGAATTTTGTTAGGGATGCTACTAATACTAAAATAGGGCTCCATATTTTTAAGATATGGTTCTTAGAAAGAAAATTTTTTGCTCCCCATGGAAACATTTAGAATTTTGATTTAGGAAAACTAGTGGTCCTTGGTGTTTTTATGGATTCTAACCTACTCATGGCCATTTCCCAAAATTATGACCCAATAGCTAGGGTAGTGAGAAGAATGGATGGGGAATGCCTGGTAAGAATAAATCCTAAAGAAATTTGAGAATTTTTTGGTCTAGAACCATTTTCATATTCATGTAACCATTGACCTACTAGGACTAGAGAAAGAATACATATCTAAGAAGGTTAAGACTAGGCAAGGTGCACTGAGGGTACACATAGGTTCAATTGAAAATTTTCTAGTGGTCATAGCATCTACTAAAGAGCCCTTTAGAAAGGAAATTTTCACTTCTAGGGCCATAGAAATATATATGACTATGTATAGGGTTTTTGGTGAGGATGAGAAAAAATTTGTGCCAATAAAATTTATGTATATGTTGAATTAGATCTCTTCTTTTTGTGTTGATATTATTTTTTATTTTGCATCATATATTATAGAGCAAATCCATAAAGGGTTAGTGGGAATTGCAAAGAGAAAAGACTTTTGGCCATTATTCATTGTTAATGCAGATGTCCCTATTGAAAATAATCAAGACTAGCTAGGTTACTGAGAGGGGAGGGGTGAATCAATAACCTCAAAAAATTTAAATCAATTCAACACTTAACCATATAAATCATTCACCATTCATTCATCTAATCTATTGCATGCATGAGAAAGATAAACAGATGAACTCAGTATTTTGGTGACCCAGAAACCTTCCAAATAGAAAGTAAAACTGGGGTGAGGATGATACCCAAAAAACTTCACTGCTACAGTATAAAGTTGACATTTTAGGGCTTACATTGACCACTTCTAATGATCTGCCCTATTAATAGAAATTTAGACTGCTAGATTCACCTTGTTAGATGTTTTACAAACATACAATGAAGTATGCACTTTATTAAGAGCTTTATACAAAGATTTTTTAGTCTACCCTATTAAATGATTTAGAAAACTAATTCACCTATATGGATGAAATAGTAGATCTGACTTACAACTTGATTGCTGATTATGTCCTTGAATTATAGATCACCTCTTGTGACTAGTATGACTTTGTTGCTCCTTGGAGACTTTTCTGAATACTCTGCTCTGTTGTTGATTCACATTACATATCACTCCTTTTTTTTTCATCCATGCATTGAAAATGATACAATACATTACATATATACCATTCCGATATTTAAAATTACAAGGCTAGCTAAAATAAAAGTAAACAAAACATTACTAAGTTGGCCAAATAGTAGAAAACTCAAGTTCTTCAAGCTAACTTGGTGACCTTCTAATACTCAGTGTCCACTACATTACTCAGCATCATCATGTACTTGATAGAAGTAGAAGCTTGGTCCATACTAATCACACAATGTAGCTTGAAACTCGATAACCATTAGAGACTCAGCAGATATAGTGTCACTTGTTAGAAACTGAATCATTTGTTTACCTTGTTGTCACTTGGTAAACACTACACATCCATCACTTGGTAGATACTGACTTCACATCACTTTAACTGATTACTCAGTAGACACTATGAAGCTCGGTGACCACTATCTATTCGATGAACAATGTAAGCTCAGTATACACTATTGAACTACACACTCACTTTGTAGCTTTAGGAATGCTCAATGTGAATTTCTTAACTACTAAACTTACTAGGTAACCATTGAATGCTCGGTATGAACTATAGATTGAGTGATGAGCTTGGTAGCCATTCAGAATGGAATAAGTGTTATCACTAATGACAAATACAACATAATGCCAACAATCTCGCCCTTTGGCATTAGTGACAAAAACACTTATGAGCCTTATGTACAATGAGATACTAATTTAGGATTTGTCAAAATTGATCTTTTTAAGGCTATTGTAAATACATATCTTACATATCTCACATATCTCCCCCATACATATGGCATAGTATATACACATAGCTTTTAATCTGTACAAATATCAATATCTTTTCTCCCTTATTTCTTCACAAGTCTCTTATCATCTCTTACTATCACTTACTCCCCCTTTTTGACAATAATGCCAAAGAGATATGCAAAATATTCAAATAGAGACATCAAAATGGGACAGAAATTTGGAGTGTACCTTGAGAATAAGAGCCAATGTCTTATCCCATTGTCTTACAAAATTTTGCAAGTGGAGATTTCCACTTGATCTTCTATAGAAATTTCAATCATATGATCTACTATAGAAAAATTGTTATCTTGGACCAATGTTTTTGAATATGCAATGTGTTTCTACATTGAGTCCATAACTAGAAGGATCATATTTTGTATATCAATTAGTATAGACCCAATCCTAGCTTCCTCTCTTATTAACTCCACTTGCATTTTTGACAAAAATGTCACCTTCTTGTGATGTGTTGAGCTTGAACTATGGTCAAGCTATAGCTTTTGAGTGCTTGCTTTCATATCAACATCAATCTTATTCAATTTCTCCTTTATATCCTTGGTATACTCGGTAACATCACAAAGCTTGCTAAAAAGTGATGTTACATTGGTGAACGATTGTTCAAGATTGCTCAAAATTGAAGATAACTCTACCTGATTAATGGCAATGTGCTAAGTAATGTGCTCAAGAACCTTATTGTCAAATTTTTTCTCTACCTTCTCAATGATATTTTCTTATCTAGAGGTATCCTCATTGAACTTATTCATAGCTTCTTCCAATTGCAACAAAATGTGTTGAGATGAGTCCACATCAACACATATAGCCTTAGTTATTATATTTTTGGCATTTTCAATTATAGTGAACTCTCTATCTCTCTCATATCTAAGCTACTTTTGCCTTGCCTATTTCTCTAAAAGATGACTAACCAATATCATTTTATTAGTTGTGGTAGTGTCTAGATCTATCTTAGGAATAACAATTTTATTTTCCAAATCAATGACTTCATCAATTGCTTTGCCAGTAAGTAGAAGTTTTAGAGGAGTCTTTGGTTTTACTTATGAACTTACTTATTTGGACTTTGAAATGGAAACAATAGTAGAAGTAGCTAGACTTGCAATGAAAACTTGAATTGGTCCAACTAAATAAAAACTAAGAGAGGTACTAATTGTATCCAAAATTGATGTGCTTCCCAAAAATGAAGTATGAATAGGTGGCATACACATTGGAATACTTACAAATGAAGAACTAACTAGAATGAAAATTGGTATAGTTAAAGTTTTAGTTGACAAAACTATAGAACATTCTAGAAAACTTATTGTACATGGTGTTGAAGAAGTTGACACAATTGGAGAACTAGCAACTATGCATATTTCTAAAGTAGATTGCTCGGGAGTTGATGAAGAGGGCTATAGCTTGGTAGATGAAGTGATTGACACTTCCATTGTAGATACCTAGAGCTATGAGGTAGCAACTAATGATTGTGTTGATGATATATATCTATGGTGGTGGCAATCATACTTGCTTAAGCTATCTCCAACCCTGATCATGTAGCAAATTTAGGTGGAGAATGAGGAAGGGAAGCAATGACTTCTACTACAATTTTCATTGGATCATCTTCTTCATCTTCTTCCGTGTCTTCCTCTTTAGCTTCTTCCTCTTTCTCTTCATCATCAACCCTTAACTCTTGATAGTCTTCAACATCAAATGTAACACATGGAGTGTTATCCTCTTCATCATCACTATCACCATCATCATCCTTGATTTCCACTAGGTCATCACTAGGCTTATGTAGATGATAGATGTTCTTCCACATGTTTGTTGCATCTCTAACAACATGCTCAATATCTTTGATTAAAATCAAACATGTATGGAATCTAATCATCATTTTACCTTCATTTTCTTTCATTACTATCTTTACTTTTGCATCTTTAAGATTTGGCAGTAGCTTTCTCAAAGATTTTTCATATATATCTTTTGCTATTTGTACAACTAACTACCACCTTGGCTGCAATCTTGCCAATAATTCCTTTGAAATTTGTGGAGCAATCTAATCAGGGGAGTACTTTCACTTTCCCATTTTGGTGAGTACTAATTCCTCAATCTACATCTTCTTAGCATCAGTCCTTGTCTCAAACTTTAGAGCCTTGAAGTTTGTGATGCCTGCTCCTTCTTCCATCTATTTCAGTCTTTCCTAGAAGGTAAGTGGAGGATTGTTGAGCACAACTTCACCTTTTCCTTTTCCTCTTCTGGTGAAAACAACTATGGAGTCCTTTGGTGGCTTGGTAATGATTACCCTACCCTTCTACTTGGATGGCTCTACCTCCTTCTCTAATTCTTGTTCTTCTCCTTATTCTTATTCTACTTCTTCTTCTTCTTCATCCTCTCCTTTACCCTCGATAAGCATTAGAGGGCTAGTGGTAGTTTTCATCTTAGCTATTTTTCTCTTTCCTTTGCTAATTACCTAGGGTAGCTTGATTTCAAGCTCAATTCTTGATTTGGCCTCATTATATGTACCAAAAATTGGTTTCTTGGGATCTGTAGGTTCATTCACCAAGGCTTCAATGATGTCTCTAGTTTCATCAATACTGACCTCATATGGGAGAGGTTTTACCCATGCAACTTAGGGCCTGACTACCTAAATGTAAACTCTATCATAGTCAAACATGAAACACACATCATCTTTATAATCCTTAACAAGTTTGGGTGGAATCCTAAACTTTCTATTCATTCTTTCCTTGAAATCTTCAAAATAATTGTCCATATTGTTGTCAAAGTTTACACCCATTTCTACAATGAACTAATTTATCTGATACAGAATAGGAACATCTTTTCTCCACACAATAGAGACTTTAGATGGGAAAAACTTTTGCACATAAAAGAAAAGACATGTCAACAAAGAAGCAAATTTATAAGGGTTGTTCTTTGATGTCCTAATACTGTCCATATTTTTGTTCAATTGTTTTAGCAGTAACTCTGACAAGTCAAATTCCATGTTTTTCTTCACAACCTTAAATGCTAAATCCATTTCCTCACATGGTACACTATTCAAATGACTAAAGCTATAAATTTTGTGATTAATTACATGAATACAAAATCTTAACTCCACATCAAAAACAATGCTAATTTTCAAACCTCTACCATCCCACTCAACTAGGGTTTTCTTTTGGAGTTTGTCTCGACCTAGGGTTTTTGTAGATTTTTCTTTACTCAACATGGGGAGACCAATAATCTTGTGAATCATATTCTTTGTTATTAACACAATATTCTCTAACCATAGTAGACCATTATGCACATGACTAAGAATGTATCTAATCCACTTAATCTGAAAGCTTCTTGGTAAGTGTGTGATATGAGTCAATCCTTTTGTTTCAAGATGTTTATGCTCGAGTTTTAATGAACCATCAACATGAATTTCCTCTAATGCACTATCCATATCTAGGGTTTAAATTTCCTAAATATAACACTTAAAATGAGTGCAAATTTCATTAATTAATAGTACCTTTGGTGCAATCTAGGATTGAACTCCATTAGGGTCAAGTGCCTCTGCAACTACTGGAACTAGTTTGAAGTTTGGTGCTTTCCATTCCACACCCTTAACAAAAATTTTTGAAACTTTTTTTCCTTGTTGTTGCTTTTACTCCTAGATGTCATCACTACTCAATAAGAGAAAGAAATTTTTCAAACAAATTCTTCACTAGAAATTCGCTCGAAATTGCTTGGAATTGCTTGTGTGCACCTATAAATCTCTTAGCTCTATGAATACTGAAGTTGTGGTGAAAAAAGAAGTCAAATACTACCCTTTTTGATGAAAATTCACCATAAATGCTAGGTGCTATACTGACGTAGTGCATGACATACTATCATCCACTCACTAGCTTGTTAGAAACTTGTGACTCAATGATCAAACAAACTTTTCATTACTCCCGACCTTGCTCAGTTGAGTCTATGACTAACCTTGCTTGGTAAGGCCTAATCTCATGTGATCCATTTGTATCTTCCATTTGGAACTACTCAAGATTTGGCTTGATGATATAGTTCCAGTTCCTCCTTCATGAATCTAAATGGAAATGGTGGAGTCACCCACTCCTTGAGTGACATTGCCATCATTTGAACTATTTTGCTAGGTAGATTTGGGAATCCACTACTATCTCATCTACTTCCTAATGTTATCAGCTTTAGCCTTCTTCTCATCTTCAACTCTTCCTATATTCATGCATTTTTTTGGCTATGTGACCAATTTCAGTACATGTATAACATCTTACTATTGAATCTCTCAGTCTCAAGTGATGCCTTGTGCAGTCTATGCCAATGTGTCCATATTCTCCACAATAGTGACATCTACACCAAGTGTTGTATTCCCAACCAAATATTGCTTTGACATTTTTTTTAGCTGGATTGAATAATTTGGATCTACATTCAGATGCCTTGTGACCTTGTTTCTTACATTTGCTATATTTGCCTTGAAATTTTGGTTTCTCCTTACATTCATTAGCTTTATTACCATATCAACTACAATTGTAGCATTTTCCATTGAATTTTTCCTTTCCATTACTCCAACATTTGTGTGATGTATGACCTAATTTACCACAATGATTTCAAGTAGGTCTTTGATTCCTTTGGGCACCTTGTTTGGAAGATTCACCTTCTTTATATCCAAGTCCTACTTTACATTTTTGCCTATGAAGATTCTCCTTACTTAGCTAATTTAATTGATCCATATCTACTTGAGATTTCATCATCCCTTCATTGAGTTGATTTTTTAGATATTATATCAGCTATCAATCTTTCATTGATCTATCTTTTAGTGATTGGATCATTCCTTAAACTTTTGTTTTCGAATCTCAAATTCATGATTTCTTCATTTGCATTGGAGAGCTGATTGATAAGACTTTCTTACTGAAGGGATTGATTTTGATTAACATTGTTCCTTGCCTCTAGGTCTTCACTTGCCTTATTCCTTTGTCCCAAGATTTCACACATTCTTATTGATTAAACTTCTTGTTCTCTTTTCAATTTTCTTACCTCTTCTTTAAGAGAGTCATTCTAGTTGGAAATATTCAAGATATGATAGGTTACTAAGAGGGGAGGGGTGAATCAGTAACCTCAAAACTTTAAAGCAATTTAGCACTTTAACCATGTATACTATTCACCATTCATTCCTCTAATCTACAACATATATGAGAGATCAAACATTCATAACACATGTACACAGTGATTTGGTAACCCAGAAACCTTCCAAATAGAAAGTAAAACTAGGGTGGGGATGATACCCACAAAACTTCAATACTACAATATAAATTTTGCCTATTAAGACTTTCATTGACCACTTCTAGTGATCTTCCCTATTAGGAGCATAAAGGAATGCTAGATCCACCTTGTTAGAGGAGTCACAAACATACACTGAAGTATGCACTTTTTTAGGAGATTTATACAAACACTCTTAAGTCTACCCTATTAAAGAATTTACAAAACTGATTTAGTTGTTAGGATGAAATAGTGGATCTACTTAAAAACTTGATTGCTGATTAGATCCTTGAAGTATAGATCACCTCTTATGACTGATGAATCTTTACTGCTCCTTGTAGACATTGCTCAATATTTTTCTCTACTACTGATTCGCATTTATACTTCTCAAAACATTACATGTCTATCTTGATACTTTCATGCATGCATTGTAAATGATATAATACACTACATATATATCATTCCAATAATTATAATCACAAGGTCAACTAAAACATAAGTGAACAAAACATTACTGAGTCAGCCCAATAGTAAATAACTCAGGTTCACTGAACTAACTCGGTGACCTTTTGATACTCAACATCCACTGCATTACTTGGCATCATCATGCACTCAATAGAAGTGAAGGCTCAGTCCATACTAATCATTTGATGTAGTTTTGAACTCGGTAACCATTGGTGACTTGGTAGATGTAGTGTTACTCAGTAAGAACTAAATCCTTCGTTTACCTTGATTTCTCTCTATAAACACTACACTTCCAACACTCAATAAACATTAAACTTTTATTACTTGGTAAATATTAGACTTTCATCACTTGGTAAACATTATGCTTTCATAACTTGATACAAATTACACTTTTAATGCTCAGTTTACACTAGATTCTCATGACATAGTTCAACTCCTTGATAGATACTAAGATGCTCTATGTGAACTGCAAAGCTCAGTGTAAATTATGAAGCTCAGTGAGTGTAAGAAACTAAGTGTTGAGCTCAATAGCTATACTGATATAGATAAGTGTTGTCACTAATGGAAAATAATAACTTAATGCCAACAATTTACCCCTTTGGCATTAGTGACAAAACACTTATAAGCTAAAATGAATGTACATAACCTGACTCAATGAATTTTGGTTTTTCAAAATTGATCTTTGTAGAACTATTGCATATACATTTCTATATATCTTCTTGATGACTTATAATGTATATATATAAAGATACTTATGTACACATGCTAACTCTATAGAGTGCTAGCTCCCCCTTTCACTTATACTGATAACTCTCCTCATTTATTATGTTGAATCTCTCCCCCTTTTTGAAAATAATGCCAAAGGACTACATATATAGTTTATATGACTACACCAAAGTGAGATATAAAATCTTGATGTACCTTAAGGATGGTGGAAAAAGTACTATCCCAAGTCTGTTGCAAAATTTGACAGGTGGAGAGAGCAATTTGAACTTCTACTGAGAATTGAATCATGTGATCATCCATTGAGAAGTTCTAATCTTGGATCAACTTTTTGCAATGAGCAATATGTTTCTGCATTGTATCTAGGATAGGAAGGATCATGTTCTAGATGTCTATTAGTGTAGACAAGATCCTTGCTTCCTCTCTAAATAGTTTTGCCTGGACATCTGCCAGATATCTAATTTTGGTGTGATGGGAGGTTGTGGAGGAGGAGTCCACCTTTAGCTTGGATGCACTTGATTGCATATCAATGTCAATCTTATTTAGCTTATCCTTTATTTCTTTAGTAAAACCAAAAAAATCACAAAATTTTGAAAAAATTGATGTTGCATTATTAAAACAATTTTCAAAATTTCCCAAAAGTGTGGAAAATTCAACTTGCTTGATTGCTATCTATTGAGCAATATGCTCTAGCACCTTATCATCAAATTTCCTTTCAACCTTTTCAATTAGCTTCTCTTGTCTAGAAGGATCTTCATTAAATTTCTATACTACCTCTTCTAACTAAATCAAAATGTGTTGAGTGGAATCTACTTCAACACCTATAGCTTGTGTAATTATATCCTTTGCATTCTCAATTATTTTGTACTCCTTATCCCTTTCAGACCTTAACTTCTTTTGTGTAGCTTTCATCTCTATGAGTTGATTGGCTAATGTCATCTCTTCAATGGTAGCAGTGTCATAGTCAATTTTTGGTATTACTATCTCTATGTCTAAATCAATGTCTTCTTCAATTTCCTTCCCAGTGATTAGAAGTTTTAATGGATGCTTTTGTTTGACTTCTAAGATTACTGGTTTGACCTTTGGAATAAACACGATAGTAGAGATAGAAGGAATAGCAAGAAAAATTGGGATAGGACTCAAGGATTGAATGCCAATAGAAGTATTAACCAGATCAAAAAATGAAACACTTCCCAAAAATGGTGTCGTACTCGGTAGTGTACCCATAGTAGTATCTAAACTAATTGGAGTCGAAGTGGATATAGATAATAATGATGAAAACAAAACTATAGAACTTACTGGAATTGATGAAAACAAAATTGTAGAACTTACTGGTACACTCACTGATGGTGAAGGAGCTAAGGTAGCTAACTTAGTAGCTGAAGAAGTGATAGGCAACTCGGTAGATAAAGTGCTTGGCACTTCTATTTTAGATACCTAGAGCTAGGAGGTGGCTATTGAAGATTGAGCAATTGATGTAGCAATTGTGCTCACAATCTCACTTGTAGAAGCTATCTCCAAAGTAGATGTAATAGTCTTTAGTGAAGAGTGAGGAAGGGATGCAATAAATTTTGCTACAATTTTTACTGGATCTTCTTCATCTTTTTCTTCCTCAAGTGCTTCCTCCTCCTTGTCTTCTTCCTTTTTTTCTTCCATTGGTGCATGCAGCTCTCCTAGTGTAACCATGATAGATGGAGTGTTATCAAAGTCATCATTGTTACTACTATCATCATCCTTAATTTCAATAGGATCAACTGATGATTTCTGAGATGATATGCATCACTCCAAACATCTATAGCATTTTTGACAACTGATTCAATGTCTTTTAATAATATAAGACACATATTGAATCTCTTATTCATTCTTCCTTCATGATCTTTCATTGCCTTTTTGACTTCTGCCTCTGTCAGAATGGGTACTAATTCCTTCAATTTTTTCTCAAATATATCTTTGATAGTTTGTATTGTGTTCTCCCATTTGGCTTTTATTTTGTCAAGAAGTACTATAGGAATTTGTGATGAAAATTGATCAGGAGAGAATTTCCAAGTTCCTAGTTTTTCCATCATCAAGTCTTCAATCTCCTTTTGTTCTGCAGGAGTCTGAGTTTCATATTTGAGAGCTTTAAAATTTCTTATACCTACTCCAACCTTTAACTATTTTAGCCTTTCCTCAAATGTGAGTGGAGGCCTAACAAGTACAACTTCCTGCTTGCCTTGTCTGGTTCTTCTAGAGAATACTCTAGATTGCTACTTTTTAGGTTTGGTGATAAACACCTTCCCTTTCTTCTTTGGTAGTTCCTCTTCTTTTTTAGATTCTTTTTTTTTTCCTTCTTCTTCTTCTTCTTCTTCTTCATCTTCATCCTCTCCTTTACCTTTAGTAAGCATAAGAGGGCCAAATGCAATTTTCAATTTGGCTATCTTCCTCTTCCCTTTGCTTATAGCCTGGGGTAGCTTGATTTCAAGCTCAATTCTAGTTTTGGCTTAATCATAAGTGCCAAAGGTAGGAAGCTTAGGATCTATAGGCTCATTCACTAGTGCTTCAATAATGTCCCTGGCCTCATCAATATTTACCACATAAGGAAGAGGTTTCACCCATGCAACTCGGGGTCTGACTGGCTGAATGTATACCTTATCACAGTCAACCATGAAGCATACATCACTTTGTAATCTTCACCTAGTTTTGGCAAAATTTGGAACCTATTATTCATTCTTTCCTTGAAATCTTCAAAATAATTATCCATACCTTCTCAAAATTTTCACCCATGTCAACAATAAACTTATTAATCTGATATAGAATTGGAATATCTTTTCTCCACACAATAGTTCCTTTGGATGGAAAGAATTTTTGAACATAGAAAAATAAACAAATTAACAGGGAGCCAAATTTGTAAGGATTATTCTTTGAGGTCCTTATGCTGTTCATGTTCTTGTTCAATTATTTCAACAATAATTTTGATAGGTCAAATTAAAGATTTTTCTTCACAATCTTGAATGTCAAATCCATAGCCTCACAAGGCACACTGTTCAAATGACTAGAGCTATAAATTTTGTGGGCAATGAAATGAATCCCAAACCTTAATTCAACATCAGATATAGTGCTAACCTTCAAACCTCTACTATCCCATTCAGCAAGGGTTTTCTTCTACAATTTGTCCCGACCTAGGGTTTTGGTAGTTTTGACTTTGCTAAGTATGGTGAGACCAATAATTTTATGAATCATCTTCTTGCTGATTAACACTAGCTTCTTTAACCATAGTTGCCCATTAAGAACATGACTAAGTATGTACCTAATCCACTTAATTTGGAAACTTCTTGGCATATGCAAGATATGGGTTAATCCTTTGGTCTCTAGATACTTATGCTCGCATTTTAAAGAGCCATCAACACTCATTTTTCATAGGGTATTGTCCATTTCTAGGTTTCCAATCTCTTGAATAGAACATTTAAAATGTGTACGAATATTATTTATGATGAGTACCTTTGGTGAAATTTCTGATTGAGCTCCATTAGGATCAAGAGATTTTGCAATGGCAGGAACAATTTTGAAGTTAGGCGCTTTCCATTCTGCACCATTTACCAGCATCTCTGAAACCCTCTTTTCCTTGCTACTACTGCTACTCCTAGATGTCATCACTACATGATAGGTGTAAGAAATTTTTTGAACAAATTCTCCACTTGAAAATCACTTGAAATCACTTGGAATTTTCTTAAGTACACCTGGAAATCTCTTAGCTTTGTAATCGCGATGAAGAATGAAATCAAATTTTTCCCTTTTTGACAAATTTTTTTGTCATTAATGCTTAGTTTGAAAGTAGCTGAAATGAAATAGTGCTTGATAGGATATCATTCATTCACTTTCTTGATAGAAGCTTGCAACTTGGTGTTTGAACAAAACTTTAGTTACTCCCAACCTAGCTCGGTTGAGTCTGAGACTGACTTTGCTTGGTATGACCCAATTTCTTGTGACCCTTTTGCATCTAAAATACTAATTAGATCTTTTTCTTTCATTCATTTGGAACTACTCTAGATATAGCTTGATGATATAGTTCAAAATCCTCCTTTATGAATCTAATTGGAAATGGTGGATTCACCCACTTCTTGAGTGATGTGGCCATCATTTGAACTATTTTTCTCAGTAGATTTAGGAATCCTCTATTATATCATTTGTTTCTGAATGTTATCAGCTTTAGCTTTCTTTTCATCTTCAATTCTTCCTATATTCATGCAATTCTTTGCTATATGACTAAGTTCAATACATGTATAACATCTTACTATTGTATCTCTTTTTCTCAAGTGATGCCTTCAACAATCTTTGCCAATGTGTCCATATTCTCCATAATAATGACATCTGCACTAGGTATTTTAATCTTGTCCAAAGATTGCCTTAACAAGTTGTTCAACTAGATTGAATGATTTTGATCTGCATTGGAATTCCTTGTGACCGTTCTTTTTTCATTTGTGACATTTTCCTTCAAATTTTGTTTTTTCCTTGCATTCATTTGCTTTGTGATCATGCTAATTTTAGTTGTAGCACTTTCCATTAAATTTTTCTTTTTCATTACTCCAACATTTATTTGATGTATGACCTAACTTACCACAATGATTTCAAGTAGGTCTTTGATTCCTTTGGTAACCTTCTTTGGATGTTTCACCTTCTTCCTTATAACCAAAACCATCTTTACCTTTTTGTCTATGAAGATTCTGCTCACTTTGTTGATTTAATTGAGTCACGTTTGCTTGAGATTTCATCATTCTCTCATTGATTTGTTTTTAGTATTTAGGTCATTTTCCAAACTTTCATTGATTTTTCTTTCAAATCTTAAGTCACTTTGTAAGCTTTCATTGATTTGTCTTTCAATGATTAAATCATTTCTTAGGCTTTCATTTCAGATCTCAGATTCATAATTTCTTCATTTTCATTAAATAGTTGATCTACAAGATCTTCATGCTGATTGGATTGATTATTTCTTGCCTCCAAGTCTTCATTTTCCTTTTCTCTATTCCAACACTTCACATAGCCTAATTGATTGGATTTCTTGTTCCCTTTTAAGCTTTCTTACTTCTTCCTATAGAGAGCCATTCTTTTCTAGAAGTTCCTTGATTGCCTTATTAGCTTCATCTATACTACTTGATGGTGAAAGGTCTTCAATCTTTTCTTCAACATACTAATGGTCATTCATTTGTCTTACAAGTTCCTTCTTTTCAGGGATTGGGAAAGATGCTCCTTTGCTTCTTTGAGTTGAGCCATAGCCATTTCTAGATCTAGCTTTTCATTTTCAATAGCTTTGTCAAGTCTAAATATCTCCATTGTCCTTTATCTTTGCTCAAGCTATCAAAATTTATCTTGAGAACCAAAAAGCTTTGATACCAATTGTTGGAAATATTCTAGATATGATAGGATACTAGGAGGGGATAAGTTAATTAGTAACCCCAAAACTTTAAAGCAATTCAACACTTTAACCATGTATACTATTCACCATTCATTCATCTAATCTATATCATATATGAGAGATAAAACATTCATAACACATGTACACAGTGATTTGGTAACCCAAAAACCTTCAAAATAGAAAGTAAAACTAGGTTGGGGATGATACCCACAAAAATTTAATACTACAGTATAAAGTTGGCCTATTAAGGCTTATATTGACCACTTATGGTGATCTATCCTATTAGGAGCACAAAGGACTACTAGATCCACCTTGTTAGAGGATTTACAAACATACACTAAAGTATGCACTCTGTTAGGAGATTTATACAAAGACTGTTAAGTCTACCCTATTAAAGGATTTACAAAACTGATTCACCTATTAGGATGAAATAGTGGATCTACTTTCAAACTTGATTTCTGATTAGATCCTTGAAGTATAGATCAACTCTTGTGATTGATGAATCTTTACTGCTCCTTGTAGACCTTGCTCAATATTCTGCTCTGTTGTTGATTCTCATTTATACTTCTCAAAATATTACATGTCTATCTTGATACTTTCATGCATGCATTGTAAATGATATAATACATTACATATGTATCATTCCAATAATTATAATTGTAAGGTTAGCTAAAACACAAGTGAACAAAACATTACTGAGTTAGCCCAATAGTAAATAACTCAAGTTCACTGAACTGACTTGGTGACCTTCTGATACTCGACATCCACTGCATTAGTTGGCATCATCATGCACTTAGTAGAAGTGAAGGCTTGGTTCATACTAATCATTCAACATAGTTCTCAACTCAGTAACCACTGGTGACTTGGTAGGTGTAGTGTTACTCGGTAAGAACTGAATCCTTCATTTACCTTGATTTCACTCCATAAACACTACACTTCCAACACTCGATAAACATTATACTTTCATTGCTTGGTAAAAATTACACTTTCATCACTTGGTAAACATTACACTTTCATCACTCGATAAACATTACACTTTCAATGCTCGATTTACACTAGATTATCATGACACAGTCTGACTGCTCGATAGATATTGAGATGCTCAGTGTAAAATGTGAAGCTCAATGAGTGTAGGAAACTGAGTGTTAAGCTTGGTAGCTATACTGATATAGATAAATATTGCTACTAATGGAAAATAATAACTTAATGTCAACAATTCCTTTCAAGGAGTTCTTTGATTACTTCATTAGCTTCATCTAAACTACTTGATGGAAAAAAGTCATCAATCTTTTCTTCAATGTACTGGTGGTCTTTCATTTCTTTTGCAAGTTCCTTCCTTCTTTTCAATGATAGTGAAAGATAGTCTTTTTCTTCCTTGAGTTGAGTTATGGCCATTTCCAGATCTAGCTTTTGATTATCAATAGCTTTATCAAGTCTGAATGTCTTCATTGTCCTTGATCTTTGCTCAAGTTATCAAACTTTATCTTAAAAACCACAAAGCTCTCATACCAATTGATGGAAATAATCAAGACTAGTTAGGTTACTAAAAGGGGAGGGGTGAATCAGTAATCTCAAAAACTTTAAATCAATTCAGCACTCAACCATATAAATCATTCACCATTCATTCATCAATAAACACATGAACACAATATTTTGGTGACCTAGAAACCTTTCAAATAGAAAGTAAAACTAGGGTGGGGATGATACTCACAAAACTTCACTACAACAATATAAAGTTGGCCTATTAGGGCTTACATTGACCACTTCTAATGATCTACCCTATTAAGAGAAATTTGGACTACTAGATCCACCTTGTTAGAGGTTTTACAAACATACAATGAAGTATACACTCTATTAAGAGATTTATACAAAGACTATTAAGTCTACCTTGTTAAAGGATTTAGAAAACTGATTCACCTGTCAGGATGAACTAGTAGATCTGACTTACAACTTGATTTCTGATTAGACCCTTGAAGTACAGATCACCTCTTGTGACTGATATGAATTTGCTACTTCTTGTAGACCTTGTCGAATACTCTACTCTACTTTTGATTTGCATTACATATCATTCCTTTTTTTTACCCATGCATTGCAAATGATATAATACATTACATATACACCATTCCAATATTTAAAATTATAAGGTCGGCTAAAACACAAGTAAACAAAACATTATTGAGTCAACTAAATAGTAGAAAACTTAGGTTCTTCAAGCTAACTTGGTGAGCTTCTAATACTTGGCATCCACTACATTACTCGGCATCATCATGCACTCAATAGAAGTAGAAGCTCAGCCCATACTAATCATACAACATAGCTTGAAACTTGGTAACCATTGGAGACTCGATAGATATAACGTCACTCAATAGAAAATGAATCCTTTGTTTACCTTGTTGTTGCTTGGTAAACACTACACATCCATCACTCAGTAGATACTAACTTCACATCATGTTAATTAATGACTTAGTAGACATTGTGAACCTCGATGACCACTATCTATTTGGTAAACATTGTAAGCTTGGTATACACTATTGAATTGCACACTCACTTAGTATCTTTAAGAATGCTCGGTGTGAACTACTTAACTACTAAACTTACTAGGTAACCACTGAATGCTCGATATAAACTGTAGATTGAGTGATGATCTTGGTAACCATTCAAAATTGAATAAGTGTTATCACTAATGACAAATACAACATAATTCCAATAGTCCCTATTGAAAGGGGTTACATATTTTGAAAATGGGATGGTTTTGAACTAAAAGTATGAAGAAGAAGATTTACTATGCCAGATGTGGAGTGCAGACATGACTTGGGTTGTAGAGGAGACCAACTTTGTTAGATTTGATAAGTACTTTGCATCTAGGTTAAGATGCCTCATATTAAAGGATAATCCCAAAACCCCAAAGTCATTGTTGGATTTTGTGAAACCAATGGATAATCCTTCTTATTTTAATGTATCACATAATTAGGATGATATCATACCATACCCTATTTCAACAATTTTTAGGGTTTATGGATTCCAAGGGACTCCCCATGTACTACCCTACAAGGTGCCTTTGAAGGTAGGGATAGCTAAGATGTTGTGGTAGCTAGGAGGATTGGAGGAAGCACAATTGGCTAGAAGAGGCAAAGGCTCAATTTTTCCCACTTGTACTATGGCCCATCATTTCATAATCACAAAGGATGGTTGGTCATTCTTGTACAAATTCTTGGACTAGTACAAGATGGTTGTATCTTATCCCCATTTTTGTGACACTAAAGGATTTTTTGATGTGTTCAATAGAAGGGTCAAGGTGGGTACAAAAGACCACCAATTTTATTTCCCTAAAGGTATAATAAGGAATGAGTTCTCTCTGCAAGAGTAAGAGATCAATAAGGAAAACTAGAGGGTTTATTCTAGGGTTTTAAAATTCATTCATTATTTTGATAATAATTATAAGCCTCTAGCTGATGCAAAAATGGAGGCAGATAGATTTAGTAAACTCATCACTACTTTTTATGAAATCATGGAAGTCATGAATGAGAAGAAACCATTCTTTAAAAATTCTTTTCCAGAAAAAGCCAAAGAGGTCATGAGGAGGTTATCCTTTACTCCTACAGTAGGGTCTAGGTAGTTAGTTGTTCAAACAAGAAGTAGCTACAATATAATTCAAAATAAAAGCACCAATGTAGATAAAGGAAAATAAATAATGGGATCAACTAGTGTTGTTCTTGAGGAAAGACCTAATGAGCCCTCACCCAAGAGGTAGAAAATAGAAAAGGAACAAAAATCTCATATGGAGGAGTATTCACCTATTCAATCCCATTACAAATAGGATATTAACAACTCACTAGGGAGTAGGTGTAACAATTGGGATACCAAGGGGGAGTGTTCATTACTCAAGTAGAATTAGAAGAGGGAAATCCTCAGGAACCTCCAATTCCAAGCCTTGAATTAATAGTGATAGACTATAGAGGAAGAGAGTTATACCCTATAATGAACAAGCCAGCCATGAATTCATTTATGATGATAATTTTGTCAAATCCAAAGCCTTCTACCAATTTTCTTGGAGAACAAACATGGGAGTTTTGAAGAATGATGCAATAAGCTAAAAATAGAGCATCTAGAAATGGAGGAGGTAGATGTTCAAAATAAAATAAAGGATAAAATGATGGAAGAATTCAAGATATTTACCCCTAAAGAAGGGAGAAAATTGATAAAAGCATCTGGTGTTCTACTGCTACACAATTGTGATATTGCAGATGCTTTGGTTTTTAATTTTTTTTTAGATAAAATGAGTATAGAGGATCAAGGGAAGAAACAAATGAAAGGTGCCAAATTTAGTGAGGACCAAGCTACATTGGTCATTTGGTTAGTGAGGAAAGGATCTAGGACTAGCTCTTCCCAGCTTGATGGTACTTGGTTGATAGGCAACTTAATTGTGAAAAGAGTTGAAGAAACTACTAGTTTAGAAGTGGCACATCTAAGTGTTCAGTCAACCCACTTTACCTTAGCCACAACTCTAAGAGAAGAAAGGGAAAAGTTGGAGTTACAAAACAAGTATGAAAATATTTTCGATGCATACAATAAAGAAGTTCCAAAAAGAATTGAACTTGAGAATAAAGTAATGGGACGATCCACTAGGGCAAGAATCACCTACACTTACCCACCAATGGAGCCTTTTAAATTAACTCCCCTCATTGAGATCCCAGACACACCACAAAGGCCATAGTATTATACTATAGAATATTTTGATGAAGAAAAGAGCCAATTGTGGACATTGCATGTGGAACTAAATGGACAATATGAGGATAGGCTAAGAAACACCCTTATGTACTTGGTTGATAAAATTGATTGGCCCTCATTTTATGAGCAATTAGCAAAGACAATAAATATATGGGATGAGATAAAGGTAAATGGTGAAGCCTTGAAGCCAATTGTCAATAAGTGGAGTAAAAGGAGAAAAGAGGTCACTTTTTTGTGTTTTTCTATCATCAATTTATCACATGAACATATAGAAAAGACTTATGATACTACCAATGATCTTTTAGAATTTGATGAAAAAAGTGTTGAGCTACAAAGGAGAATTGTTAGTTATCTAGAAAAGTACAAGAGTGTTAAATTTGATTTATCCCCACATGCTTTAGATAAAAAGAATAAATTGAAAAATAAGGAGAAATGGGCCCAAGAATTAAATGACCTATTTTATCTAAGGACGAATAGAGTTATAAAAGAAAAATGAAATGCATGTTGGGGAAAATTTTAGTTATTTTTTGATTCTTTAAGACATGATTTTTTTAAAATTGACAAAATTGTTGAATATGTGATTAAGAAACAACATGATATTCTACAATTTAATTGGCTAGATGACACACTTTTTGACAAGTGGATGGCAGATATTGCTCATGGTGGGTAGTTAGAAGATATTGAGACTAATGCTGATGAGGAAATGGAACAAGATGAGGTAGAGATAATTGATACATCAGCAAGAAATCAAAAAGAAGAAGAGGAAAAAGGTGAGCAACCAATTATAGTTGCTAGAATAGAAATCTAGATTGATGATTTGGTAAAAGAGAAAATATATATATAATTGTTGTATTGTCAGTCCATGATGATATAAATGAAGATCTTCAAGTTGAAGTGAGTTTTCAAGAATCAAAGCTAGAAACATCACTATCAATTCTATTAACCACATCTTTTGAGGAGCCACGACAATAATAAAGCCAATAATCAACTTTTTCATCAACAAGAAAATGCAATGAAAGGATACAGTAGAAAATGGTCCCACCAAAAGAATGTTTATGAGGAAAAGTTTTTCTATTGCAAAATTTTTTTTCTTTTATGATGGTAGGAAAATGTAAATATTCTTTGTCTTTAGGATAGTTGTCAATTCTCTATGCCTGAAACTTCTTGCATCTCATACTATATAAATAGGATTCCAAGGCTAGAGAATAGGTTTGAGTCATTTACAATTTTTGTGTTACTAAGTATTGTTTGGTCCAGTTTCTTGATGCAAACTTTATGATGTATTTTCTTTACAAATATCTAAGAGTACATTGATGTTATAGGATCTTAATGTCTTATCTTGAGTCATATTTTGATTTCTGTCACAATTTTCATAATATTTTCAAAGGAAATTAATACAAAGATGAACTGTCCCCATATCTTTTCTTCCTAAATCTTGTCTCTATCTTCATTAGCTAATTATCTTGAAATTGGATAAGCAAAGCTTGTTCAATTGAATGTAATTAAATCAAATTGTATGTCATTTCACTATTGCTTTTAGTTCAATGAATTAAGTAAATGCTTTAGTGAAGTTGATAGGATTTCCATGGTAATAGGAAGCATGTGTATAAGAATGAGTTTTAGTGAGAATTGTTTATAATATTGATTGTAATGCAGTCAATTAGGTCTAGAAACTAGATAGACTTTGATTCCTTATGGATGAGGCATTGATCTATTAGTTTAGTCTACAGATGGAGAAATCATGAATAAGCATCAAGCTTAAAACCAAATTAAATCAATTTTATTTTAATGTCTAAAGAGTGTCAAAGCTGGTCAACACTTGTTTACGTTTAACCTCTAAGTTTTAGTTAGCTACTATTTCTTGAAATTACTCATAACTCTAAGAAGAATTGTAACTAATATGCTACAAGGGATTTTTATTGTTATAGAATTTCATGGAATGAATGAAATATGTGTGTAGTATTATGTTATAAATCTTTCATCCCTTAGGTGCACCCACCTTGGTTTTTTAGAGCCTAAAGAGTAGAAAATCTTTCCAATTTTATTCAAGTTGGATCTAGATCTAAGGCACATATAACTATTTATGGGAATTAGCTAATCCTTAGGTTGTTGTGATCTTTTTATCTTGGTATTAATTATTTTGTTTCTTAATAGTGTAAAATCACTAGCATATATCATATACAGTGTCAAGTTGGCTTGAATACAACATAGAATACTTAACATTCATCTCCTTAGTCAGCTATAACCAATATAAAAAACCATTGAACTCAATATCCTAAAAAAAAATAAAAAAATCCTTCATTAGAAAACCCTACTCAGTAGACACTATCTCAAAAATGATTTTCCTATGTTAACCAAGTGAACTTGGTTAACACTGCATTTTCAGAAATTTCCTTTGGTAACCAGGTGAGATCAGTTAACACTAGTTCTATCCAACTTTTATTTCATTAATCAAGTGAGCTTGGTTAACACTCAACTTCTGTGAACTTTTCTTTGTTGCCCAAGTGAACTCAGTAGACATTGTCTTATGAACTTGGCAAACTCTAGAATACTAGGAAAATATATGAAACCATCTTCAATTCCTGAGTGAGCTCAACATACATTGACTAGTAAATAGATGACATTTTGTGTAACATCAAAGACAATACACAATTAACCAACTATTGTTAACAATCTCCCTCTTTAGCATTGATGGTAAAACAACATGTCATAATACAATGAAATTTTAGAGAAATAATAAAGGAACATATCCTTAGTTTCATTCTAATTTTAATCAATGAGAATTCCCTCTACCTTCAATTTCTCCCCCTATCAAAAAAGTCACCTTATTTGATATCAGACCAAGTTCATCTTCTTCTCTAACATCTTCACACAAATTTATGTGATATGACAACAAACTCTCCCTCTTTGATATCTCATGCCATAGACAATATTTAGAGAAATGCCAGTGTACCTCATGTATTGATTTATATGAAATATGCCCTTTTCAATATTGAATCAACTGATTGATCTCAACATGCTCTAGTTGATGCATAAGTAAACTTCATTTAGTAGCCTTAAGATAGGGGAGTGACCCCTAAATTACCTCTTAGATACAAAAATGCACCCTTAGGTAATGACTTAGTGAATATGTCTCCAATTTATTCTTTAGTATTTACATATTCCAATATTACCTCTTTATCTTGCACCAATTCTCTTAGAAAATGATATTTTATAGTAATGTGCTTGGTTTTGGTATGCATCATAATATTCTTTGATATATTAATTGCACTAGTGTTATTACAGAAGATAACCATTGGATCCTTGGCTTCTATCTCCATACCTACCAATAGTTGTTTTAACTAAACAAAATTGGAGCAATTAACTACTACTACCACATACTATGCTTCTCCTATAGATTGAGAAATACAATTCTTCTTCTTTCTTATCCAAGACACTAGTGTTTTACTAAGAAAGAATGCCCCACTATTGGTGCTCTTCCTATCAACAGCACTTCCTACCCAATCAGCATTTGTGAATGCTTTTAAATCTAAATTGCCTCCTTTTTTTACCATAATCCATAATCTTTAGTACCCTGTAGATACCTCATGATTATCTTGATTTCCATCATATGGTTTTCTTTTGGATTTTCTGAGAATCTTGCCACCATACCAATTCCTAATGCAATATCAGGCCTTGTATGCACTACATTTTTTAGTTTTCCAATCATTGATCTATATGTGGTCTGATTTACCTCCTTCTAATCATCATTTTGTAAATCTTATTTCCAATAGACATAGGTGTTCCAACTGGTTTTGAATCTTCCATTCCAAACTTCTTTAGTATCTTCTTGATATATTTGGATTGAGTAATATAGATACCATCTTTCTTCTATTGAATCTGTAATCCAACAAAGAATTTTATTTCTCCAAACGTGGACATCTGAAATTATTTACTCATCTCTTCTAAAAAATGTTTTCATAAGTCTTCATTTCCATTAAATAATGTGTCATTCACAAATATTTTGGCCAACACAATCTTCTTGTTTGGTCCTTATTTAATATACAGGCTATTGTTATCATTTGTTCTTTGAAAACCAAAATTTATCAAGTAGTTATCAAGTCTTTGATACCAAGTTCAGGGAGCTTGTTTGAGACCATATAGTGCTTTGTGTAATTTATAGACCATATCCCTTTTTATAGGATCCATAAAACCTTCAAGTTGTTCTTTGTAATCTTCCTCTTCAAGAATGTATATTTTACATTCATTTGATATACTTTAAATCTTCTATGTGAAACATAAGAAAATAAAGTTGTAACACCTTTTAATCTTGCAATAGGAGAAAAAATTTCACCACAATCAATACCTTCTTCTTGAGAATAATCTTTACATACTAACCTTGCTTTGTTTTTGGAAACATTTCAATCTTCATTCAACTTATTTCTAAAAACTCACTTTATGCCAATTACATTTTTATCTTTGGGTCTAGGAACAAGAGTCCAAGTCTTATTCCTGATCTGATTAGGACCAAGGCAATGTTATACTAAGTGGAAAATTGCAGAATAAGTGTACAGAAGCTTAATGCCTAATGTTTCACCGAAAATACATTAAACATTAAGAAATGACATAAAGCAGATGGAAGGTAATTACAGAGAACTGATTGTTCTGGGAACCCCTGATGTGCTAGTGCAATGTATAAATGAAAGTTAGTAAAAACTTCAAAGCACATTAAAGCACATGAAACAGAGAAAAAGAGAGAGAGAACCGGTTTGATCTCAGAGTTCATCCGGCTGAACGGACTACGTCTCCAGGTCTATCTCAACTGAGTGACCGATGCATAAATTATGTTCTGAAAGTTGATAACAATTCACTATAGTCTATCCAAAAAGTCGTACAAAATTCAGACTCGAAATCGTCTTGTAACAAGCACCAAGGCGCAAGACCGATTTTTGAAGAGTCAGAATGACTTTGCCTACAACAAGGTCTGACTATAGACTCAGACCAATAGCATCATATAGCGGCTCTCAAAAATTCTCTCCAACAATTTCCTCTAAAATTCTTTCCTCCTCCTTGGAATGCCCACCAAATAGAAATGAATGGGAAAAACCGGGATCCCTTCTAAGCCTACATCCCCCCCCTTTATATACAAAAAAATATGCCAAAATTAGGCTAAAACGAATATAGGGTTTATTAAATAACCCCATATCCGAAATTCCCCTTTGGATATTTTACAACTTCACCTTAAAACCAAACTGGGTATAAAATCCCAACCATATAACAAAACCCTTATTTTAACAAAGGGTTGGCGGGTTTGTTAATGTTTAAAAATAACATTCACCATTTATAGTTCAAATCCCTTAAATGGCGCAACGGCCCGTCATATGCTTTGATAAGCTACCAGCCGGGGGTTCCAACCCCACCGGTGGTCTTCCTTTTCTTTGAAATTGCACTAAAGAATCCATAAAACTATATTGCCACCAATCTATTTTAAAAGCCATGCATGGTCTAATGGTTAATGGGTCTTTTTTAGAAGTCATTGGTCATGAGTTCAAATTCGACTATGAACTCTTTTTAAAAGGAAAAACAAAACTTCCTTTGAGATGCCATGTGTTGAAGATGTCATGATGACATCATCAATATTCATCTTTTATTTTGAACTTTAAAATGGCGTAACTTTCACATACGAACTTCTTTTCTGATGAAACAAACACCGTCGAAAAGCTCTCGACAAGTTCCTTGATTTGAAATCCATTGTTGACCACTTTGGAGATGATTATTTTTTTTACCTTTTTTGTTGACCTCTATTCTCGGTTCGCTGAGTTGACTAGCCTTTGACCAAGCTTTGACTGGCAATATCTTGCACAAATGGACTCCTTTTTCATCCGTTCCAGTTGTGCCAGATTCAGAATTCTGTGTTCTATGAGATGGCACTACTTCCGAGAGAAATTGGAACACTTCAATTTTAGGTCCTAAAGATCCTCCTGGATCAAACCTCCCCACTGAAGAACTTTTGGTCCTCCAAAAGTGTATAATTCCTTCAAAACATCTCGCATTTAGCATCTTGCCACTCGCCACAATCTGAACCTCTCGAACACACTGCCGCATCTACCTGGTGTAGCCTTACATATTGGGAATGTAGGAATTTATAACTCCTCATGATGTAGTTCAAAAATGGAACTTAAAATACCCAAAGCAAGAAGGAAAAATTGGGCATGATGAACCTATCCCCCAGTGCTTCTCACAGGTAGTTCACATTCTGCATCTCTCGCCATCTTCAGACATGCTTCTGTTGCTCCTCCAACTACTTGAACATGGTATCTATGCCTTAGCCTAAAATATTCCTTCACCTTTGTACGTCGGAATAGCTGATTCAAGGCTCCACCATACAGCTCAGGTCACGTTCATCTGAAACAACGAGGTCATTGATAACATCCTTCAAGAACTTCAACTGAGTTCAGACGTATCTTCAAAATGGCCTCAACTGAGTCTTCAAGTTGAAGACATACAAGGTCACTGTTGACCATTCTCAACAACTCTATCTGAAAAGTGCTCTTCAACTGAAGCTTCACACTGAAAGAAACTACAAAGACAAATTGCTATCCTGTAGTAAGAAGTTTTCAAGTATCTCTTTCCACTGATTACAGAGACATGGCTTCCAAGAGCCTTACAAATTCTCAATCAGGAAGAAATACAACTTCCTAAATAACCTATTACAAAAAAATTTAATGAGTTTTATTCTAAAAAACATACTAGCTTACAGTCAACGTTACCCTAAAAAAAAGGTAATACTCAAAAAGTTGATATGCTAGTTGGTAGAAAATTGTTCCCAACTCTTTCAGAGTTGTTCAACGGAACTTCCCTTTTGGGGTTTCTCACTCCTCTGCTGCGCTTCCACTAGGAGTGCTTCAGGAGTGGTAGAGACTACTGGTGCTGCCTGTGCCCTAGTCTCTTGCTTGGTGGTGTCGAGTACCACCTTGATCCCTTCCCTGCCTACTCTAGGCTGACTGGATTTTGCAATGAACTTAGGGAAGTGTCAAAGTTCTGGGTGCAACTTCCAACACTTTTCTACCCAATGGCTGCTTATCTGGCAATGGCTGCAGAAATTTTGGATCTTCCCATGTGACTTGACCTTCTTCTTCATAGAAGAATTAGCCTCTACATGGTCTAGAGAATTCATTTTCGACAAGGCTTTAGAGTTCTTGTCAATTTCTCCAAATCCCAATCCTAGCTTTCGAGGCCTCTGCTTTGCCTCAATAGGATGGGTGATGCCCTACTCCTGAATGCCCAGGCCTTTGCCACTATATCCCATCTTGGACATTAGCTTCCCACCGATGCCCTTCATGTGCTTTTCAAAACTTCCAATGGAGTGATGTTTAGGTTCTTGCTTCTGTTCTAATGCAGAAGATGCTTCTATCCAACCACTATGGTTGGTAGGAGCTTGAAACTGTCTCAAGTACTCCATTTGTTCGCAAAAAGAACAGTGGCTGGCATTCTCCTCTGAGCCAAAATTAGCCCATGTGCCATGGCCACAAGGGAATCCTTGCTTCAGCAAAGACTTCACAACTGATGAAGCAAACATACTTCCAGGAGGGGTGAGTGGAGAGTATGAGGAACTTCCAGGGGGAGTGAGTGGAGAGTATGAGGAAATTCCTTCTACTCGTGGGCTTGAAACATACATGCCCACACTCTCCGAACAAAGAGGACTCTTTACAATGTTCTCCCTTCGAAACATCTCATGCAAGCTCTACTTCTCACGATTAGCTTCTTCTAGAAGCCTTCGGAGATTTGCATTCTCCAGTCGAAGTTGATGATTGGCCTCCTCCAATTCTTGGATTTGATCATCTTCTTCTCGACGGTCTTGGATGAGTAGTTCCACTTTCTCTGTGATGGAGTGAATACTTGCCATCATAGCTGGAGTTACTTCCTCTCTTTTTGATGTCATTATACATACACCTACAATCACTTATATATAATCTACCAAACTAGGCTTTGATACCAAACTTGATCTGATTAGGACCAAGGCAATGTAATACTAAGTGGAAAATTGCAGAATAACTGTACAGAAGCTTAATGCCTAATGTTTCACCGAAAATACATTAAACATTAAGAAATGACATAAAGCAGATGGAAGGTAATTACAGAGAACTGATTATTTTGGGAACCCTTGATGTGCTAGTGCAATGTATAAATGAAAGTTAGTAAACACTTCAAAGCACATTAAAGCACATGAAACAGAGAAAAAGAGAGAGAGAACCAATTTGATCTCAGAGTTCGTCCGACTGAATGAACTACGTCTTCGGGTCTATCTCAACTGAGTGACCGATGCATAAATTATGTTCGAAAAGTTGATAACAATGCACTATAGTCTATCCACAAAGTCGTACAAAATTCAGACTTGAAATCGTCTTGTAACAAGCACCAAGGCGCAAGACCGATTTCTGAAGAGTCAGAATGACTTTGCCGAAAACAAGGTCTGACTATAGACTCAGAACAACAGCATCATATAGCGGCTCTCAAAAATTCTCTCCAACAATTTCCTCTAAAATTCTTTCCTCCTCCTTGGAATTCCCACCAAATAGAAATGAATGGGAAAAACCGGGATCCCTTCCAAGCCTACATCCCCCCCTTTATATACAAAAAAAATACCAAAATTAGGCTAAAACGAATATAGGGTTTATTAAATAACCCCATATCCGAAATCCCCCTTTGGATATTTTACAACTTTAGCTTAAAACCAAACTGGGTATAAAATCCCAACCATATAATAAAACCCTTATTTTAACAAAGGGTTGGCGGGTTTGTTAATGTTTAAAAATAACATTCACCATTTATAGTTCAAATCCCTTAAATGGCGCAACGACCCATCATATGCTTTGATAAGCCACCAGCCAGGGGTTCCAACCCCGCCAGCAGTCTTCCTTTTCTTTGAAATTGTGCTAAGGAATCCATAAAACTATATTGCCACCAATCTATTTTAAAAGCCATGCATGGTCTAATGGTTAATGGGCCTTTTTTAGAAGTCATTGGTCATGAGTTCAAATTCGACTATGAACTCTTTTTAAAAGGAAAAAAAAACCTTCCTTTGAGATGCCATGTGTTGAAGACGTCATGATGACATCATCAATATTCATCTTTTATTCTGAACTTTAAAATGGCGTAACTTTCACATACGAACTTCTTTTCTGATGAAACAAACACCGTCAGAAAGCTCTCCACAAGTTCTTTGATTTGAAATCCATTGTTGACCACTTTGGAGATGATTATTTTTTTTACCTTTTTTGTTGACCTCTATTCCCGATTCACTGAGTTGACCAGCCTTTGACCAAGCTTTGACTGGCAATATCTTGCACAAACGGACTCCTTTTTCATCCGTTCCAGTTGTGCCAGATTCAGAATTATGTGCTCTATGCGATGGCACTACTTCCAAGAGAAATTGGAACACTTCAATTTTAGGTCCTGAAGATCCTCCTGGATCAATTCCTCTCTTCTTGTTCTATCTCTTCATTTGTAGCTTCAATCCAAAATTCATTATCCAAAGTATCTTTCATTGATCTAGGTTCAAATTTAGTAAGATAACATGTACCTTTCAATTCTTTTCTTGGCATTGTTCCATCTCACTTTTCTCCAATAATCTAATGAGGTGCATGGTGCCTTCTGAAATATCTTTCTATCATAGGTACTTTGGATTTAGAAATTTTTCTACTATCCTCTCCATGATATTTTGTATCAAGCTTAGGTCCCACTATCTATGACTTGGATCCATCAAACTCAATTTTCTCTAGCAATAGTTTAGTAGTTTCTAACTACAACTCAGGTCCTTTAGAATGTGACTCGATTACACTAGTTGCAACTTGGTAACCTTTGGAGATTTTGGGAACTCAGGAGCTGAAGTCTAGTGCCTTCCAATTGGATTTGGAAATGTATTAGGTTTATAGTAGACAACTTTTTTGTAATCCTCATGTTCTTTATTGCTCTCTTCTTCACTTTTTTCTACAAACTCATCAATTCTTACATGTGCGCTTTCTATGATCCTATGAGTTGATAAGTTCAAAAAATTTATATGCTTTACTTCTATAGGAGTATCCTATGAATACGTCTTTGTCACCTTTGACATCAAATTTACCTTGCTTAGACTCTTTTAGAATATAACATTTGTTACCAAATACTTTCAAGTAACTTACATTAGGTTTGTAGCCATACCATAGTTCATAAGGAGTTTGATTTGAGTCTTTTTTCAGTTGTACTCTATTCAAGGTATGCACTACAATATTGATTTCTTACTTCTAGTATTTAATTGCAACACTCTTTTCTATCATCAAAGTTCTTGCACAATCAATGATGCATGTGTTCCTTCTTTCAACTATACCATTCTATTGTGGTGTACAAGGGGCTGATACTTGTCTCTTAATTCCTCTTTCAATGCAAAATTTATTGAATTCATTGGAAATGAATTCACCATTTCTTTCTAACCTTAAACACTTCAACTTCTTTCCAGTCTCTTTCTCTACCCTTGATAAATACCACTTAAAATTTTAAAATGCTTTAGATTTGTCTTTCAAATACATTATAGTCGTCATTCTAGAATAATCATCAACAAAAAGAATAAAATACTTATCTCTACTATAGATTTAAATTACAATAGGTACACATAAGTTTCTATGAGCTAGCTCAAAGACTTATTTAGAATGATAGTTCTTCCTTTTGAAACTTGTCTTGCCCATCTTACCAATTTGACAATTTTGCATAGGTCCCTATCAAGTTTCCTCAGACTAGGAATACATCTCACTCTTTTTTCCTTTCTTATCTTAATCATATTATCAAAGTTCACATGACATAATATTTTATGCCATAATTATCTTTCTTCTACTTGAGAAATAAAACATGAACATTGACTGAGATCTAGGTTGAATAGGTTAACTTTTGTTTGTTTACCAGACACAACTAGATTTTCTTTTCCATCTAGTAGATTTTCCTTCCCATTCATGACTTCTACCTTGAATCCAATATTATTCAATTGTACCACACTTAGTAGATTATGCTTTAGTCCTTTAACCCAATAAGCATTATCACATTTAAGTTCAATGGTTAGTGAGGTACAACCTTTTCCTTTTATGAAACATGGTTCATTGTTTCCAAATCTCACACTTCCACCATCATAACGTTCCATATGTTCAAAAAACTTTTTGTCACCAATCATATGATGTGAGCAACCACTATCAATAATCCATGTATTATTTTTGCTAACATCAAATATCATTTTATCTTGTTCATTATCATATTCGTCATTTATAGCAATACAAATCATTTCATCATCTTCACTACTCTCTAAATATTTTGTCATAAAAACAATATTTCTTACCTTTTTCCTTGTATTCCCTAAAGTTATTGAAATCCTTCATGCCTGTGTAGATTTTAGGTTGCTTTTCACCTTTGTCTTCTATGTTTGGACATCTTCAAGTAGTGTGTCAAACTTCTTGACAAGAGAAACAAATCTTTCCTTTGCCATTGAGATACCTTCTTGCAATAAATGCTTCAATGGCTTCAAGATCATTACTAGAACTATCATTCTCTTTACTTTTAGATTATTTTATTTTAGAATTTTTAGCTTTCTTTTTTAGTAATACCTTGGCTTCAAATGTAGACTCAAGAATACTAGAACTAGGAGTATAATTATCATAGTTGTCATTGTTATCATAGTTATTTATCTTGTTATTTGGATCACTTCTCATCTATTGAATAGAAGACACTCTGATTGCATAGATAGGAAGAAGTGTTATGAGTACCTTTCTTACCAATGTTACATCTTCAATTGCTCCTTTAGAGGATTTGATAGCACTAACATTGGCTTTGATTCTCTCAACATATTTTTCAATGTTTTCATTTGACCTCTTAAGATTTATTCCTTGGCTCTTTTTAAGTTATCATCACCTCCATGGATATCTATTAGTTTGGTCCACATGTCATGAGAAGTATCTCATCCTTTGACTTTACCAAACTAGGAATAGTTAAGAGTTGATGCAATGTCAATCATCATGATATTATGATTTTTTGTTCTAGTAGGAGCTTTGTAAGAATTTTCGAAGTATTTCAAACCAAGATTATTGATGGTTTTGACATGCAAATTCATAAGTTCTTTCCATGCCTAAAATTTATCTTTGTTCAACTTGGGAATCTATCTCTTGTATGACATCTTGATCTTTAGCTTAGGCCCTTTAAACATTTTTGTGTAGGTACCAAGAAGCTCTAATACCAATTGTTGGAAATATAAGAGGAGTAATTGAGAGGAGAGGGATGAATCAGTTACCACTAAAATAAATCCAAGATCCCTTAGATGTCAGAACATAACATAAACTTCACTGAAAATGTTGATTCTTGATAAATACACAGGCACTCAGTTTACACTATACTGAACTAAAATAGCAACTGTATCTCAAAAAATGCAAAACTTAAGATATTATATGTGATTATTCTTAATTAACTTAGTTGCATACACATAAAAGAAACAACATGGACACAAGTGACACCAAGATTTAACATGGAAACCCAATTTGGGAAAAAATACCACTTGCAGCTAGTTATTGATTTTCACTCTTCTAAAGTGAGCCTTGTTAGGAGCCAACCCTATTAAAGGTTACAAAACACACTATTAGGTGTGACCCTATTAGAGTATTTAATCACCCTATTAGGTGTGGCCTTGTTAGAGGTCTTTAGATACTTCAATCTAGAAATGCCACCTTGTTAAAGGATTTATAAATATCTGTTAAGCTAATTTTGTTAAGAGATTTAGATCATTTCTAAAATGGCTAGAGAGTAACAATGAGATGACCTAATTTTTGATGTGACTGAATTTCTGATTATAGATCTCAATTCTAGATTGTATACTTGATCCTTTCTAATTGAATTTATCTTTGCATCTCCACAAGAATATTCTTCTCATCCTTCTAACTTGCTTCCTCTAAGCATCTTCAAATCTTCTATTCACTTGCACACATTCAATCCTCAACTTGACCTTATATTTATATCATACACATTGTCAAGTTAGCTTGCATACAACTTAGAATACTTAATATTCATCTCCTTAGTTGGATAGAACCAAAAAAAAAAAATATTTAACTCAATCCCAAAATAAGAAAATCGTTTGTTAGTTGACCTTGCTCAGTAGACACTAGCTCATAAATAGTTTTTCATTGTTAAACTAGTGAACTTGGTTAACACTACTTTTTTACAAAGTTCCTTTGGCAACTAAGTGAGCTTGATTAACATTGGTTCCATCCAACTTTTCCTTCATTAATTGAGTGAGCTTGGTTAATAGCCAACTTATGTGAACTTTTCTTTGTCTCCTAAGTGAACTCGGTAGACATTTTCTTCTAAACTTGGCAGACTTTGGAATACTCAATAGACAAGAAACTATCTTTAATGCCTGAGTGAGCTCTGCATATGCTGACTAGTAAAGACATGACATTTTGTGTAACGTCAATGAAAATACACAATTAACCAATTTTTTTCAACATGTATCTAGTAGTTGTAGGAAAGTTGGGTGTGTCCTTAGGAGGAAGAATTATTTGTAATGAACAATTATGGTCACTACAAAAAGTGGTATCTTTACCATATTCATTGAATACAATAGATGCATGAATATCATCATCATTTTGAGGAGTCATAAAGAGTTTCTTTTAATCATCATGAGCTGATTTATTGATTTTATCTTTGGTTCATCATCTCCTAAATTAGGCCAAACAACTTGGTCATCTTGCAAGAGTGGTTTAGCAGAAGAGTAAAAAGTCAATTTCTTAATAGTAGATCCATTAGAGATGGTCATTTTTTCTTATTGGCAAGCAATACAAGCATCTATTGTAACTAACCAAGGTTTTCCTAGGATAATAAGATAACCTCCCAAAGTTTCTTTAGGTGATAAAATGACAAAATCCACTAGATACTCCCATGAATCCAATGTTACTATGACATCTTCTATCATATCATCAAGCTTTACTATGGAACTATCAACAAGCTAAAGTATGGTAGGAGTTTCTAGAATACCAATGATATTAGGGTGAAGAATCAACTCCCTACTCATGTCATTAATAGATGCACCTAAGTATATTAAAGCATTTTGTACTTGTATTCCATTAATATGGATTGTGACAACTGGACTCTGTGGATCATAATATTTTAGAACTATTGATTCGTTTAGCATAAGGTTAGATAGTTTTCCTGTGACATGGATAGTTTGGGGATCATTTCACTTTCTAACAAGTTGTTTTATACAGGCTAATTTAATAGCTTTGGCATATGTTGGGATTTCCTTGAGAGCATCTAGCCATGGTACCTTTACTATCATTTTCTTCAACTGATTGAATAATTCTCTTACAATAGGGTTTTTAGGGAGACTTAATGGTTGAGTAAGTATTTTTAGAAATGGTGGTGACTAAGCTACAAGAGGCTATGATAACATAGGAAGGGATTCCTCATCTAATGCTTCTTTAGAAGTAACCTTTGTTATGATAAACCTTATAGGATTTGGAAAAGTGGCTCCAAAATGGAGGTGTATATCATTGATTGAATAGGTTTTTTTCTGATTATCAATGGAAGAATATTAATTTTTTGAGTAGTCATGTTGGTTGTACATGGTGTGGGTTGAGTAGGTAATTGAGTTTGTTTGGGTGGATTATTATTGGCTGCAAGAGGAGGTGGCATTATAGCTTGATTTTGAGGTTTTTGTAAGGTATTATACTATCAATTACGTCACCACTAAGATGACTATTGCTAGTTATTCTATGGGGCTTGTCACTCTTTGGACTATTATTGCCAATTCTAATTAGGCAATTGCCAATTTTGTTGTTGTGGAGGGGCTTTCTATTTGGGTTGTTGTCATTGATCAAGTGTAGGATTATTCTATGATTGATTATTCCACATAGATTGAGAATGAGGAGCCCAAGAATGATTCGAATTATTTTGGTGTGAAAAATTAGGGTTCTACCATTGATTATTAAAATTTCAAAATTTTTGGAGATGGTCTTAAGGCATAGCTTATCTCTGAGCCCATGAACTCCTCTAAGAAACATACAATATCTTTCCATTATCATTACTTTCTTTGAGCTCCACTAGAATCTATTGTAATTGGATCTCCAAAATAGAAACCATCTTACACTTGCAATTTCATTTCTTCTCCTAATATTGAGAGAAAAACTCAGCTAACATAACATCAACTTCTTCATGTTTCCTTTTGGATTGCATTGTATCTAACTAGGTTACAATATTATTGATAATGTCTTGCTTGAAATTAGATAATAAATTTTAGACATCCATTTTTGATACACTAGCTCCACCATTCTTTAGGGAATGAGAATGAATTACTCTTCTTTTTTTATCAGTGGACCTTGAGTAATTCTTGCAATATCTCTTTATATCCTCCCATGTACTTTGTGTGATGTCTCCTCTAGCCATGAGATCTAGGGCTGGTACACAAGTCTCCTATACATCCCTTAAGAAAAGATGCTTTTGAGATTAATCATTTAGCTAATGTTTAGTATTCCTTTGTAAATTATAAAGGAATCTTGAAACATAATCTTCAAGAGTTTCATCTTCCTTCTATTGCGACCTGAAGATATCATCTCCTCCCATGTTCCCTCTACAATAATCTTCATATTTAGAAAGAAAAATTTCCTTCATTCTATCCTAGTTTATTGCAACATTAGCTTCTAAACCCATGAACCATCTTAGGGTTGCCTCTTTCAAAGTAGAGGGAAATAATTTCAGCCAATGATCATCAATTGTGTAATCATACGCTCTAAAAAATATGTCAAATTCAAAAGAAAGGTTTCAGGATCTTGATTAATTAAGCCATAGAACTTGGGAAGGGTGGAAGGATGATTTATTTTAAAGATTATTGTTATCCTAGAATCTAGGTATGAAAAATGGAAATGTAAGTTGTGCCATTGTAGGTGGTGGTGGTGAATGTCATTGCCTATAGATGATAATGGCTAAAGGATTATCATGATATATATGGGAAAAGGTTAATATTCAAACCTAATGATTCATCAAAGGATGATGAATGGAGGCTAACATGATAGGCTACAAAAAGATTTTCAAATGGTGGCTCCTCTACAGTAGTTGGATTTACTTTAGGATTGTTCTTCTTTAGGGTGTTGATCTACTTGCTTAGGATATACAATTTCTTCTATTTGAAATGGATCATTTTAAGGAATAAATCTCCTGAGATGGTCTCTTCACCTATGGATGTAGACAAACCAATACTAAGTTGAATTTTGAATAAAACTTGAACAACTAATTTTGCATGCAAACTCTTGAAAATGGCCCTAATAAAAGGTTTCAATTAACACCATCCCTAACAATGATGCCAAGAATGATTGGTAAAATTATTGCATTGGAAACTAAGCTTTGTTCATATGGATTGTACATCAATCATAGCATCCAAAACTATCCTTGAGGCCCATTTTCTTAATCAATGAGGGATGTAAACTTAAAATGATGTTCACAAACTATATGATTTAAACCTCTTTAACTATCATTTTCTATCCTATGGAATTAAGAATAGGAACACTTTGTGTATATATATATATATATATATATATATATATATATATATATATATATATATATATATATATATATATATATATATATATATATATATATATATATATATATATATATATATATATATATATATATATATATATGAATGTAAGAACCTTAGATAAATGAAAGAAATGAAATACAAACAAAACTCTACACTATTTTCCTTTATTGGAGGAATAGCTATTGGTTTTGTTACCAATGGTTGTGGGAACAACATAGATCTTAATCCTATCACAAGAGAAACTAATTCTATGAACTAGGTTAACTTAGCAAGTGGGAACCCTTGGGTAAGTGAACAAATACAATTATAAACCATAAATATTAACACATAATGATAATAGCTTCTATTGGAATCAACTCATAGAATAGTACAAATTAGAAATGATAGTTTACATCTGAGAGAAAAATATTATGGAAATTACAAACTCTGCTAAACTAACTTTAGAGCCTTATTCAATGGCTTATTTAAAGCAACTACAAAAAAATGACTTCCTAAGATCTACCTTCAAAATTGAGAACTTAGAAATACAATTATTACATCATGATACACGTCTTAAATAGAATGAGGGTATGTGTAGGATCATGGTCAACAAAACTATGGCCTTAAGTGGTAGTGAAAAACCTACAAATTAGGTTTATGTTGACACATAATATTAAAGTAGTTATGGGCTTTATATCAAAAATTCACAAGAAAAGAATATGTAGGAAATTAAATGTAGTTTCTAAACTACTTGGCCTTATCTAGAGAAAAAATTATTTGATTTGTCAAAATTTTGGATTTTAATGCAGCACTACAAAAAATTTAGGGCAAAAATAAAAATGTAGGTGTGTGTTTGACCACCTTAATCAAAATCAGATGACAATATTTTTTAATATAATTATAGATATAAATAGTAGACTTGTGTGTAGATGTGACAAAATTTTTGGGTATTTTTATACCAAATAAATAATTAAATATGAATTTTCTACTCTAACTTTTTTAGAATAAAAAATCCAATGTTTTACCACCTTCACAAATTAAAAACATCACAAAATTATTTTTTTATTTTTTTATTCTTATACTAGGCGAAGCATAGAATGTGATGCAACTTTTGGATTTCAAAAAAGTTATAGCATTTGAAAGTTATAGTTATTTTTTAGTTAGTATGTCAATCAACATTTTACAGACTTCTTTATTAAAAATTAACTAATAAATACTTATCAAACCCAAAATTCGATAGAAATTACATTCATGGAAACTTGAGAGTGTTTTTAGAAAACCCTTTTTGTTTCATTGAATTTAGATGAAAAAGATATTGTTAGATGGCTACTCGAAGTTTGAACATTAGTTAAACATGTCTCAAACATTTTTTTTGAGTTGAACAAAGATGTTTGGTAAATACCAAGCCTAATCAGATACCCAATCCAAAATTGGGTAGTTGAAATTTGGCAGCAAAAAATAAATTTCAAAAACTAATTACCCAAATTTTGGAGGCAAATCAATTTGCAAAGTGTTCAACAATATTAAAAAAGTTTATATGTTACTATTGTAGCAACTAGAAAATGGGTTAAATGCATAACATACTATGAGAAATCACAAAACTCAATCAACATACGTTAGCACCCACTAGTCTACCATGAAAGCCAAACTAATAAAGAAAGCAATAGAAACCCCCTCTTTCATTTGTAGCTCCCACGTCCTTCTTTCTTCTCCAAATGATTGTAGCTCCAAAGTTGCCTATAGTGCACACAAAATTGAAGCAAAAGTCTATGATTTGGATAATGCCATGAGAATATTTGAAGTTGTGATTTAAGCTTGAGAGAAGATGATTTGAAAATGCAAAGAAGCTAAGGATCTAAAAACTTCCCAAGACTTAAGTAAGAAGGGAAATGACAGAAATAGTGTCCATTTTATAATCAACACTCAAGGTGAGAGCATTGGATTTTTCACCCATAGATATGTGATGTGGCAAGAGATTCCTTTGATAATCCATGACGCATATGAGAAAATATGCCAATTGTAAGATTCTATGACGCATGGAAGTCAAACTTGGCTAAACATGGAAGAGAATCTACGACACGTCATACGACACCTCAACCCACTTAAAGCCAAGAATCTATGACAAATAAGCCAAATAAGGAAATGCAAAAGGAATAAGAATATTTGATTATGACATATCTTATCCAAGTGTCAAAGGAGAATCCACGAGGTGTCATATCCAAGTGTCACTATGATGCAATATTTTATGGAATATTTGAATTAAAAATTATTTTATTCCACAAAACAAGAATTAGTAGAAAATGGAATTAATGATGGAAAATGAAACTTAGGAAATTAAGAATTTATATGGTTTTTGAATGATGAACCAATTAATTAATAAAATTAATTAATTGAGGATGATAATTAGGAAGAATAATTAGAAAGAATAATAGGGTTAAATTATGGGTTATTTAATCCTATAGAGGAAATTAGTAGATGATTGGCCAAAAATGATTAAATAAATGGGATAGTATCCTTTGATGAAAATGTGATGATAATGGATATCAAAGAAGATGATGATAGATAGACCAAATCCATGGTCAAATTGATTGATAGATCAAAATTGATAACATGCCAATGACACATGACATGAATTGGTTGATATGTAACATTTAACCTACATTGTAAATGCTACAAGATTGAAATTGATTGATAAGTTTTGATCATAATAACATCAACAGACACTATCAATATTATTAAAATGATTGATGATACCATTATTTAACATTGAAAGCCTCAAAAATTTCCAAGATTAGATGACATGAATGACAGTTTGACCTAGCACTGAGAGCCAGGACAGTACTAAGGTCAGATTGATAAGATTGATAAGTTGATAGGTTTCCAAGATACTGAAAGCCACAAAAATACCTAGGAGTTGGATAAATGATGATTTATTTGAGATGATTGATATGTTTTTTGCTGATTAGGACTGATTCTAAGTGATTCTAAGTTGATTTGGGGTGATTTTGAGTGATATGAAATGGTTTTGAGTTGATTTGATATGGTTTCAAAATGACATGAAATTGATGTGAAGAAGGATACAAATGATAAAGTATAATCAATTTTGGCCAAAAGATCAAAGTTAGTAGAATGAGAAAATGGGACAAATTAGTATGAAGAAGTGATGAAATCATAGATGTGAACCATTTTTGAGCATCTACATTTTCCCCCTCTTTGATACAATGTGATTTAGAGTGTTGTATCAAAGAATAACTGATGAGAAAGCCATAACATGCCCCAGTAGGGATGATATATATGGCTGACCCCTCAAGAAATTGACTAAGATGAAAATATGATAAGTCAATTTGTCAACAACAAGAAGACAAAACCATAGCAACTAACAAAATGAAAATCAAAGCTAAAATGTAAAAGTTATGAGGCCCAAAGTGCAAAATAGGGTTAATCAAGAGCCCAAGAGTAATTTCATGGGTTACCACTCAAGAAAAAAAAAAAATGATGAAAATTATTGTTCATTTTTTCCAAAAAAAAGATACAAATCCAATCCAACTAACGGATTGAAAATTCAAGTTAAAACGCAAAAGTTATGGGCTCCAAAGTGCAACATAGGGGCTCTAGGAGCAGTTTTGGGGATCCTAGGTCCCCAAGTGCACCCAAAACTCAACCAAGTGCATCATGACAGTACCAAGTGCATCAATGTTGCACTTGGTAAGCCCAAGTGGACTTGGAAAGTGCAAAATGTGCCCGAGAAGGCTCTAGGGGGCCAAAATCAACATGACAGGGGGCAACTAAGAGCCCAACAGTAGTTTCAAGGATTACCACTCCATATAGTGACCAAATAATGAAAAATTTAGATAATTTTGTTCAAAAAAATTATATGAGTCCAATGCAACTAATGGTTTGTAAATTGAAGTTGAAACGCAAAAGTTATGGCCTCTAGAGTGCAACATAGGGGTTCCAGGAGCAGTTTTGGATAACCTAGGTCCCCAAGTGTGCCCAAAATCTACCAAGTGCATCAATGACCTAGCTGGTATGACCAAGTGTGTCAATGACACAGTTGGGAACCTCAACTACACCCTAAAAGTCTAGATTGTGCCCTAAAAGGCTTTGGGGGCCAAAAACAGGCTGATTAGACTCGGAATGCCCCAAAAATTTGCATGCATGCCCAAAATGATGGAAAGATGTCATAACATGAGTGAAATCATCAAAAATGGTAAAATTTGGTCAAAGATGATGAGAAAAATGTCAAACTAAGGTTGAACCAAGTGGAAAGTCACTAAAAGTTGATTGACATTGGAAGATGATGCCAGAATGCATGAATGCAAGATGAAGATGATTTGGTGAATTGGAAGACATGATCATGGTGATGGAGAATGAGATGAAAAAGAAAGATGAGATGAGGAGATGTTAGTATGATGGAAAGAATTTTGCTTCTAGAAAGTGCACTATATGTCAAATGGAGCATTATTTTGATATGGCAAATGGAATGCAACACATCATAGCATAAAGGGCCAGAGCACAAATGCAAGCCTTTTGTGTAAATAAGCACAATGCGGAGAGAAAATGACCTTGTCCTTCCTAAGGCATATTTACATGCCCCAAACTCTCAAAGATACATTGTAATAGATAGAAATAAAATAATATGACCATGAACCATTTTGGCCACTCTCATAGATTAGTTGATATCATCGAGTAGCATAGGGACATGATCAAAGAAAAATAAAGAAAAAATAAATAACTCACTAAATAGCATGAGCCAGGAGCTACTTTTGTCCATTATTACATTTTTGTTAATGTTTTAGGTTTGTAGACAGTGTTTGACATGTTGATAATGTGATAGTTCTAGTTTTGGATTTAGTTGATAGGTTCATAGTGATATGTTGGATTGATTGTTGGTTCACGTTGTCGAGATAGTGTGATTTTCTTGAAAGTGTAGTGCTTTGAGTTTTAGTTTGCAAAGTGTAAGTTTGTAAGAAAAAGGGATGGTTATGCACAATGAATATGTACAAGGTTTATTGCAAAATTTTGATGGGTTTTCTAATTTTTAGGGTTTTTGGGGATATTTGATTTTTTGGTGTGACTAGTTTTTCTAGGACATTTTACAATTTTTAGGGTTTATTTAGGACATTTTATAAATTTTAGTGCTTGTTTAGGATATTTTATTTGAATGTTTAGGAATTTTTTAGGACATTATGTGATTTTTAGTGGTTTTTTTAGAACATTTTACATTTTTTATAGATTTTTTTAGGATCATATAAGCATATACAAGTGTTAGCTCCAATCCATTATGTGATAAGGCCAATGGATAAAAATTTCTTAGGGATATGCCCCCGGTTCAAGTTCAAAATCATGCACCATGTAGGTAATATGCCCCCAGAAAAGATGCAAACTATGTACAAAGGACAATGACAGAGTGTGTATAGACTGGTAATGCTTGGTAAGATAACAAAGGACATTAACAAATTCATGAGTCATGGCCAAGGAGCCAAGGATGTCTTGTAATAGGAAGAATATGATCAAGGAATGATAGAGGGAGAAAAGACTAGATGGAATCCTGATAGATGGAGAAGCAACAATGGATTACACATGGCACCTATTTGCTAGGTTTTCACCATGGTACTTGCCCAAAGTACCTTTTTTCTAGGTTTTCACTTTTGGATGAAATTTTTCTCTTGACTCAAATTTTTGTGCCAAGACACCTATTTGCTAGGTTTTCATCAAGGCATCCATTTTTTCATGACTTTTTTCAATTTTTTCTTTTCTTTTTTCATGACTTTTTGCAATTTTTTTGGATATTTTTTTAGTACTTTTAGATGGAATTAAGAATGTCACTAACAAATGCTGAGAAGATATCTATTTTTGGTACTGCTAGCTGATGAGCTCTAGATCCATGATTGACCATAACTATGTAGGATTTGTTTTGAGTCTATAGCTAATATCAAACCACCAAAAAGGCCTCGAGATATACCATTGTGTACCATATGTAAGACAATGTTTGTCTCTTTCGAATCAAGGCATTTGAGGATAATTGGATCAAAGGATGTTATATATGGAATATCACTGATAATGACATATGCAAAGGCTTGTTGGATAAAGATTTGATCTTGGGTGTTGGGAAAATTAGGTAGCTAGATGTGGGGACAAACAACTAGATATAAGGGAGGGTTTGGAGGGTTGAGACCAATGACCTTCCACATGAATGCTGATTGAGAGATTTCCAAAAGACTTTGTGGCATGTTGAACATTGGAACATTGATATTTATGGCATCATATTTTTCATTTTGTATCCTTGGGAGCTACTTAGCTTTTGATTTTTCACCAGCTAATGTTGCCTTTTGGTTTTCACCAAGAGACCTATGCTCATTATTTTTTCTTTGTTGTCAGATGGAGTTGACTCCCAACAATATGCCAATGTGTTCTCTTTAGGAGAAATTTCTTCTTTATGATTATTGTCCATAATGCCTCCATATATTTCAAAGTCTATTATAAGAGTTTCATCATCATCAAATTGATCAAAAATTGGTGGTCCACATTGGTCCCAATCTAATAGTTTAGGATAACTTGAGGGAATTTCATCATCAGTACTGAATGGGCTTTGGTTAAAGATAGATATATGGGTATCTGATTCAGCTAGATCATTGGGGTTATGCTCAGAAGCTAGAGGATTGTTGGTTTCAAGTGGAATATCCTCAGATGCCTTTTCATCATTCAAAACATCCATAATCTTACACATAGGTATCATAGTACTAGGAGGACCTATTCGTAATGGTTTAAATACAAGCCCCAAACTAGGAGGTCATCCTTTTGTAGTGATAGGTTCAATGATTCCTTGTTTTTGAGATCCAAGAACATAGCCATCATAGCCTTGTTTATGCATGATATTAAACCCAAGTCCATACTTCCTAGAAGATATCAAAGTGGGTTCTTGTTCTGCTTTTTCTTTCTACATACAAATAGAAGTATTCTCATTGCTAGAAGTGGTATTCTATGTACTAATGGGAGAAAGTGGTGACTTCTTGATGTGGGATACATGAGACAAAAATTATTCTCCACACCCATTATCTTCAATCTTCATCTTTTCCTTGGCCTTACTAAGGAGTGAATCAGCATCCACATACTTAGAGGAATTTTTGGGTTGTGCTTCATTGTTTGTTAGGATTTGGTATGAAATAGCATCTCTTAGATTAGCAAAAAATTGGAAAATATCTAGATCACCAAGGATGGTAACCTCCATCTTTTCATAGGAAAACTTAAGACATTGATGATATGTAGAAGGGACTACTTTCATAGCATGAAGCCAAAGGCATCCCAGTATCATGTTGCAATTCATTTCTATATCTAGGACATGGATTAATGTGTCTTTAGTAGCTAGACCAACTTTGATAGGTAATGTGATGACATCCCTGGAGAAGCATTCACCATCATCATAAGCTTTTATTGTGATTCTTCGAGAGGGATCCACATCATCTTCAGAATAACCCAAACTATTGACAACCTTAAGAGTACAAATGTTTAGTCTTGCTCCTCCATCTATTAAGACATGTTTGACTTTGGCATCATGGATGAAGACTTCAAGATTAATGGGATCATTGTGGTTGGGTTTGTCTTTAGGAATATCTCGAGGGGAAAAAGTGATATGTTGTGACATGGATAGGTTCCCAACCATGGCTTGGAATTGGGCAACATCAATGTTATCTAGGACTACTGACTCTTTAAGGGCTTGCTCCTAGATCTTTTGGTGTTGGGGAGATGCACACAGTAGGTCCAAGATGGATATTTGTGCAGGGGTCTTGCCGAGTTGTTCAACAAGGCTACAATAAGACAAAGTAGGGGCAATAGGTCTACTAAGGGGTGCAAGTCTAGTATAAGTAGTAGGTCTAGATTGAGATCTAGGTAGGGTGATCTTGGCATGACATGTAGTGACAGCGCAATGATGGTCTTTATCCTTCAATGTGAATGTGGATATGCAAGAATCAAACTCATTGAAATAGTTGACAGTGTAGTCATATCCCATGCATGTGTAACTCACATTAGCTTGTGAGTTTGAGTTTGAACTGGAGGGTTTCTCTTTGTCATGATTACCCAAAGGATCTTTGAATATAGTGTGGTCAGAGTTGGATGATAACAATGATGGGTCAACTGTGATTACACCATCATCAATAAGGTCTTGTATTGCATGTTTCAATTGGAAGCATGATGAAGTCTTATGTCCTTTAGTGCGATGGTAATCACAGTACTTTTTGTCATCCCACCAATCAGCTTTAGTCAGTTGTTCATCTTTGATTGGGGGTAATTGCAGGAAGTTATTACTCAATAACTGTTGCAATGCAGTCTTAAGAGGTATCCCCAATGGTGTGAATTTTCTATCCTTGGTTCTAGGATGTCTTTTGTCTTGTGTAGAAGTCTGAGCTTTCTATTGCTGAGGTGTTGTTTGATTAGTAGTTTGTGAATTTGTGGGGTTTGCACCTTTCAAAGTCAATTGAGGTTGTGTTGTGCTAATTTTTCAAGCATCCATAATGCCATCATTAGTCACATTCTTGTTTTTGGAGAAAAATTTTGGCTTGTCATTAGACAAGTTGGTATTGGTGTTGTCCTTGTTTGTCTTGAGGATTCCCTTATAGGTAAGAAAATCTTCAATACTAGACCCTTTTTTCATTAGTTTGGAAATGGTGCTTGGGCTCTTGATTTTGAGTTCATACATTAAGTCTGGGACTAAGTTTTCAATGCACAAGTTAACTTGTTGTTCTTTAGGAATGTCTAGTGAGCATTGACTAACTAAGCTTCTCCAATAGAGTAAGAATGTGATGAATGGCTCTCCTACCTTTTGTTCAATTGAGCACAAATCAAAAAGTGTCACCTCATTTGTAATGTTAAAGGCAAAGTGGGAGATAAACTTGTCTACGAGTTTTGACCAAGATTTGATATTACTAGGAAGTTTGGAGTACCATTCAAGTGCAGGCCCACTTAGACAACAAGGGAACAATCTTATGAGGTAAGTGGGCTCATCACTGAGTTCAGTACATGAAGCACAAAATTCTTAGATGTGATCAATAGGGTTTCCTTTTCCTCAATATTTGTCAAACCTTGGAGCTTCAAAGTGTTTTGGGAATGGAGGCATATATAGACTTTTATCGAATGGGTTAGGACATAGGTCCCTTTTTGTATATAGAGCTTGTTTCTTTTGGACTCCCAATGCCTCGACTTGTTTGGAAATTTGTTTGAATTGTTGTAATATTTCTTCACTAGGGTTTTACATGATGGTCTTTCCTTCAAGTCTTTTGTGTCTATGAATAGATCGTTTGCTATGGTGAGAATTATGTCTACTTGGTTCTAACATTTTTGTATTTGATGAGTCTGGTGAAGTGTCGCTAGGTGGTGGAGGTATGTTGGCACCTCAAAGGTAGAAGGGTCCTTGTTGTTGGGGTACTTGTTGTGAAATTTGATGCGGCACTTGTTGTGGGATTGACTGAAATTGTTGTACCATGTGTTGTTGTTGTGCCATGTGTGGAAGTTTCTATTGGAATACCTCTGTTGGTTGTATGTGAGACCATGTATGTGAGTGTTGTTGTAGAGGTATTTGTTGAGGTTGTTGTGGCACATGTTGTTGTTGTAATAAATGTTGTTGGTATGTAATTTGTTTCTCAAGGCATCTTCGATATTCCATTTGTTTTTTGAGTTGTTCTTGTTGTTTACCAAACATGGTTTGTTGTTGTTGGAATTATTTCTGAAATTGTTGTTGATAAATTGTGTATAAGTCAAGTGGGTTCACATGGGACTGTATATTAGGAATGTTGGATGTTTGCCCCACTTGATGTTTTTGTCATTGTGGTTGATGTTGTTGTTGATATGTGGGATGTGTGTTAAGTGGATGTATACTTGGTTGAGGGTTGGAAGTGTTAAGTCCTTGCACTACCATAGGTTGATGTTGTTGTGGGAGTTGACTAAGTCCTTGTGAAGTGATCATCATGTTGGTATTGTTTTTTTGGCTCCTTTGTGTTTTGGAGGTTTCTACTTGGGATATCATATTGACTTGACAATGAGGTTCATTCCTTTTGGGAATTGGTGTAATGTCAATAAGAGTTTTCCTTTGTATGTCAATAGGGATTGTTGTAGATGATGTTACACATAGCATACTTGTGGGAGACTCCATGACATTTGATGTCATGCCACTTGGTAGGGTTAGGAGCAAAGGTGTACTTTTTTGATTTGCCTCCAAAGAAGGTATGTCTAGCATCCCCAGAGTACAAGTCCCTTTAGGTGCATCTTGTTGTTTCATCATGTGACTAAAATCAAGTCTCAATGTACTTTTGGGGTGTTTAGGAATTGATGGTATTTCATCAAACAAGGGATTAACATTGATGTGTTCAAATGTACTTTGAAGGATTTCAATTGTTGGTTCTTGATGGGACCTTATAGGTGTCATTATTGTAGTTGAAAACTCCAAAGGTTGTTTTCCCTTATCTAAGTCCAAATTGATCATGGGTTGTATGTTTTCAATGGTTGTGTTGGTTCAATGATTGGACTTAGGTCCTTCCATATTTGGGTTCAATTTGACAATTTCTTGGGCTTCCAAAAGTTTGAAGTTTTTACAAAAGTTTTTGTCTTGACATGCCCTAGCCATTTCTTCATCAATGATGCCATAATAAGTGTTAGAGTCATCATTTAGGTGTATAGTGCCTTGTTTTATGTTTTATGTGTTATAGTTGAAGTTACTTGTGTTAGGTTGGCTAAATTCAAAGGAGTGTGATTGTTCATCCTTGGGTGTGGTTGGTACACTTCCACCACTTGGTGGTATTGGCACAAATATAGGTTCAAAGTCAAGACTCCATTGAACCATCCCATTTGTGGGGGAATTTTTTGGAGAAAATCTCATGGTAGGTGCATTGTTCAAGATTTCTTAGGCCATAGCTTGATTATGAGGATCTTGCGGGTACATGTTCAAGGGGTCTACTAGTAATGGTTGTGATGCCTCGATTTGGTCTTTGTCAAAGGTTTGTTGGGTGTTCTTGCTCTTTATCTATCTTGGACAAGATTTTGTTTGTGCTTGTGGCTTGGAAAACAAAGGTTGATAGAGTTCCTTGGGTTTTTGAGCTGATTATGTCCTAGTAAGTGCTGGCATGATACCTAAGAATGTAGATACAATGGAAATTTTGAGTGTTTTGGGTGATTTAGAGTGGTGGGTATGCAAGATATGAGTGTTTTTTGGATTTTTAAGTGTTTAAGAATGTTATGAAATGTGAGGAAATTCTAAATGAGTTATGGTTTTGATGTGCAAAGTGAAAATGTCCTAGGGATGTTATGCAAATGCAAAATGCAAGGTGATATTTTGAAGTTTGACTAGAGGGGATGAAAATGACTCGAAGGTATGCAAAATGACAAGTAGGATTATGTTTTAGACCTCCTAAGGATGCTAAAGGTTGGTGTGTGAAAGGTATACTATACAAGGGGTGATGTTCAAGGGCTGATAATGATGTTTGGAACATGCAAAATGAGGGTAAATGCTCAAGAAGGCAATTTGGTTGATGGACAATTTGATAGGGTTTCATAATTAAAATGATGCTAAGGATTTTGATCAATGCAAGATGAAGGGGATATACCACTAGGGTAAGTAAAAATTATGTTTAGGAATATGATTATGCTAATGATAGAGGTGTATGCAATATTTTGAACTTAGGTAAAACGTTTAGAAAGTATTTTGTCTAGGGGCTTAACCTTGTGATAAAGGACTTTGGATCTTGACCAAAAAGTGATAAAAGATGAAAAGATCAAATTGATGAAAGATGAAAAGGTCAAATATATCAATACCTAGATAGATTTTGACCAAATAAAGTGATAAGAAAAGATAAAAAGACTAGTCAAGATCCATTATCCATCAACACTGGGAGATACTCTAAGACTCATACTTTGTCTAGATTTTTGACTAAATTCAAAGGTTTCGAGGGTTCAAAATGATGTTTTGGGGACTCAAAATGGTGGTGATGCTGATTATATGTGTGATATGTACAATTAATATGATGAAAAAGGGGATTTTGGGTGCAAGATGCAGTTTTGGGTCAAGTACAAAATGAGGAGGTGTAGAGGCTCCTGGATGTAGTTGTGGGGTCCTAAAGTGCAGTTCGAAGGCCCAAAATGGTCATGTAGGAAACCAAGTACACCCTAATAGTTCCAAGTGCACCCTAATAGTACCAGTTGCATAATTTATGTATTTGGGGCTAGTTTGGGCACAGTTGGTAGTTTCTAGGCACAGTTGGTAAGCTAAGAAGAATGTTTGCTGATTCTGAAAGGTATGGTTGCCAAACTGATATGCCAAGAAGATAAGATATTGGGGTTGATCTTAGGATGCATTGAGAGGTAAAAATAGAGGTTATGACCTAGGTAATTATGTCTTAATTGAAGGTAATGAAGACTAGGTGATGTAGAATACAGATCTGGGCAAGCTAATGCAAGGGGAGCTAACCAGGTACCTAAGGACACTGTTGAAGCCCCCAAAATGCTATCTGGAATCCAAAACTAGGTCTAAGGACCACCAAGTGCACCCAAATAGTGCCAACTACATCAATGACATATTTGGTAGTTTTATGATGCAGTTGGTAGTTTAAGGGTGTAGTTGGTAAATTAGGTTGAAACTAAGGCAATTTTGGGAGCTATGTTTTCCAGATTGATATCATAGAGAGGTTAATAGTAGGGGACAATGTTAAGACTAGTATGAATGCTCAAAATTATGGTTAGGAAACTTGAAATGATGGATAAAGTGGTCAAGATGATGAATAGGTATGCAAAGATGCAAGGTGCAGATTTTAAGATGGAAATGCAAAAGACTAAGGGAGGTAAACTAAACCTAAACAGATGCAATATGAAAGGTAATAAATACTAAATGATGACTAAAAGGTGAAATATGAAGTCTATATAATTCATGAATGAGGCCTATACTAGGGTGAATGCAAGTGAAGTCTATGCAAGTGTGAGATCTACATTTTGCCAAGCACACTTAGGAGCACAAGTCACCATGTTTTCCAAGGTTTGAGTGTGTTGTACCAAAGTTTTCCAAGTTTGAACAAGGGCTGAAATGTTTTGGAAATGTGTGATGTTTTGAAAAGTTTCAAGGTGTAAATTTTAATGTTAGCTTCTATCTTGATTATGTTTTACACACATGCAAGACACATTAAGACAAGAATAGTTGTTGTTAAAAGTTAACAAACACACCACAACCTAGGCTTTTAGGACTATATCCACTGAATTCCTACTTGAACCAAAGTTTAGCCATGCTTATCTAGAGGAGAAAACCTAGGATCTTGCCACCATAGGCTCCCCCTTATAGTGCACTCACTTCTCAAGGCTACCAAGATCTGCTTCCCAAGGGGCATGAGTTCCCAAGGCACTGTTGCCTCTACTAAGGACCGCGAGAATGTAGGATGTCTTCACGGGCATGGGTGATCACTTGACCTAGTGGATAGAAAGGATTTTGGCCACTAAAAAATGGTTTTTATTAAGGGAATTCCATTTGGAAAGTAAATGATAAACTTTTGCAGAAGGTCTCCCAGCCTCGAGAATCAGGGTTTGACACACCACAAGGGTACTAGAGGAGAGCTATCATGCAAAAATACTGCCGACATGGATTTCATCATAATAAAATTTTATATAGTGACTAAAATTTTGACCTAGATTTGGCCCATTACCACTCTAAGGTCATCCCCTAACATACCCAATATCAAGTATCTTGGTCTAAGGCAGGCCCCCTATAGAAGTTACACGAATTTCTTTTACACCCAAGATCCATGAATGGTGAGGGGAGAGGATACATCCAATGTAACCCCTAGGGATTTAAAGACTGTAGACACACCAAATAGAAAAGAAAAAGTTCATTTTAATCACCAAATGAAGTATTATCTAATCTAGGAAATCCACACACATAGTTTTGAAAGACACACAAAGTCTTCGACAACATCCTGCAAAGCACACATTAGTAGTTTCTTATAATCATGTCTTCATCCCATGATTTCCACATGCTACAAGTAGACCATTAGTAGCACAAAAATCCTCTAATATATGTCCTAGAAGAAAATGGAAACCTTATGTGCAGATTTTGATTAATGTATTGTCACTATGAGCTAAGTGTGCTTTGATAGAGCAGATGGCACCCTAGAAGGCCAAAATGGCTCAGAACACCCCCAAGTGCACCTATATAGTCTAGACTAAATCAATGATGTATTTGGGGCCTAGTTGGGTGAAGTTGGTGGTTTTTGGGCACAGTTGGGAGGTCAAGTGCAAGTTACGGGGAATGGGTGCCTAAATAAGACCCAGAAACTGAAAGTTTTTGACACCTATACTACCAAGTCCACCCAGATAGTACCAACTATGTCAATGACATAGTTAGTAGTTTTATGATGTATTTGGTAAGTTAGAAACAATAGAAAGGGGTTTTGGTGGCTCCCAAGTTCCTAAAATAGCTCCCAGGAGTCCCAAGTGCGCCCTGAGAGAGCGGAGTGCACCCTAGGATAGCAAGTTGACAAAGTGCATAGAATGAAAGGATAAAACCATCTTACTAGACCCCTAATTAATCTAGGTGTGAAAAAGAAGATCATATAGTCATTTTACCCTTCCAAGTGAGCTCCTTCCTTGCACCTACAAGCACAAAACAAGAAAACCCAAGTTAGATATGCATGTTCACGTCAGGTTCACCAAATGTAGCAACTAGAAAATGGGTTAAATGCATAACATACTATGAGAAATCACAAAACTCAATCAACATACGTTAGCATCCACTAGTCTACCATGAAAGCCAAACTAATAAAGAAAGCAATAGAAACCCCCTCTTTCATTTGTAGCTCCCATGTCCTTCTTTCTTCTCCAAATGATTGTAGCTCCAAAGTTGCCTATAGTGCACACAAAATTGAAGCAAAAGTCTATGATTTGGATAATGCCATGAGAATATTTGAAGTTGTGATTTAAGCTTGAGAGAAGATGATGTGAAAATGAAAAGAAGTTAAGGATCTAAAAACTTCCCAAGACTTAAGGAAGTAAGAAGGGAAATGACAGAAATAGTGTCCATTTTATAATCAACACTCAAGGTGAGAGCATTGGATTTTTCACCCATAGATATGTGATGTGGTAAGAGATTCCTTTGAAAATCCATGACACATATGACAAAATATGCCAATTGTAATATTCTATAATGCATGGAAGTCAAACTTGGCTAAACATGGAAGAGAATCTATGACACATCATAAGACACCTCAACCCACCTAAAGCCAAGAATCTATGACAAATAAGCCAAATAAGGACATGCATGAGGAATAAGAATATTTGATTATGACATATCTTATCCAAGTGTCAAAGGAGAATCCATGAGGTGTCATATCCAAGTGTCACTATGATGGAATATTTTATGGAATATTTGAATTAAGAATCCTTTTATTCCACAAAATAAGAATTAGTAGAAAATGGAATTAATGATGGAAAATGGAACTTAGGAAATTAAGAATTTCCATGATTTACGAATGATGAACTAATTAATTAATAAAATTAATTAATTGAGATTATAATTAGGAAGAATAATTAGAAAGAATAATAGGATTAAAATATGGGTTATTTAATGATGGGGACACGACCCAAGCACAGAATGGACACAATAGGAAAGGGAAAATTGTATTAACTGTGTAACTATGCTATTACATTCAGTACAGAGAAAATATACTTCAAAACATGCCCTAAGGGCTTACAATAGTATAAGTCTGGAGATAATTGCTCCTTTTAGTACCTCCTCTCAAACTCCACTCTGAATTGCCTTTTATAGTGCCAGAAATGTTCTTAAATAGACTCTAGAGGGTTAAGGATTAGGAATACATTCTAGAAAGTGCTAGTTGGAATCCACCAACCAAATAGAAGGCTCTAGAAGTCACATTAGAAGTCGACACAAAATTAGAAGAATCCAGAAACAATAACTGAACTTTTGGGAGGCATAACTTTTGAACCGTAGCTCTGATTGATGAACTGTTTACATTTCCAGAAAGCTCTTGAAGTGCTCTATAGCCCTATGGACCATCTTTTCTCATTCCTCATTTTTTGGCCCTATTTAAGGTCATTTAATGCCCCTAACCTGAATTTGGAGCATTCTTAGGAGGTCCCTAGAAATTGAAAAATTGCAATAAATTTCAAACCATGGGGCCTTTCGACATGATTCTTTTTCTGGAATGCTCTAAATTACAATTACAATCTTCTGACAAATTTACACCTTCTAGTTCACCTAAATTATGGCTCAATTACATACTCCTATTTTTTTAGCATTTACATGTATCCAAAGGTGTTCAAATACTCTATCCTAGAACACTGATAATGGAACTGTGAGAGTTGGAACCTTTATTTAACCCAAATGGGTATCCAAAAATGAAAACACATGAAATAGAAACTAAGTTTAAGTACTTTTTTTTGGTTGACACAGGATTGCCTTTATACCTCTGGATGCTCTTGCATCATTTAGTCTTATAGAGGAAATTAGTAGATGATTGGCCAGAAATGATTAAATAAATGGGACAGTATCCTTTGATGAAAATGTAATGATAATGAATATTGAAGAATATGATGATAGATATAACAAAGCCATGGTCAAATTGATTGATAGATCGAAATTGATAACATGCCAAGGACACATGACATGAATTGGTTGATATGTAACATTTAACTGACATTGTAAATGCTATAGGATTGAAATTGATTGATAAGTTTTGATCATAGTAACATCAATGGACACTGTCAATATTATTAAAATGGTTGATGATGCGATGATTTGACATTGAAAGCCCCAAAAATTTCCAAGATTGGATGACATGAATGATAGTTTGACCTAGCACTGAGAGCCACAACAATACTAAGGTTAGATTGATAAGATTGATAAGTTGATAGGTTTCCAAGGTACTGAAACCCACAACAATACCTAGGAGTCAGATAAATTATGATTGATTTGAGATGTTTGATATGTTTCTTGCTGATTAGGACTGATTTCGAGTGATTTTGAGTTGATTTGGGGTGATTCTGAGTGATATGAAATGGTTTCGAGTTTTTTTGATATGGTTTCAAAATTACATGAAGTTGATGTGAAGAAGGATAAAAATGATAAAGTATAATCAATTTTGGCCAAAAGATCGAAGTTAGTAGAATGAGAAAATGGGACAAATTAGTATGAAGAAGTGATGAAATCGTAGATGGGAACCATTTTTGAGCATCTACAACTATATATTAGTTCATATTATAATAATTATAATTATTAAATACAATACTATAAAATATTACTATTATTATTATATATAATATAATAATATATATGACTATTACTATTATATTTAATATATAGTCATATATTATTATTATTACTATTATATAGTAATGGGGTCATAGGGTAGGCTAATCAATGCAATGGATGAAATATGGTTGTGGGCTAGCCGACAACCTCATTCAACCCATAACATTGAATACCCTATGCCCCTAGGGGTCCTAGGAACCATAGGGACACATGTCAAAATACAATGGGTCCAATAGGGCCGTGGGCCACATTACATCAATTACCTTATGTCACTAGGGGTCCTAAGACCCCTAGGGACATATGTTACAATGCAATGGGTCCAATGGGGCCATGGGTTACCTGATGATCCCTTTCGACCCATTCAAATGAATGAAATAGGTCCCTAGGGGTCTAAGGACACATGTTTTCATGAAATGCATTGAAAGGGATCATAGGTTATCCTATAGACCCTTTCAACCCATTTGAATGAATGAAATAAGTCTGTGGTGGTCCTAAGATCCCTAGAGACATATGATGTCATAAAATGCATTGAAATGGGTCATAGGTTATCCTGTGACCCCTTTTGAACCATTATAATGAATGAAATAAGTCCTTGGGAGTCCTAGCACCCCTAGGGATAGATGCTTTTATGAAATGCATCAAAAGGGGTTATAGGCTATCCTATGACCCATTTTAACCCATTCAAATGAATGAAATAGGTCCCTAGGGTTCCTAGGTGTTGAATACAATTGGTTAATTATTTATTGTCTTTGATGTTACACAAAATTTCATATCTTTACCAATTAGTTTATGTCAAGCTCGCTTGAGATATGGAGATAGTTTCATGCCTTTATGAAGCATTCTAGTCTTTTCCAAGTTTAGAAGACATTGTCTACCATGTTCACTTAGGCATCAAAGAGAACTTCTTAGAAGTTAAGTATTAATTGAGCTCACTCATTTACCGAAGAAACTTTGTGAAGATGCAATGTTAACTAAGTTCAATTGGTTAACATAGGGAAATCATTTCAGAGTTAGTGTCTAACAAGAAGGGTTGGCTAACAAAGGATTTTCTTGTTTTGGCATATTGATTTTAATGGATTTATTTGTTGGTTCTAGCTTATAGAGGATATGAATATTAATTATTCTAAGTTATATATTGAAACCAACTTGCCAATATTTATGATATAAGTATAGGATTATGTTAAGGATTGAAAGTGTGCAAGTGTATGGAAGAATAGAAGATGCTAAGAGGAAGTAAATTAGAAGGATAAGAAAAATATTTTTGAGGAGCTAGAAGGATAGATTTGATTAGGAAGGATCAAGTATTTGAGCTAGAAGTGAGATCTGAAATCAGCAATATAGTTGCATCAGAAATCAAGTCATCGCATTGTTACTCTCTAACCATTGTAGCAATAATCTAAATCTCTTAATAGAGTTGGCTTAATATCTATTTATAAATCCTCTAACAAGTTGGAATTTTTGGATTGAAGTGTCTAAAGACCTCTAACAATGCCACTCCTAGTAGGGTGATTAAATCCTTTAATAGGGTCACACCTAATAGTGTGTTTTGTAACCTTTAACAAGGTTGGCTTCTAATAGGGCTCACTTATGAAGAGTGAAAAATTATAACTAGTTTGAATTGGTAGTTTTTCCCAAATTTGGTTTACATGTTAAATCTTGGTGTCACTTTTTTTATGCTATTTCTTTTATGTATATAAAAATAAGCTAATTAAGGATAATCATAGATAATATCTTAAGAACTACATGTTAAGCATTTTCCAAGTTACAGTGGTTATTTTAGTGGTTACCGAGCTACAACATATTATTAGTATTAACCAAGTTCCTGTGTGTTTTCTAAGAAATATTATTGTTCAATAGTGTCTATGTTCTATGCTGACATCTAAGGGATTTGGGATTTATTTTATTGGTAACTTATTCACCCCTCCCCTCTTAGTTACTCCCCTTATATTTCCAACAATTGGTATCAAAACATTTGTTGTTAGTAGAAAGGTTTCAAGGACCTAAGCTAAAGATCAGGGTGTCTTATAGAAGAGAGATTCCCAAGCTGAACAAAAATAACATCAAGGCATGGCAGAAACCTATGAAGTTACACCTAGAAACCATCAATGGTTCAACTTTGAAATATTTGAAAAATTCTTATAAGGCTCCTACTAGAGCATTGACTATGGAGGAGATTGTTGAAAAGAAAAATCATAATATTATGATGATTAACATTGCATCAACTCTTAACTATGTTGAATTTGATGAGGGTAAAGGATGTGCTACTTCTCATGACACATGGACCAAACTAAAGGATATCTATGGAGCTAATGATAATGTGAAAATAGTCAAAGTAGAATGCTTGAGAGGTTAGTTTGATCAGATGAAGATAAGAGAGGATGAAAAAATTGTGAAATATTTTGAAAGAATCAAAGCCTCTAGAGGGACAATTAAAGATGTAATAGTGGTAAGAAAGGTACTCAAAACCCTTCTTCTTATCTATGTAATCGAAGCATCTTCTATTCAAGAGATGATATGTGATCAAAATAAAAAGATAAATTTGGATTCTCTAGTTGGAAGATTGACAACATTTGAGCTATATAACTATTATAATTATACTCCTAGTTCTAGCAATCTTGAGTCCACATTTGAAGCCAAGTTGTCACTCAAGAAGAAAGCTAAAAGTTCTAAAGGGAAAAAATCTAAAAGTGAAGAGGAAGATAGTTCTATTAGTGATCTTGAATTCATTGAAGCATTTTTTGCAAGAAGGTATCCCAAAGGCAAAGGAAAGTATAAAGGTAAAATTCCTTTAATTTGTTTTTCTTTTGAAGAAGTTGGCCACATTGTTGCAAGGTGTCCAAACAAAGAAGACAAAGATTAAAATAAGCACAACAAGTTCAAAGGGAAAGGTAAGAAGTCTTGTTTTATGGCTAAAGATTCAGCTAGTAGTGATAATGATGAGATGATTTATATTGTTGTAAAAGATATATTTGATAAAGAAGAAGATAAAATGGCACTTATCTCTCGTGTTAGCAAAATGGTACATGTATTATTGATAGTGGTTGCTCACATCATATGACTGGTGATAAAATTTTTTTTGAATATTTGGAACATTAAGATGGCACAAGTGTAAGATTTGTAAACAATCAACCATGTTGCATAAATCGAAAAGGTTGTATCTCACTAACCAATGAACTTGTATGTGATAATACATATTGGGTTGAAGGACTAAATCTTAATCTACTAAGTGTGGCACAACTGAATAACAGTGGATTCAAGGTATAATTCATGAATGGGAAGGTTGAGTTGCTAGATGGAAAAGGAAATATAATTGGGTCTAGTAACCAAACAAAAGGTAACTTATTCTACCTAAATCTTAGTGAAAGATCATGTTTCATTGCTCAAGTAGAAGAAAGTTGGTTATGGCATAAAATTTTATGTTATGTGAACTTTGATAATCTGATCAAGATAAGAAGAAACAAAAGAGCGAGAGGTATTCTTGGTTTGAGAAAACTTGGTATCGGCCTATGGAAAAAATTTCAAATTGGTAAGATGGATAAGATAAGTTTCAAAAGAAAGAACTATCATTTTGAAGAAGTCTTGGAGTTGGTTCATTCTGACTTATGTGTACCTATTGGAATTGAAAGCTATAGTGGAGATACATACTTTAGTATTTTTGTTGATGATTATTCTAGAATGATAATTGTAATGTATCTAAAAGATAAGTCTGAATCTTTTTAAAATTTTAAGTGGTATCTAGCAAGAGTAGAGAAGGAAATGGTAAAGAAAATGAAGTGTTTGAGATTAGATAGAGATGGTGAATTCATTTCTAATGAACTCAATAAATTCTGCACTAAAAAGAAATTAAAATGCAAGTATCAGCTATTGGTACACCACAATAGAATGGTATAGCTGAGAGAAGGAATATATCCATCATGGATTGTGCAAGAAATTTGATGATAGAAAAGAATGTTGAAAAATAAAATACTAGAAGGAAGCAATTAGTACTACAGTGCATACCTTATATAGAGTATAGATGAAGAAAGACTCAAATCAAACTCCTTATGAACTATGGTATGGCTACAAACCTGATGTAAGTTACTTGAAATTATTTGGTAGCAAATGTTATATTTTGAAAGAGAATAGGAAAGGTAAATTTGATGTCAAAGGTGATGAAGGCATATTCCTACATTACTTCAGAAAAAGTAAAGCATATAAATGTTTGAATTTGTCTACTCATAAAATCATACAAAGTTCACATTTAGGGATTGATGAGTTTGCAAAAAAAAGTGAAGAAGAGAGCAGTAAAGAAATTGAGGATTACTAAAAGTTTATTTACTTTGAACCTAACAGATTGCCAAATCTAATTTGAAGTCAAGAGACTTCACCTCCCAAGTCCCCAAAATCTCTAAAAGCACATGAGTTGCATCTAGTGTAACCTAAGTCATAGTTTAAAGAACCCAAGTCATAGTTGGAGGCTACTGAGCTGCAATTAGAACAAACTGAGTCTGAATGACCTGATTCATAGATAGTGAGACCCAAGCTTGATACCGAAGATCATGGTGAGGCTAGTGAAACAAGTTGTAGATCCAAAATACCTATGTTTCCAACTTGTTTTAGAAGACACTGTGTACCTGGTCAAAAAATTAGAGACAAGTCAAATGGTACAGTGACAAGAAACAAATTGAAAGGTACACGTTTTCTTATTGAATTTGAACCTAGATCAGTTAAAGATGCTTTGGATAATTAAAGATGGATTGAAGTAATGAATGAAGATAGAAAAAATGGAAAGGAATAAGACTTGGACTCTTGTTCCTAGACCCAAGGAGGAAAATGTAATTGGTAGAAATTGGGTTTTCATAAATAAGCTAAATGAGGACGGAGAAGTTTGTAGAAACAAAGAAAGGTTAGTATGAAAAGGTTATTCTCAAGAAGAAGGTGTTGATTATGGTGAAACTTATGGTCATGTTGCAAGATTTTAATGTGTTGGGACTTACTTTCTTATGTTGCACATAAAGGATTTAAAGTTTATCAAATGAATGTGAAATCTACATTTTTAAATGGAATTCTTGAAGAAGAAGTTTATATAGAATAACCTAAAGGTTTTGTAGATCATAGAAAAAGGGATGCGGTCTATAAACTACACAAAGAATTGTATGGTCTCAAGCTAGTTCCCAAAGCTTGGTATGAAACACTTCATAACTACTTGATTAATTTTTTTTTACAAATGACAAATGATAACAGTTGCTTACATATCAAAGAAGGACCAGACAAGAAGATTATGATGGCAGAAATCTTTGTGGATGACACATTATTTATGAGAAATGATGACTTGTGCAAAGCATTTTCATAAGAAATGAGCAAGGAATTTGAGATGTCCATATTTAGAGAGATAAAATTCTTTGTTGGATTATAGATTTAATTGAAGAAAGTTGGTATCTACATTACTCAATCTAAATATATCAAGGAGATACTAAAGAAGTTTAGAATGGAAGATTCAAGACCAGTTGCAGCACCTAGGTCTACTAGACATGAGATTCCAAGAATGATGATTTCAAGGAAGTAGATTAGACCACATAGAAATCAATGATTGATAAACTACAATATGTAATGTATACAAGGCATGATATTATATTAGCAGTTGGTATGATAGCAATATTCTCAGCAAATCCTAAAGAAAATCATATGATGGCAATCAAGAGAATCATGAGGTATCTAAAGGATACTAAAGATTATGGATTATGGTACAAGAAAGGAGACAATTTAGATTTGAAAGCCTTTACTTATGTTGATTGGGTAGGAATTGTCAATGATAGGAAGATCACTAGTGGTGGAGCATTCATTTTTGGTGAAAGACCAATGTCTTGGACAAGCAAGAAGAAAATATATATTTCTCAGTCTACAACAAAAGTAGAGTATGTTATAGCAATAGTTAATTGTTCCAATATTGTTTGGTTCAAACAACTATTGGTAGGTATGAAGGTAGAGATCAAGGAACTAGTGGCTATCTTCTATGATAACACCAATGCAATTAATATATCAAAGAATCTAGTAATGCATACCAAGACCAAGCACATTGCTATAAAATATCATTTTCTAAGAGAATTGGTGCAATATAAAGAGGTAAGATTGGAATATGTGAATACTAAAGAACAAATTGTATACATATTCACTAACCCATTACCTAATGATGCATTTTTGTATCTAAAAGGTAAGCTAGGGGTTATTCCCTTATCTAAAGCTCACCAAATGAATTTTAGTGATGCATCAACCAATGCATGTTGAAGATTAGTGAAGTTGATGTAGTATTAAGAAGGACAGAATGTATATGGATCTATACATGAGGTACATTGTTGTTCATTGAATATTATCTTTGGCATAAGATAAGAGAGAGAGTTTTCTATCATATTCACAAAGATTTTATAAAGAAGGAGAGATCAATGATGAGGGAGAATTTTTAGCGATGTCAAAGAGGAAGAACTTGGTCTAAAATATTTAGAGCTGATATCAAAGAGTGAGAGTTTTCTATCAGAAGAAGATGTTGAAGAAAAAGTTTGCTGGTAGAGAGAGAAACTAAAAGCAAAGGGAGTTCTCATGGATAAGAATCATAATGAAATTAAGGACATTTTTGTTACTTTATTTTGATCTAAAATTTCATTGTATTATGACATGTTGTGTTTCTATCAATGCTAAAGAAGGATATTTTTTAATACATTTTTTTAATTATGTATTGTCTTTGATATTACACAAAATTTCATATCCTTACCAGTTAGTGTATGTCGAGCTCACTTGAGCAATGAATATAGTTTCCTGTATCTACTAAGAATTCTAGTATTTGCCAAGTTAGGAAGACAATGTCTACCAAGTTCACTTAGGGGTCGAAGAGAAGTTCACAAATGTTGAGTGTTAACCAAGCTCACTCAAGTAACAAAGGTAAGTTTGATGGAATAAGTGTTAATCAAGATCGCTTAGTTACCAAAGGAACTTGGTGAAGTTGCAGTGTTAACTAACTTTAGGTGGTTAACATAGGGAAATCATTTGTGAGTTAGTGTCTAATGAGTAGGTCCAGATAATGAAGGATATTCTTTTTTGGCATATTGAGTTTAATGGATTAGTTTGTTGGTTCTAGATGACTAAGGAGATAAATATTAATGATTCTAAGTTATATTCAAACCGACTTGAAAATATGTATGATATAAGTATAAGCTTAAGTTGAGGATTGAAAGTGTGCAACTGTATGGAATAATAGAAGATGCTAAAAGGAAACAAATTAGAAAGATATGCATAATATCCTTGAGGAGCTACAAAGATACATTCAATTAGGAAGGATCAAGTATTCGAGCTAGAATTGAGATCTAAAATAAGTAATATAGTTGCACTAGAAATTAGGTCATCTTATTGTTACTCTCTAACCATTGTAGCAGTGATCTAAATCTATTAATAGAGTTGGGTTAATAACTATTTGTAAAAATCCACTAACAAGCTAGAATTTCTAGATTGAAGTGTCTAAGACCTCTAACAAGGCCAATCCTAATAGGGTGACTAAATCCTCTAACAGGGTCACACTTAATAGTGTGTTCTGTAACCTTGAATAGGGTTAGCTCCTAACACAACTCACCTCAGAAGAGTGAAAAAGTGTAACTAGTTTCAATTGGTGGTTTTTCCCAAATTGGGTTTCAACATTAAATCTTGGTGTCACTTGTGTTCATGCTATTTCTTTTATGTGTATGAAACTAAGTTAATTAAACTTAATCATGGATAATATCTTAACAAATTCATGTTAAGAATTTATTGAGTTACAATTGTTATTTCAATGGTTACCGAGTTACAACATATTATCATTCTTAACCGATTGTTTATGTCTTTGCCAAGCAACAATATTTTCAATAGCATTTGTGGTTTGTGATAACATCTAAGGAATATGGGATTTATTTTAGTGGTAACTGATTCACCCTTTCCCTCTTAGTTACTCAAGTATATTTCCAACACTAGGACACTAGGGATAGATGTTGTCATGAAATACATTGAAAGGGTTCATAGGTTATCCTATGACCCTTTTTGACCCATTTAAACAAATGAAATAGGTTCGTAGGGGTCCTAGGACCCCTAGGGACACTTGTTGTCATGAAATGCATTGAAAGGGGTCATAGGTTATCTTATGACCCCTTTCGACCCATTTGAATGAATGAAATGGGTCTGTAGGGGTCCTAGGACCTCTAGGGACATGTTGTCATGAAATGTGTTGAAAGGGGTCATAGGTTATCTTATGATGTGTTTCAACCCATATGAATAAATGAAATAGCTCACTATGGGTCCTAGGACCCCTAGGGACACAGGTTACCATGAAATGCATTAAAAGGGGTCATAGGTTATCCTTTTAGCCCTTTTGACCCATTCAAATGAATGAAATAGGTCCCTAGGGGTCCTAGGACCACTAAGGACACATTTTGTCATGAAATACATCAAAAGGGTCATAGGTTATCCTATGACCCCTTTTGACCCATTCAATGAATGAAATAGGTCTTATCATGAAATACATTGAAAGGTGGAATAGGTTATTATGTGACCCCCTTCGATCCATTTGAATGAATGAAATAGGTCCCAAGGGGTTGTAGGAGACCTAGTGATAGGTGTTGTCATGAAATTTATTGAATGAGGTCATATGTTATCCTATAACCCCTCTCAACCCATTTGAATGAATGAAATAGGTCCCTAGGGGTCCTAGGACTCCTAGGGATACATGTTGTCATGAATTTTTTTGAAAGCGGTCATAGGTTATCCTATGACATCTTTCATCCCAAGCAAAAGAATGAAATAGGTCCCTAGGGGTCCTAGGAAATCGAGAGACACATGTTGTCAAGAAATGCATCAAAAAGGTCATAGGCTATCCTATCACCCCTTTTAACCCATTTGAAAGAATGAAATAGGTCCCTAGGGGTCCTAGGACCCCTAGAGACACATGTTGTTATGAAATGCATTGAAAGGTTTCATAGGTTATCCTATGACCCCTTTTGACCCATTCAAAAGAATGAAATAGGTCCCTATGGGTCCTAGGACCCCTAGGGACACATGTTGTCATGAAATATGTCAAAATTACTCATAGGTTATCCTATGACCCATTTTGACCCATTCCAATGAATGAAATAGGTACCTAGGTGTCTTAAGACCCCTATGGGTCCACAAATGTTGTCATGAAATGTGTCAAATGGGGTCATATGTTATCCTATGTCCTTTTAGCCCATTTGATTATATTATATTTAATAATAATAATACATTAGTATATTATGTAATAATAATATATGACTATATATTTACTATTATAATAATATATTACTACATTGTATGATAATAATTTAATAATAACAATAATAATCATAATAATCATAATCATATATATTTATATATTATATTTAATAATAATAATATATGAATAAATACTAATATATTAATATACAATTTAGTTGTTGATTGCCACACTTGCCAAATTTTGATTTCCCTCCAAAAATTTCAACAATTTTCAGCAATTTCTATTGAAATTAACTAATTTATATTAATATTCATTCAAAGCATAAAAAAATAAAAAATTATTTTAGCTATATCTAATACCTAAAATGGAACAACACAAACAAATCCAAAATGTAAATGGTCAAAATCACTCTTGGTTTTTTTTCCTAAATTCCATGTTGCAAGTTTTGGGTATATTGGATACCTAATATGGTATCAGGTACTCGATAATGGATCAGATTATTGAAAAGGCGTGGCCCAATATTTTTTCCTTGGTATTAGGATTGGTGGGGAAAAGTCAAAGTGGATTTTGAAACACTTTTAGATGTTTTCAAACTCCACTTTTTTCACATTGCCACGTTTGGCATAGCATGATCCTGCAGGTATCCATTCTAGTCTTAAACACATGACATAATCACTTCTAGATTTGCATAGAAAATGGAAGTTAGGCTAACTTGATCTTCAAAAACTTATATATATCAGGTAATCATATAACTGTACTATTAATTCCTTTGTATACACTCCTTCCTTTGACTTATTTTTGCAAAAGATTAGTACACATGCATTAATTCACTACATAAATTTACTTCATTAATCCATGATACAAATATTCAATATGCATATCAGTTCTTGCTCATAATGCATAGCTTCAAAAACCTATCCACTAAAAGTAAGAAAGGAAAAAGGGTATGCACATCCATATATCATACACATATTTAATCCCATTCTTATATATAAGTTCTAACCATAGCAATATAATTAGGAAATCATATAGTGTCATGAAACTTATGGAAAATAAAGAGAGTTATAGGTCTATAGAAAATATTATAGTTAAAATTCATTAAATATCACAAAAAAAACCATAAAAACCCATGGACTCTTGACATTCCTTCATCCCATCACACCCCCCTCTCTATTATTCTAAATATTTAGAACAAGATATACAATCATCATGGATCATTTTAGTAGTTATTTTAACTATGTGCACATCTCAATTTTTTATATTTTTCTATATTTTGTGACTTTTGGTCCTCCATTTATTTATGCAATATAGATTATGTGCACTCACTTTTTTACTATAAGTATATTAAGGTAGGCAAAAAAATCTTAAACAATACATGAAATTAATTTAGTTGAATCATAAATGTTAGAATTGCTTTAGAATAACTGAGAGGGGGGGTGAATCAGTTATTCAAGGTCCAAATGTCACTTTCAAATCTTTATCTAAGTTTGGTAAATCCATTCAATCATTCATTCATTCAAACTTTAACTTTTTCTAATTAGCAAGTTACTACAAATCATCATGCAAGTATAACACATAGGAAATCAACACATGACATAGTGATTTACATGGAAACCAAATTTGGGAAAAAGCACTAGTAACATGCTACTCAATTCTCACCCTTCTGAAGTGATGCCCTATGAAAGGCCTACCCTATTAAAGGCTTACAACACACACTATTAAATGTGACCTCATTAGAGGATTTAACCACCCTATTAGAAGTGGGCCTGGTAAAAGGACTTTAGAACATTCGCTTGGAATGTCACCCTATTAAAGGATTTACAAATGGCTATTAGGCCAACCTAAGTCCATAGGATTTTTAGATCTAATATAGTTGCTAGAGATTTTTAGAACTATAACATACAACTTATCTTGTAGATTTTAGATCACTTCTCTACTCATACCCTTGCTTGGCCTTCTATCTCTACAAGTCTTAACTACTTGCCTTATCTTTCAAGCTTTTTCTTCTTGAGTATCCATACTCAATGTACCAATACAATCATCTCTTCATGACCACTTATAGAAGCAGAACCTCTATGCTCTTCCTTCTCTTTCTTGACACTCTTTCAATCACTTCATAGATTTGACACTTCTATAGCAACAATATTAGTAGCTCCCTTCTTCTTAGTTATGACTTCTTAAATAGAAGTCTTGGAGTTCCTTTTCCCACTCGATTCATCTTGTTCTTCAATTTCAATTCGCATGGATTAGGTAGGATTCATTGCATCTAACCCATATTCTATTTCCTCTAGAAGCTTCTTGAATAATCCATTAGAATTCACCCAAAAATGGTTTACATAGGATTCTATGCCAACAACTCATCATCCTTATCCTCCAACTTGTTCACAAAATTCAATGCAAGTACTAGGTTGGCTTGGATTTGGTGAATCCTTGTTATTTGAAATAATGCCACAGCTCAGCACTATTGAAATCCTGGTGCTCGGCACATACTATGTTACTCGGCATCAACTATGTTTTTCCTGATGCTCAACACCTAAAGATTACTCGACACTTAAAGGTCACTCAGCACTAACTAAAAATATCTTTTGCTCAGCATCTACTAAGAATTTTCTCAGCTTCAACAGATTTCCTTTGTTTCTTCTGATGATCAAGGTTAAAGCTTTGCAGACAACTTTGTTACAAATTTTTAATATGTCTAAATGTGACCATCCTTTGTATCTTTGAGTATGATATAAATACACTACTTAACAATTGTCTTAGATAATCCTTGCATTTCATTACAACATCATAAATCAACCTTTCCCTTAGGTTCTCTTGTTACATCTTGCTGATCAAATCCTCTTCATCAATCAACTAAGTGATAGTGATTGAATCTTATAAGAAAATATCATTCCTACAAATAGAAGGTTTGACATCAATGGAAAAACAATGATTGAAACATTCTTTTACAACAATCTCCCTCTTTAATCTTTAGTAACAATGAGCTTTTCAATTAGATTTCCAACAATCTCCCTCTTTGGCATTGATGGTAAACCAAGCTGATCAACCATTAGACTTAAACTATTCAACCACAAACTAACTAGGTTGAAACAGTAAGTCAAAAGTTAAAAGTAAATTGTAACATTACATCTCCTTTTACTATTCTTATTGCTTAATTTTAGCTTCTCCCTCTTTACTGTTGTAGCCTTGTTCTTTGTTGTTCTCCCTTTGTATTGTTCATCTTCTACTATTCTGATCAACCTCTAAAATCTCCATCTATCTTTATTTGATTAGTTTTTTATATTCAATCTTTATCTGAATCTTTTATCGTCAATAGTTGTTGATCAATTGTTCACTTCTCCCTCTTTGACAACAATGCCAAAGATGTATTAGCATCCTTAATATGTAGATGTAGCTCTTACAAATTTAGTCAATCTCTCCCTCTGTCACCTTGCTTGTGACTAATTTGAAGTTTTCAGCACTTCTATTACTTTAGGCATGAATCCCAAAGTAAACATCCTTCACATCAATGTATAAAATCTTTAGCATTTAGCTTATTTGATGCAGGGCATTCTTGCTTTTGCTTTAAGTAGCCTTAGCTAGGGTATCACCCCTAACGTACCTTTAAGATACTCGAAAGCATCTTTAGGTAGTGCTTTTGTGAAGACATCAGAAATCTATTCCTTTGAGCTAACATATTCCATCTTCACTTGTTTATCTTCCACTAACTCTCTTACATAACGATACTTAATTGCAATATGCTTGGTTTTAGCATGCATTACTAGATTCTTTGATATATTGATAGCACTTGTATTATCACAATAAAGTGTCATAGGCTCAATTACCTCTTCCTTCATACCTTGCAACAAATGTTTGATCCATACAATATTAGTGCAGTTTATAGCAGCTACCACATATTCAGCTTCAGCAGTAGACTGTGAGGTGCAGCTTTGTTTTTTGTTTGTCCATGTAATCAACCTGTTTCCTAAAAAAGTGCTCCTCCACTAGTGATTTTTCTATCATCAATGTTACCTCCCCAATCTACATCAGTGTAAGCTCTCTATTCAAATTTCTCATTCCTTTTGTAGTACAAACCAAATTCATTAGTTCCTTTTAGGTATCTCAATATTCTCTTTACTATCATTAAGTGGTTTTCCCTTGGATTGGCAAAAAATCTAGCCACTATTCCGATGGCTAATGCAATGTCTGGTCTATTGTGTACAACATATTGCATCTTTCCAATCATTGACCCGTTTAATGTCTAATTTACTTCAGTAGACTCATCATTCTTGGATAGCTTATGTCCAGTTGCCATTGGTGTGCTGACTAGTTTCGAGTCTTCTAGCCCAAATGCTTTGAGTATTTCCTTGATGTATTTGGATTGAGTCACAAATATGCCATGCTTTAACTAATGTACTTGTAATCCAACAAAGAATTTGATTTCTCCAAACATTGACATCTCAAATTCATGCTTCATTTGATTTGCAAAATCTTTGCATAAAACATCTTTTTCTCCAAATATTATGTCATCAACAAAGATTTTTGAAATCAAAATGTCTGTACTTTCCTCAGATTTGATATAGAAATTGCTATTGTCATCTATTCTTTCAAATCCTATTTTTACAAGATATTTTTGCAACCTTTCATACCATGCTCTTGGCACTTGCTTCAATCCATAAAGTGCTTTGTGTAGTTTGCAGACCATGTTTTTGTTCTTCTCACCAACAAACCCCTCTAGTTGTTCTATTTAGACTTCCTCCTCTAGTATACCATTCAAAAATGTTGACTTCACATCCATCTAGTAGACTTTGAAACTTTTATATGTAGCATATGCAAGTAATGTTCTTACTCCTTCCATTCTTGCAATAGGAGAAAATGTCTCTCCACAATCCAGTCCTTCTTGTGCATAGCCTTTGCAAACTAGTCTAGCTTTGTTTCTTATTATTTTACCATTCTCATCAAGTTTGTTTCTAAACACCCACTTGGTATCAATCACATTCTTATCAACTGGTCTAGGAACTAGAGACCAAGTTTTGTTTTTCTATATCTAATCTATCTCTTCTTTCATGGCCTTATACCAGTCATCATATTGCAGTGCATCTGATGCTTTTCATGTTAGTTTTCTTGTCCTTGTTAAGGTGGAAGCCTTTGGTGAAGATGAAGATGGTTGTATATCTTTCTTTTGGCATCAAAGTGTGGGACACACTTTTCTATCTACCAAGGGAGTCTGATGCAGGATCATCTTGCATGGGAAAATTAAATTATTAGAAAAAAAAAAAAATTGGAGGAGAGAGAAAGTGACAAAAATAGAAGGAAAAAGAGATTAAAAAATAGAAAAATAGGAAAAAGGAGGAAAGAGGAATTTTTATCGTCAAGGTGCATAGGTGGCGTAAATAGAAAAATAATAAAAATAGTTGTTATTCCATTAATCGAGGTGTGTAGGTGGCATCTTAAGAAGTTTGTAGAAAGTTCCTTAAATCATGCATTTAATATTTGTTGTGATCTACAAAAGAAATGTAATTTTCTAATTGGGCCACATGGTGGTGCTTAGTTGTATTTAGGTGGAAATTCTAGACAGTTGTGAATATTGTAGAAGGTTGTGGATATTCTAGAATGTTGTGGATAAATCATGCATTGGGTGGTAAGTGCCTACTTAAGGAAGGCTTATGTTCATTTGTAATTAAGCTCTTCAAGTGTAAGCTCTCAAGGTGAAGCTCTCTGAATGTAATCTCTTATAAGAAAGCTCTCAAGGTGTAGCGAACAAGCTCTTTTGTTGTAAGCTCTTCCAGTTGGAAGCCCTTAGTGAGGAATCTCTCTTATTTTGTAAGAATTTGGAGTTCTTCCATGTGGAGAATATTGTAATGAATTTCAAATATTAATGGATGCTTATGAAGAATTTTTTCATCTCTCTATCTCCATATTGTTGTGATCTTGGTTGTGAGTTGGTACAGGTGGTGTTGGTCCTTCATCAGTGGTATTAGAGAGGGAGTTCCTGAGCATGTGGATAGATCGCTGAAAGTGAGGCAGTTTTCACTAGGACCTTGAGTTGGGTGAAGTTTGTCAAGAAGTTCTTGATTGTGTAGATAGATCACAGACTGTGAGGTAGTTTGCACTAGGATCTTGTGTTGGACAAGATTTGTCTTCTAAATACTTGATTATGGAGAAGAGAAAGAAGAAGATGACTTTTGTGATTGGATGGATTTTGAGGATTCCTTGACTAGAGAAAATTAGGGCAAGAAATCAAGAGGCATTGCTAGTTGATTTGAAGAAGCAAGTGAATGAATTAGAAGCTAAGTTGTGAAAATGAAGAGTGCATTACCAAAAAAAGGATGTTGATAATTCCTTGGATGTGGAAAAGAAAGAAGATCCAGTGGAGTATCCGACATGTGATACAAAAGAAGAGCAAGAGGATGAAGAGGAAATTATTTGTGAACCTAAAGTTGAGAAAGATGAAAGAGAAGAGGAAGAGCACAAAGATGACAAGATTTATGAACCTGAAATAGATGAAGATCATTTGAAGATTGCAGCAATGGAGGAAAAAGTATAGTGCCTTTGTTGGAGATCAAGCAAGTGGAGTAGTTACATGCCTTGTTGAAGACACAGAAATCAAAGATGAAGACATGAAAGAGGTAAATTCTTATGAATTATGGGATGTTGTCTTTGAGATGAGTTTAAAAGATATTGATTATGGTTTGTATGAGAATCTTGTTAGTGATGTGTGGTATGCAAAGAAAGATTGGTATGGTGTTGCTGGGTTTATTATAGGTCTGATTAATTCAACAAGATTGGATGAGGATAAGATTTATACGTGGACAAAGTTCATTGCAAAGGAGAAATTTTAGCAATAGACATTTGTTCTGACTAGGTGTTGGAAAAGAAGAAAGAAGGAAATATATCAGCACCAGATACTTGTTCTAGCTATGTGTTGGAGGAAGAGAAAAAAAAAATCAACAGTGGCTACTTCATTTTGTGAATCCATATTCACAAAATTTTTCCTACCATGGGAGTCAGATGCAGGAGCATCATGCATCAGAAAAAAAAAATGTGGAAAGATTTGCATGTTGGTTTTCTTGTCCTTGTTAAGGTGGAAGCCTTTGGTGAAGATGAAGATGGTTGTATATCTTTCTTTTGGCATCAAAGTGTGGGACACACTTTTCTATCTACTAGGGGAGTCTGATGCAGGAGCATGTTGCATGGGAAAATTAAATTATTAGAAATAAAAAATTTGTGGAGGAGAGAGAAAGTGACAAAAATAGAAAGAAAAATAAATTAAAAATAGAAAAATAGGAAAAAGGAGAAAAGAGGAATTTTTATTTTCAAGGTGCATAGGTGGCATAAATAGAAAAATAATAAAAATAGTTGTTATTCCATTGATCGAGGTGTGTAGGTGGCATCTTAAGAAGTTTGTGGAAAGTTCCTTAAATCATGCATTTAATATTTTTTGTGATCTACAAAAGAAATGTAATTTTCTAATTGGCCCACATGGTGGTGCTTAGTTGTATTTAGGTGGAAATTCTAGAAGGTTGTGGATATTGTAGAAGGTTGTGGATATTCTAGAATGTTGTGGATAAATCATGCATTGGGTGATAAGTGCCTATTTAAGGAAGGCTTATGTTCATTTGTAATTAAACTCTTCAAGTGTAAGCTCTCAAGGTGAAGGTCTTCGAATGTAATCTCTTGTAAGGAAGCTCTCAAGGTGTAGCGAACAAGATCTTTTGTTGTAAGCTCTTCTAGTTGGAAGCCCTTAGTGAGGAATCTCTCTTATTTTGTAAGAATTTGGAGTTCTTCCATGTGGAGAATATTGTAATGAATTTCAAATATTAATGGATTCTTATGAAGCATTTTTTCATCTCTCTATCTCCATATTGTTGTGATCTTGGTTGTGAGTTGGTACGGGTGGTGTTGGCCCTTCATCAGTGGTATCAGAGCATACCTTCATTAGCATCTTTGGTTGTTTTGGGTTCAACCTTGCTCAAGACATGATTCATTTCTGAGTCTATTCCCTTTCATTGGTCTAGCATCCTTATCACCAATGATTTGATCTGGAGGGTGATGTCTTCTTACATACTAAGCTAATATGGGTTCAGTCCTTCTTTCCACGTTTGATCCTTCAACTTTAGATTCATTTCATTCTTCTTCATTAGGTAATTCATCATTCCTTTCATGTATACTATTTTCAAAACTAGTTTGTTCATTTTCTACTTTCTGTAGCTCAGCTTTTGAATGTAACTCGACATTCAAAGACTGAGACTCGATAGATACTAAAATTTGTTGTTGGTTCCCAACTTGATTTGCAACATTGTCTTTAGTTGTCATTCCTTTGTAGAAGTATACAAAGTATCTATAACCCTCTATTTTCTTTGACTCATCATCTTGAACTTCTCCATGCTCATCAAAATTTATATTTTCACTCTCCACAACTCTATTAGTGTTAGTATTCAAACACTTATATGCCTTACTTTTAGTGGAGTACCCAAGAAATATTCCTTCATCACTTTTTGCATCAAACTTTCTATTTCTAGTGTCTTTTAGAATATAGCATTTACAACCAAACACTTTGAAATGTTTAACATTAGGTGAATGACCATACCATGATTCAAAGGGTGTTGCATTTGTACCTTTCTTGACTCAAACTCTATTTAGTGTGTAGACTGCAGTACTTACAACTTCCCTCCAGTACTTAAGTGTAACATTTTTCTCCATCATCAAGATTCTAGCATAGTTAATCACTAACCTATTTCTCCTTTTAGCAATACCATTCTATGGTGGAGTTCTAGGTGTTGACATTTTCCTTTTCATACCTTTGTCATTACAAAATACTTCAAATTCTCTTGATGTGAACTCACCTCCTCTGTCTGACCTTAGGCATTTTAGGTTTTTTCCTATTTCCTTCTCAAATCTATAGCCAAATACCATTTGAACATTTGAAATGCATCAAATTTTTCTTTTAAAAACATAGTAGTCATCATTCTAGAATAATCATCTACAAATAGCTTTATGTATCTGTCTCCTAGGTAGCTTTGTACTTCTATTGGGCCACATAAATCTATATGAACTAACTCTAGAACTTCATTGGAAGTGTATGCTTTGCTTTTGAAACTAGATTTAGTCATCTTCCCTAGTTGGCATTGTTTACACATTATGTTTTTAGGTTTCTTTAACTTGGGAAATCCTCTGACTTTTTTCTTCCTACTAATGCTGATCAGATTACCAAATCTAATATGACACAACCTTTTATGCCAAAACCACACATCATCAATTCTAACAATAAGACATGTTGCTTCTTCCATATCTAGGTAAAATAGATTACTCCTAGTTTGTTCACCTTTTCCTATTAGATTCCCATCAATATCATAGATCTTGGCATTTTTATTTCCAAATTCCACTTTCCAACCTACATTGTCTAACTGAGATACACTCAACAAGGTCTAGTTCAATCCTTCAACATAGTAGACATTATCACATGAAATTTTCTTTGTAAGTTTGATAGAGCCTTTTCCTTTGATTTGACATGGGGCATCAGTTAGAAATATTCAAGATATGACAAGTTATTGAGAGGGGAGGGGTGAATCAATAACTTAAAAAAATTTCCTTTATATTTACCACACATACATCTATGCTACTGCATTCATTAGTTCTAAGACATAAAACATTCATTGCACAAGAGAACACAATATTTTGGTGACCCAAAAACCTTCCAAATAGAAAGTAAAACTAGGGTGGGGATGATACCCACAAAACTTCAATATTGTAGTATAAAGTTGGCCTATTAAGGCTTACATTGACCACTTCTAGTGATCTACCCTGTTAGGAGCACATAGGACTACTAGGTCCACCTTGTTAAAGGATTTACAAACATACAATGAAGTATGCACTTTGTTAAGAGATTTGTACAAAGACTATTAAGTCTACCTTGTTAGAGGATTTAGAAAACTGATTCACCTATTAAGATGAAATAGTGGATCTACCTACAACAAATTGCTAATAAGATCCTTTATGCACTTATCACCTTATGTGATAAATATAACATTTCTACCTCTGTATTGAACTTGTTGTATTTCTTGAACTACTGTTGAAATCCTTCACAGATACTCTTCAAAATTACTTCACATTACTTTGATATTCCTTGATGATTCATATATTACAACACATCTTTCATATATACCTTTCAAATTTACAAAATTACAAGGTCGCAAATACAAGTGAAAAAATACATTGCAAAGTCAGCCCAATAGTAAATAACTTGGGTTCACTAAACTGACTCAGTGACCTTCTGATACATGACATCCACTGCATTACTCGACATCATCATGCACTTGGTAGAAGTGAAGGCTTGGTCCATACTAATCACTCGATGTAGTTTTGAACTCGATAACCATTGGTGACTCGGTAGATGTAGTGTCACTTGGTAGACTCAGTAAACACTACTTCTTTCAATGCTTAGTTTACACTAAATTTTCATACTTGGTGTTCGGTAGATACTGAGAAATTTGGTAGACACTGTTGGTCTTCACATTGTCTGTATTTACTTGGTAGCTTCAAGAATTTTCAGTGTAAACTATATAATTGTTAAGCTTACAAGGTAACCACTGGATGCTTGGTAAGCATTCAAAATTAAGTAAGTGTTGACACTAATGACAAAAATAATCATAATGTTGACAATCTCTCCCTTTGGCATTAGTGACAAAAAAACTTATGAACCAAAACTTATGTTAACTGGCATTCTGATTTACAAAAAATGATCTTTGTAAATCTACTATATACATATCTTACATATCTCCCCCATACATATGGCATGCATAGATTTTATTTGTACATATGTCAATTTATTTTTATTTCTCCGCAATGTCTCTCTTACTCCTTTTGCTTTCTTTTCTTGTTCATCTCATACTCCGCCTTTTTGACAATAATGCCAAAGAATATATACAAGAAATTCAAATAGAAACACCAAAATGTGAGAGGAATTCAGAGTGTACCTTGAGAATAAGAGACAATGTCTTATCCCAATTATCTTACAAAATTTTCTAGGTGGAGAGAGCCACTTGAACTTTTGCAAAAATTTCAATCATATGATCTGCTATAGAAAAATTGTTGTCTTGAATCAATGTTTTTGAATAGGCAATATATTTTTGCATTTGGTCCATGACTAGAAGAATAATATTTTGGATGTCAATTAGTATAGACCTGATCATGGCTTCTTCTCTAAGTAATTCTTCCTGCATTTCTAACAAAAATGTCACCTTCATGTGATGCGATGAGCTTGAACTATGGTCAAGCTACAAATTTTGAGCACTAGCCTTCATTTCCACATCTATCTTATTCAATTTTTCTTTGACCTCCTTGGTGTACTCGATAACATCATAGAGCTTTCCAAAAAGTGATGTCACATGTGTAAAAGCTTTCTCAAGGTTGCTCAAAATTGAGGATAATTTTACTTGCTTTATTGCAATGTGCTCAAGCACCTTATTGTTAAATTTCTTCTCTACCTTTTCAATGAACTTCTCTTTCCTAGAGGTGTCCTCATTGAACTTATTTACAGCCTCTTCTAATTGTAACAAAATGTGTTGAGATGGATCAACATCAACACCAATAGCTTCAATGATTATGTTTTTAGCATTCTTGATTATAGTGTATTCTCTGTCCCTTTCTTCTCCTAGTTGCTTTTGCCTTGCCTTTTTCTCTAAAAGGTGACTAACCATTCTCATTTTGTTGGCTGAGGTAGTGTCCAAATCTATCTTGGGAATAATAATTTCTTTATCCAAGTCTAAATCTTCATCAATTACCTTACCAGTAAGAAGAATTTTTAGAGGAGTCTTTGTTTTTACTTCAGTGCTTACTTCCTTGGATTTAGAAATAGAAACAATAGTTGATATAGATGGACTAGCAAAAAAAATTTGAATTGGTCCAATTGGAGCAAAACTGAGAGAAGTACCAACTATATCAAAAATTGATGTGCTTCCCAAAAATGATGTACCAATGGGTAATGTATAGGTTGGAATATTTATAATTGGATTATTGATGAAGATTGGTTTAGTTAGAGCTATTATAGACAAAATTGTAGAATAGGCTATCGAACTTACTATACATGGGGCAAAGGAAGTTGACATAGGTGATGATGCTGTGACTGATTGCTTGGGTGTTGATGAAGAGAGATGTGGCTCGGTAGATGAAGTAATTGATACTTCCATAGAAGATGCTTGGAGCTATGGGCTAGCAGGAGTAGATGATATTTTTGATGTTGATGCAATAAATCTTGCTTAATTTGTCTCCAACCCTGATGATGTTGCCATCTTAGGTGGAGGATGAGGAGGAGAAGCAATGAATTGTGCTGCAATCTTCATTAGGTCATCTTCTTCATCCTCTTCCTCCTTGTCTTCCCCTTTCTCTTCATCATCATCCCTTAGTGCTTGATAATCTCTAGTATCAACAGTAGCATATGGAGTGATGTCATCTTCTTCATCATCAGTATCATCATCATCATCTTGGATCTCAACTGGATCATCACTAGGCTTATGTAGATGATAGATATTCTTCCACATGTTTGTTGCATCTCTTAGAAACTGCTCAAAGTCTTTAATTAGAATCAAACATGTGTGAAATCTAATCAACATTTTACCTTCATTATTCTTCATGGCTGCCTTTACTTCTACCTTAGTGAGATTTGGTAATAGATTCTTCAAGGATTGTTCATAGATGTCTTTTGTTGTTTGTGAGGCTGATTCCCACCTCAATTGTAGTCTTACTAATAATTCTTTTGAGATCTGAGGAGCAATCTGGTCTGGGGAATACTTCCATTTTCCCATTTTGGAAAGTACCATTTCCTCAATCTACATCTTCTCTACATCAGTTCTAGTTTCAAACTTTAAATCTTTGAAGTTAGTGATGTCGACTCCCTCTTCCATCTATTTCAACCTTTCTTGGAAGGTAAATTGGGGCTTGTTGAATACTACTTCATATTTATTTTTACATTTGCCTCTCCTAGTGAAAACAATTGTAGAGGCCTTTGGGGGTTTAGTAACGATGACCCTTCCTTTCTTCTTTGTTGGCTCTGCCTTTTTTTTAATATTCTTGCTCTTTATTGTCTATTTCTTGATCCTCTTCTTTGTCCTCTCCTTTTCCCTCGATGAGAATTAAGGGATCACTAACAGTTTTCATCTTAGTAATCTTTCTTTTACCTTTGTTGATTGCTTGAGGAAGCTTAATCTCTAATTCTATCCTGGCTTTTGCCTCATCATAAGTACCAAAAATTGGTTGCTTGGGATCTACAGGCTCATTTACTAGTGCTTCAATGATGTCCCTAGTTTCATCAATATTTACCTCATAAGGTAGAGGTTTCACCTATGCAACTCAGGGCCTGACTACCTAAATGTATACTCTATCGCAGTCTACCATGAAACACACATCATTCTTGTAGTCCTCAACAAGTTTAGGAGGAATCTTGAACTTATTTTTCATCCTTTCTTTGAATTCTTCAAAGTAATTATCCATTATACTATCAAAGTTTACACTCATTTCTACTATAAACTCATTTATCTAATATAAAATGGTAACATCCTTTCTCCGTACTACAGAACCTTTAGATGAAAATAATTTTTGTACATAAAAGAAGAGACATGTTAACAAAGAGCCAAATTTATAGGGATTATTCTTTGATGACCTGATGCTATCCATATTCTTGTTTAGTTGACTTAGCAGTAGCTCAGATAGGTCATATTCCAATTTTTTCTTCACAACTTTGAATGCTAGGTCTACTGCCTCACATGGCACACTATTCAAACAACTGAAACTATAAATCTTGTGAGCAATTAAACGAATTCCGAATCTCAACTCTATGTTAGTAACAGTGCTAATTTTTAAGCCTCTACCATCCCACTTAGCTAGGGTTTTCTTTTGGAGTTCATCCTGACCTAGGGTTTTGGTGGATTTAGCTTTTCTCAAAATGGGAAGGCTAGTAATCTTGTGAATCATCTTCTTGGTAATCAATATGGGTTGTTCCAACCATAACTAACCATTGTGAACACAGCTAAGAATATACCTAATCCATTTTATTTGAAAGCTTCTTGGCAAATGTGATATGTGGGTCAACCCTTTTGTTTCCAAATTCTTATGCTCGAGTTTTAGTGAGTCATCAACAAACATTTCTTCTAAAGCACTATCCATTTCTAGGGTTCCTATCTCTTGAATTAAACATTTAAAATGAGTGTGGATATCATTAATCAGAAATACCTCTGGTGGAATTTGTGATTGAGCACCATTAGGGTCGAGTGCCTCTACCACTACAGGAACTAACTTCAAATTTGGTGCTTTCCATTCTACACCATTGACCAAAATTTTTGATCCTCTTTTTGCCTTGCTAGTGCTTGTGCTTCTGGATGCCATTGTTTCTTGGTAAGTGGTGGAAATCTTCAAACAAAATCCCTAACTACAAATTTGCTCAAAATCACTTGAAATTGCTTGAATGCACCTGGAAATCTCTTTGCTCTAAGGATACAATGAAAAATGAAGTTGAATTTCACCCATTTTGATGAAAAGTTTTCCATTAATGCTAGGTATCATATTGTTGTAGTGCGTGATAGACTATCATCCACTAACCTAACTCAAAAAGAGTATCAACTCGGTGGACAAACCAAATTTCTTTTACTCCTGACCTTCCTCGATAAAGTCTATGATTACTTTTCTTGGTAGAGTCTAATGCAATCAGTGAAAGATAACCTTTCTATGATCTTGGTGCATCTACAATATTGATTGCATCATTTGCATTCCTCATATTTCTTGGAACTGTTTATGATTTCCTTGCTGAGTATAGCTCCAACTCATTCTTAGGAATTTAGTTTTAGGGGATGGAGTCACCTACTTATTGAGTGACTTCACTTCCATGATTTGAGCTTGTATCTTCAGTGGATTTAGGAATCCATTGCTACTTCATTTTTTTCCTTATGTTGTCAGCCCTTGCTTTCTTTTCATCTTCAATTTTACCTATATTCATAAATTTTTTAGCTATATGACTGAGTTCAATGCATGTGTAACACCTTATATTAGTGTCCTTCTTCCTTAGGTGATGCCCTGAACAATTTATACCAATGTGTCCATATTCTCCACAATAGTGACATCTGCACCAGGTATTGTAGTCCCATCCAAATATTGCCTTTACAAGTTGTTCAGCTAGATTGAATGATTTGGATCTACATTTAGATGCCTTGTGACCATGCCTTTTGCATTTGTGACAATTACCTTCATATTTTGATTTCTCTTTGCATTCATTAGCTTTGTGACCATGCTGATTATAGTTATAGCACTTTCTATTGAATTTTCCTTTTCCATTTCTCTAGCATTTGTTTGATGTATGACCAATTTTCCCACAATGATTACATGAGGGTTTTAGATTCCTTTTTGCACCTTGCTTGGAAGATTCACCTTGTTCTTCATTGTATCCAAGTCCTGCTTTACCCTTTTGCTTATGAAGATTCTGCTCATTTTGCTAAATCAATTGATTCATGTCTTCTTGTGATTTCATCATTCTTTCATTGATTTTTTTTTTAGTATTTAGGTCATTCTTTAATTTTTCAACAATTTGGTTTTCACATCTCAGTTCTCTCAATATTATTTCATTAATTTCCCTTTCACAATTCAGATCACTTCTTATTCTTTCATTCTATGCTTTGAGAATCCTGATTTCTTCATTTGCTCCAGAGATTTGATCAATGAGGTCTTCATGCTGATTGGATTGATTATTTCTTATCTCCAAGTCTTCATTTTCCTTATTTCTTTGTTCCAAAATTTTGCAAAGCCTGATTGATTGGATTTCTTGTTCTCTTTTAAGTTTTCTTACTTCTTCCTACAGAGAGCCATTCTTTGCTAGGAGTTCCTTGATTGCCTCATTAGCTTCATCTGAGCTACTTGATGGTAAAAGATCTTCAATCTTTTCTTCAACATATTGATGGTCATTCATTTTTCCTGCAAGTTCCTTCCTTCTTCTTAGGGATTGGGAAAGATGCTCCTTTCCTTCTTTGAGTTGAGCCATGGTCATCTCTAGATCTAGCTTTTAATTTTCAATTGCCTTGTCAAGTCTAAATATCTCTATTTTTATTTTTAGATCTTTGCTCAAGCTACCAACTTTTATCCTGAGAACCACAAAGCTCTAATACCAATTGTTGGAAATATTCAAGATATGATGAGTTACTGAGAGGGGAGGGGTGAATCAATAACTTTAAAAACTTTCCTTTATATTTACCACACATACATCTATGCTACTACATTCATTAGTTCTAAAACATAAAACATTTATTGCACAAGAGAACGCAATATTTTGGTGACCCAAAAACCTTCCAAATAGAAAGTAAAACTGGGGTGGGGATGATACCCACAAAACTTCAATACTATAGTATACAGTTGGCTTGTTAAGGCTTATAGTGACCACTTCTGGTGATCTATCCTATTAGCAGCACAGAGGACTACTAGGTCCACCTTGTTAAAGGATTTACAAACATACAATGAAGTATGCACTTTGTTAAAAGATTTGTACAAAGACTGTTAAGCCTACCTTGTTAGAGGATTTAGAAAATTGATTCACCTATTAAGATGAAATAGTGGATCTACTTACAACAAATTACTGATAATATCCTTTATGCACTTATCACCTTATGTGATGAATATAACATTTCTGCCTCTATATTGAGCTTGTTGTATTTCTTGAACTGTTGTTGAAATCCTTCACAGATACTCTTCAAAATTACTTTACATTAATTTTCTATTCCTTGATGATTGATATCTTATAACACATATTTCATATATACCTTTCAAATTTACAATATTGGAAGGTCGACCAAAATACAAGTGAACAAATACATTACAAGGTCAGCCCAACAACAAATAACTCGGGTTCGCTAAACTAACTCATGACCTTCTGATACATGGCATCTACTGCATTACTTGGCATCATCATGCACTCGATAGAAGTGAAGGCTCATTCCATACTAATCACTCGATGCAATTCTAAACTCGATAACCATTGATGACTTGGTAGATGTAGTGTCACTCAGTAGATACTGCACACTAATTTTACCTTGCTTCACTTGGTAAACACTACTTCTTTCAATGGTCAAATTATACTTAATTTTCATGACACAAACTTGCTACTCGGTAGACATTGTGAAGCACGATAGATACTAAGAAACTCGGTAGACACTGTTGGTCTTTACATTGTCTGTATTTACTTGGTAGCTTCAAGAATGCTCGGTGTAAACTGTATAACTGCTAAGCTTACAAAGTAACTAATGGATGCTTGGTAAGCATTCATAATTAAGTAAGTGTTGTCACTAATGACAAAAATAATCATAATGCCAACAACATCATTACCAAATCTAATGCTATTTCCATCATATTGAGTAAAGGTAATGAACTTACTTTTATCTCCTATCATGTGATGTGAGCATCCACTATCTATGATCCACTTGTCATTCTTGTTCACATAGGTAACCAATTTTGTTGCTTCATCTTAATATTTGTTTGATTCATCCTTCATGGCTACATAGACTACTTCATCATCATTTTCATCAGAATCTTCTTCAACAATTTAGCATCTCTTGCCTTTCTCCTTGTAATCTTTGCAATCATCTTCTCTTTTGTTCCTGAACTTGCTTCCTTCTTTAAAGTTTTTCTTCTATGGGCATCTTGTAGCTATATGACCTACTTCATTACAATTGAAATATATTATAGGAAGCTTACCTTTGAATTTTCCTTTACCTCTATGAAATCTCTTGGTCAGTAGTGCTTCTAACTATTCCTTTTCTCCTTTTTTTGGTTGATGTGTCCTCCTTAGCATCTTTTATTGTCATTTTGGCCTTGAAAGCAAATTCAAGGTTCTTAGGTCTATAATTATCAAAATTGGATAGCTCAAATGCAGTCAGTCTTCCAACTATTCCTTCAAAACTTAGTGTGTTTCCTTGTACACACCTTAGCTCTTGAATGGTTGAAACTCTTACAACATAGATAGGGAGCAGAGTTCTCAAGTATTTGTCAGTGGATGTTTCTTCTTCCAATTTACCACCTAGACTTCTTATTGCACTCACCACTTCTTTTATTCTTGTAGCATACTAAGCAACATTTTCACCTTCCTCCATCTTCATGTCATCAAACTTCCCTCTTAGGCTTTCTCTCTTTGCTCTCTAGACATTCTGATCTCCTCCATAAATTTTTGACAAGGTTTTCCACATCTTGAATACAGTATCATAGTCTTTGACATCATCATATTTGGCGTAGCTAAGTGTAGAGGCAATCTCCAACATTTCTCGATTGTGATCCTTCTTTTTGTTCAAATCATCTGCAGTAAGAGGTCCTACTAGAGTTACATGTTTTGTTCCAATTGAAGTTTGTGCATATTCACCTATTAATCCAAGGTGCAATTTCATCAAACTCTGCCATGCAGCAAAGTTGTCTTTGTTAAACTTGGGAACTTCTCTCTTGGACATCTTGATCTTCTTGCTTCTAGTACCTTGAAACTAAATCCATAGAAGGCTCTGATACCAATTGTTAGAATTACTTTAGAATAACTGAGAGAGAGGGGGGGGGTGAATCAATTATTCAGGGTCCAAATGTCCCTTTCAAATCTTTATCTAAGTGTGGTAAATCCATTCAATCATTCATTCATTCAAACTTTAACTTGTCTAATTAGCAAGTTACTGCAAATCATCATGCAAGTATTACACATAGGAAATCAACACATGAAATAGTGATTTACATGGAAACCCAATTTGGGAAAAACCACTAGTAACATGTTGCTCAAGTCTCACCCTTCTAAAGTGATGCCCTATGAAAGGCCTACCCTATTAAAGGCTCACAAAACACACTATTAAATGTGACCTTGTTAGACGATTTAACCACCCTATTAGAAGTGGGTTTGGTAAAAGGACTTTAGAACATTCACTTGGAATTTCACCCTATTAAAGGATTTACAAATGGTTGTTAGGCCAACCTAAGTCCATAGGATTTTCAGATCTAATATAATTTCTAGAGAGTATTAGAAAATATTGACTTGACTACAACATATAACTTATATTATAGATTTTAGATCACTTCTCTGTTCATAACCTTGCTTGGACTTCTATCTCTGCAACTCTTAACTACTTGCCTTATCTTTCAAGCTTTGTCTTCTTGAGTTTCCATACTCAATGTATCTATGTAATCATCTCTACATGACCACTTGTAGAAGCAGAACCTATGTGCTCTTCCTTCTTTTTCTTGACACTCTTTGAATCACTTCATAGATTTGACACTTCTACAACAATAGTATCAGCAGCTCCTTTCTTCTTGGTTATGATTTCTTAAATAGAAGTCTTGGAATTCCTTTTCCCACTCAATTCATCTTTTTCTTCAATTTCAATTCGCATGGATTAGGTAGGATTCATTGCATCTAACCCATATTATGTTTCCTCTAGAAGCTTCTTGAATAATCCATTAGAATTTGCCCAAAAATGGTTTACATAGGATTTTGTGCCAACAACTCATCATCCTTATCCTCTAACTTGTTCACAAAATTCAATGTAACTACTAGGTCGGCTTAGATTTTGTGAATCTTTGTTATTTGAAATAATGAAGTAGCTTGACACTATTGAAATACTGGTCCTCAGCACATACTGTGTTACTCGGCATCAACTATGATTTTCTTGATGCTCGGCACCTAAAGATTACTCGACACTTGAAGGTCACTCGGAACTAACTAAAAATGTCTATTACTCAGCTTCTACTAAGAATTTTCTTAGCTTCAATTGATTTTCTTTGTTTCTTCTGATGATCAAGGTTAAAGCTTTGCAGACAACTTTGTTACAACTTTTAATATGTCTAAATGTGACCATCCTCTATATCTTTGAGTACGTTATCAATACACTAATTAACCATTATCTTAGCTAATCCTTGCACTTCATTACAACATCCTAATTCAACCTTTCTCTTAGGTTATCTTGTTACATCTTGTTGATCAATTCCTCTTCATCAATCAACTAAGTGATAGTGCTTGAATCTTATAAGAAAATATCATTCCTACAAATAGCAGGTTTGACATCAATGGAAAAACAATGATTGAAACATTCTTTCACAACAATCTCCCTCTTTGATCTTCAACAACAATGAGCTTTTCAATCAGATTTCCAACAATAAAAGCCATTTGAAACAAAGATCCATAACATATGTAAAAAAAATATAAAATCCCCTTTAAATATAGCTTCCATGTTCTCTTTTCTTCTTCACCAAAGTTGATTGACCTAGCTTTTGATAATGACTAAATTACACCAACAACTTGAAAGACAAGTGACGATAATAAGAATACTAGGAGTGTGGTTAGAAAATTAGGGAAATTGGCCTCAATTTATAGATATTTAGGGCCAAATTTTAGATTTAGAAATAAAGTATTGTATCTCAAAGAATTTTCATTATTATGACAAATTGAATGCACAAATGAGTGCATGATTAGTAGGATTGTAGAAAGGGAAAGATGATACTAATTAGCAGTAGTTACATATCATAAATAGAGGGAAAATGGAAAAAGAAAGCTAAAGGCAAATTAGTAGGGAACCATGAGGCAAAAATTTAGGAAGATGGGGAAAAATTAGTAGAAGAGAACTTTAAAATTTAAATTTAATTTAATCGCTCCAAAGGGTATGTGCATGATTATGGTCAACAAAACTATGTCTTTAAGTGACAATGAAAAATCAACAAATTAGGGTTATGTCAAGTTGACATGCAATTTAAAACTTGTTATGAACTTCTATCAAAATTTCGATAGAAACTAATCTCTAGGAAATTTAATTTAATTTTTAAACTACTAGGCCTTATCTAAGAAAAATAAAATTTGATTGGTCAATTTTTATTTTTTTTAATGCAATAGTAGCAAAATTTCATGACAAAAATAAGTAGACATATGTTTGTCCACCTTAATCAAAATCAAATGATAATATATTTTAATAAGATTCTAGATATAAGAAATAGACTCATTCGCAGATGTGATGTATATTTTTTGGCTATTTTTATTCTAAATAAATAAATTATTATTAATTTTATACCATAGCATTTTTTAAATAAAAAACTTTCATGTCTGACCACCTTAACTAATTCAAAACTCTACAAAATTTAAGTTTCCTTTTATTTTTCCTTATAGGAGAAGAAGCATAGAATGTGATGCATCATTTGAATTTTAAAAAATGTTGTACCATTTGAAAGTTATGGTTATTTTTCAATTAGTGTGAGAATAAACACATTGTATAGAACTCCATTAGTAAATAATTAATAATTACTTATCAATTGAACTCGTAACTTAATAGACATTACATTTATGGAAAGATAAGAACATTCTTAAGAAACCCAGTTGGTTGATAAAAAAGTCGATAGCTACATGTTTGAAGTAAAAAAACACACAACAATAGGCCATAAACATGTTTTTGGGACATTTTCAAAAGTTAACCATGTAGGGTTCATATCCAAAGATATAATAGGCCTTAAAAAGGTGTTAATTTTTTGGTTTGGTATCAGGATGGGTGGAAAAAAGTTGGAATAGATTTTGAAATGCTTTGAGGCATTTCAAAACTACATAATTTTTAGGTTACCACTTTTTGGCACACCATGATCTAGCACATACCCCAAAATGGAAATTATAAATTTAGGAATTAGATAATCCCTTAACTTGCAAAAAGATGACAATTAAATAATATGAAATTAATTATTTTGGAGAGTTAATAAAATGGGAAACTAATAGAATTAAATGATTAAGACCTAGGGATAGAGTATGGATTAATAAATAATTTCCTGATTAATGATTATGAAATGTAAACTTGATTTTGATGAATCGAGAGTCAATTTTGATAGTTTTTAAATAACGTTGATGACCTTTAATAATGCATTAGGTTGATTATGAAAATTAGTGATGATGATCAAAACAACACCAATGATCTTTGGTAATTCTGCTAAATGGTTGGTTTCATGATTATGAGGCATCTATGTGATTTGGAAATGTACTCAAATTGATTTGAATAATAGTGATGAGGTGTTGATGAACATTTACAATTCCTTGGGTCAATTATTATAATTAGTTTGATAAGGATTTAATGAATTAGTTAGGCATCAATAAACTTTGACAATGATTTTGATAAACCTTTGATACATTTGAAATTATATATAGTTGATTTTGAAAGTCTTGACATGATTTAGAGATGATTTCAAGGACATTGAGCAAGTTTAAAACATTTTGATAGGTTTTGATGAGGATTTTGAACATGATCAACGATATAATTCAAAAGGCGATAAATTTTAGCTTAATCAATTGAACAAGTTTTAATGGTTAATTGTTGAAGAAAGAGACAATGTTGAGATACACTAGAGACCATATGCACAACATATAGGCTTGCAGGCTTGAACCATTTTTTAGGGTACAAAACTTTTCCCTCATCCTCATTTATATATTGAGTTAGTACCTATCATTTTCTTTTAGATTTACGATCTATCTCATCCATAATCTTCATGTTTCTATATGGCTCAAATGATTTTAAACATCCCTTTAGTGATGATTTATCTTATTCTTTGATAAGCCCTATTTGATGGATATTAATGTTATTGTACCTTCCTAACCAATCATGATATTGCTTCATAATTGATGATCTCTCTTTTCTTTTTATTATTACTAAATGACTGAAGCCTAGTTTATTTATTATTATTTTTTGGCATTAATTATTATTATATGTTAAGATTGAGTAACATCAAGCCCAAGGTCTATTAGATGAGAAGCTCAAAATTTACTATTGTGTCGCATGTTCTTGCCTGTTCATCTCTCAATTTTTTGTCTTGATGACATTTCACATATTTTCATAGATTCATTTTATTTTAATGAGTGATTTTTTATTTTTCAAAATTAGTTGTACTTGTGTTCATCATTATCTTATATTTCATGAGTCATATGGATACAACACAACACCTTCAAGCTTAACTATGTCTAAAACATTTCCTATTCTACAAGCTTCTTCCAATTTCATATTCCTTATCTCTATGGTTCTTTGATTTAGTTCATATACTATTACTATTTTCCTTATTCAGGAATACCATGGTCATCCACTTCAATGATTATTCCTTGTGATCACTTTATGTAGTTTTTTTATTAAATCACTACTATAAGATTTTTTTCTTTTTACTACACCAAGATCTTGAAATATTGTATTCCTCATTCATGTGGATTTTCCTAGTTGCATGATTAATTTGTAATCAAACCTTTCTCTTAAAAAGCTTATTTGAATTGCTTTGTTTGAGTTTTCTTATCTTAAAATGGAAACTTGATTGGAATGCAATTTGATTTAATTGAAGTTAAATAGAAGGACACATCCACATATAAATGCACAGATAGGACAAAAAGAAAAAAATGTTCTATGTAAAATTTATTTCATGAGAATAATCTTATAATTATGTGTTTCCATAACAAAATGATGACCACTTCAACAAGATTACTTTTTTCTATAAATTCATATTTAAGTGTCCATTAAAAAAATTCCTCTTTCTGACTCTCTTCCAACATTCTCATGGGGAACTATAGGCAAGAGCCTACAACACATAAGTAAATTTTGAACCTCTCATCGAAGAGGTCTTGAGTTTGAATCTAACAATAATAATAAAATGAATAATAAATAATCTAGGCTTCAACCGATTACCTATCCAAAAAAAAAAAAATCTCATGGAGAAATAATTCTAGAATCAACAATCTTTGTGCTAGAAGATTCTCTTTCAAATTAAAAATGAAAACTTAAATATTCTCTCCTAATAGTATTGATATTGGCTTTACGACATAGTCTAAAAGAATATCATTATATAAAAAATGTATACATAAATTGTAATTTCAAATCAAATTAAATACTATGATAAGTCTCATTTCTTTATGGAACAGTTTGTATTATTTTGTGTCATAGGAAACTATTCATTCATTCAAATCAGCTTTTCAATTTAATTGACCAATCACAACATTGATTTTTTCAAAAAATAATTATTCTATATAGTTTTAATATATTTTGCAGTTTTCTTAGTTGAACTAAAAATATTTATCTGTAACGCTATTGGTGAAAGTATGCTATAGTCATGAGTTTGACTTTTAGCTTTCGTCCATTTTCTAAACTTTATCTCTCCCTATTTATTATTATGAATTTTGACATTATATATATTTGTGGGCCTATGTGGATGATACAATTGTGAAGCAGTCTATATGAATTATATCATTTATATTTTATTTAACATATTTAAGTGAATGTTCTTAAAGTTATACTAATTTGTTGACTTCATTTTTTCAAATATTTTAAACTTCAAATTATACATATAATTCTTATTTCAATATATGAAGATTACAGTGAATTAAAAACCAAAACTATTTTCAAATTGTTGATTCCTTTTAATTTCTTTTAGGAAATCTACATTGTACTTAAGCTCTTTTAATTTCTGCTTTTTTAAATTTTTGTTATTTGACATTTACTTTAATAATTCTTAACACTTTAATTATAACTTAATTATTCACGGGTATCCTTATTTCTTTTATCATTTTGAAAATAATTTGATTGAGATATTCTATTAAAAAACACCAGTTAAATTTAAAAGAAAATCATAATGCAAACATCAACAACTAGACAAAAACAAATATGTCTATCTCAAACTTCTATCATCGTTGAAATAGTTGAAAATAGTTGGTGTTTCTGCCATCTAAATGCTAGACATGGTAGTTGTACGTTGTAAAGCGTCCATTCATTTTTACCACCTCCTAAAACAATACAGGAAATGTATCACCTGAACTTCTATTAAATTAAAAGCATTCTAATATTGAAGGGCTGATTAATGATGTTCCAGTGTGATGATTGCAGGTCAACAAAGTAAGCTTTTAACATGTTTTTCGATGTCAATCACATACTTTAACTCGTGGTTTAGATAACCAAGAGCGAGTTAATTTCTACCCCAAGTCAAACCCTTCTATTTTTTTTAATATGTATCATATTGTCTTTCATTTGTAACTCCAAAAATTTTGAATTCTTTGTTTGGATGCACCAAAATGGGATTGGAATACGAACCAAAATTGGAATAAGTATTCCCTTTTTGGTCCAAAAATGGGTTTTGCAATTCCACCAAAATAGGTGTTATTAGAATACATATTCCTATTCCATTTTTATTTATTTTAGAAAACATAAGTTTTCGGATCTGATCAAATATTGGCTGAACCAAATGGAAAACAGGAATACATTCTATTCCAGAATACTATTCCTTTTCCACTCACCAAACGGGCCCTTAGATTGTTTTTCTAGATTGTTTTTCTAATACTTTGTTTCTTTTGGTTTACAGTTAAAAGTATCTGATCTATGATCTAGGTTCCATTCTTTATTGATTGTATTACTTTATACATGAGAATAAGCTAGTGTCATCACAAGAAACATGCTATAGTCTTTATTAATGTTTCTCCACGGAGATCGAAATCTTTGACTTAAGAGTGGAGCTTGATGGTATACATTTCATTGACTTAGATTTGGGAAAAGTGGAGTTAGTATAAGTTTAAAAATAATTGACAATATTTTAGTTTATATTTAAAAAGTACAGACATTTATACCGTCCAATTTATTGGAATGATGAATTATATCGGGTTCTTTATTTATTATATTTGTATGAATTTTGAAATGATATAAACAAGATCATGATGAAGCATGTTATGATCTTCACTAATATAATCAACCAATTACAACATAATCTTTTATATATTATATAGATTAATTTTCCCAACTAGTATTTGAGAGTAATTTTTTATTTGTTGCACTCAAATAGAAACTAAATGAGAGACAGTGAAAAAATATGTTTTAGGTTCTATTCATATTAATTACAGCTTTAAATTTTTTGAATATGAATCAAATTTGAGATTATTTATTTCATTAGATTTAGAGTTATCCATTGATGAAGTGTCTATTTTACCTTATTTGTTTTGACTATAAATGAGTTATCTTTTCTTTACTTGTCACATTTCTTAAAAAACTGAGATAAGTCAATCCGTTAGCCAGGGGTACGATTCTAGCCTCAGCCCTTATGATGTCTTTCCAAGGGCCCATTGACTTATACTTGAAGCTTGATAAATTTATCTAGTTGATTTCAATTTTTTGATATGATAATAAGATTTTTTCTTTATTTATGGTACTTCTAGAAAGTTTGAAATTAGATTTAAAAAACTATCAGCAAGCTGTGCTATAGTCTTCAATGTAGTTAAACATGCAACCCTTCAATTATGAAGAAACTTTAGTAAAGTAGACTTTGATAACATGAATTGATTCATTCAACTAGCATATGAAAATCATTCTTTATTTATTACAATTATTTTTAAAAAACTGAAAAAAACTTGTCATGTCCCCTATTCAAATAATTAAAAAAAAAAAAATTTGCTAAGGCAGGCAGGGTCCAAAAAGGTGAAGTCGAAAAAAAGGGGCTAATCTTTGGAAACCAATGGACTAATAAATAAAAATTATTATTAAATTATATTTTATTAACCCCTCTTGGACGTGAGTTAGGGTTATTCCCTCTTTAAAAGGGGTTTGGAGGCATTTTGGACTCATTTCCAGAACTTGATTTTTGCTAATTTTCTTGTTGTTCTTCAGAGGCTGCCAAACCTGTGGAGAAGGAGACCCAAGAACGGGAGTTTGCAAGTTTCTAGGAAGGCTAAGGATGGGAGTTTGAAGCCATTCCATGTGCATGCTCATACAGAGTTTGCCTTTGTGCTGAATAGTGCCGATTTGTGGGTTTTCGGGGTTGTTTTTGGTTTGAGTTTGGTGTTTTCAGTTGAGTGTTTCATATCAGTTTGGGTTGCTACTGTATTTCAGACTTTAAGATGTTAAAATAGAGCTGAATATATGTATTGGGTCATGATTAAACTTTTGAGATATTTTATGAGTGTTTTTGTGGTGTTTCCGGGCATTGTGTGTTAATTTCGGGAGCCCGATTGAGCATAGTTTGGTCCTACATTTGTGAGTTGTTGTGTAAATGCTATACAAATCTGGAAATGTCATTTTGTAGACTGTTATGCTGCTGAAATTTCTGTAAAAATTTCTATTCTCAGATTTATTAGTAATTGGTGAAGTTGTGAAGTTTTTTTGGCACTAATTTGGACATACCCGATTTGGGTTTTATTGGGAAATTGGTTGATCTTTGTAATATTGGTTGTTTGATTTTAAAGATCTAATTTGAGGCTGAAAATACCATGTAAAATCAGTAAAGGGACATTTCAGTGGTATCAGAGCCGTGATCTTGCCAGCCTGAGGGTTTGTAGAAGTTGCATGTTAGTTTTAATAACTATCCAGATCTTGCATGTCAGTTTTGACAACTACCCAGATCTTGCATGTCATATTTTATGGTTGCATGTTGCTTCTAATTAGTTGCATGTCAAAATTTATGATCGCATGCAACTAAGTGAAGGAGAAAAAAGATATTTGCAGCGAGAAAAGAATAAAGAAATTTTGATCAAACCCCCAGTTGAAAGCAAAAGTACAAAATCCAAGGAAGAAAAAAGTATGGCTGATCCAGATGAGATGGCAAAGAAATTTTTCCAAGACATCCAAAATACTCAGAAGCAAACAGTGGATGGTTTGGCGAAAACTAGAGAGGCTTTGCGAATATTGATAGAAAAATTACAAGGAGTTGCATCTATTAATGAGAAAGGGAGCACTTCAGAGGAGCCAAGAAATGGGAGATCCACACCATCTAAATCAACCAAAACTATTTTCTTGCCTGTAGATGAGCCACCATTACCAAATCCAACCATTAATCCAGTGGAAGAGGTTACAGGTAACTTGATTACATTAAGAGCTACTTATAATGGCTTAGATGATGACTTTTGTAGTTCAGTTCCTTTTAGAGAATATGTGGATATAATGAACACTTTGATGCCCAATAAAGAGAATAGGAGGGAGCATGACACAAGTGGAAGAGAGCTCAAAAATAAAATAAGAAAGTTTACAGCACCTACTTTTGATGGAACAAATAAAATTTCAGCTAGAGCATGGCTACAAAAATTACAAACTTTCTTCACACTTAACCCCATGAAAGAGAGTGATGCTGTTCAATTTGCAAGTTTACACTTGGAAGATGCAGCCTATGATTGGTGGTATCATGGAATGACTACTCAAGGTCACGATCAGGTAACTACATTTGAAGATTTTAGTTAAAGAGTGATAGATAGATTTGACTTCAAGGATGATGAAGAGTACTTTAAAGAATTGTCAAAGTTGAAGCAAACCAAATCAGTTAATGAGTATATAAAAGAATTTCAAAAAGTGGCTATTATGGTACCTGATATGAGTGAAAAGAGGATCGTTTATCTTTTTCTTGATGGTTTAGAAGATTCTGTTAAGGGTTTGGTTAAGGCTTTCTCACCCTCAACCTTACAGGAAGCTATCAAAAGAAGCTTGCAACTTGAAACTTGCGTGCCTATGAAATCAATCACTAATCAAAAACCCCCAAATCTTTGGCAACATAAGGGAAATTTTAAGAAAAAGACTTTCCCAACACTACCACCAAAAGATGTGACAAATGTGGCAAAAAAGAAGGTAGATGAAGAGACTAGGAGTGAATTACGAAGGAAAAAGCTTTGTTTTACTTGTAGAGAACCATGGGTTCCAGGACACAGATGTTTGGGGAAAGGTCAAGTGCACTATATTGAAGTTGCTTCAGAATCTGATTCAGATGAGCATGAGGAATTTCATGATACTAAGGAGGAGGTAGAAGAAGAGAAAGGAAAAGAAATCAGCAAGGATGGCACTTTAGCTGCATTATCAGGAGTCCCAAGATACCATCCCTTCCGAATTCGAGGGGTACTAGCAGGGAAAAGGTTGACCATTCTTCTTGATAGTGGGGCAACTCACAATTTTATTGATGAGGGATTTGTCATGAAAAGAGGGCTTAAAGCAGAAGATTTTGAGGGATTCAATGTTACTGTAGCTGATGGATTCACTATGCCTTGCACATGGGTGGTGAAACAACTCAAGATGACCTTAGGAGATTATGAGTTATGTGATGACTTCTATGTGGTTGGTATTGGGGAGACAGATCTTGTATTGGGTGTTCAATGGTTGCACTCTATCGGAGGCTATTACATGAACCATCAAACTATGGAGTTTAAATTTCATTCCAATGGGAAAGAAGTCATATTGAGAGGGTTATCGAATGGAGCACCTAAGGCGGTCTCTGCAAAGAGGATGGAGAGGACTTTTCGAAGAGGCCAAGTAACATGGGAAGCAGGAGTCATAATCCAACCAACAAGCTCTCCAAAGAATCAAGGTAATTTCCATTTTGAAATTCAAAATATTCTTGATAAGAATAGTATAGTTTTCAATGATTTGCCTCCAAGATTACCACCAGATAGAGGTTTTGAGCATGTTATAGAGTTAGAACAGGGTGCCAAACCAGTTATAACAACCCCATACCGCCATCCAAGAGGTTATAAGGAAGAAATTGAAAAAACTATTAAAGAACTCCTGGACATGGGATTCATAAGGCCTAGCTCTAGTCCATTTGCATCATCTGTGGTACTTGTCAAGAAAAAGGATGGTACAATGAGAATGTGTATAGACTATAGGGCTCTAAAGAAGAAGACCATAAAAAATAGGTATCTCATACCACGCATAGATGAACTCATTGATGAGTTACATGGTGCTGTATACTTCTCAAAAATTGACTTAAGATCAGGCTACCATCAAATCCGAATGAGGAGTGAAGATGTGGAAAAGACTACTTTCAGATGTCACTATGGGCACTTTGAATTTCTTGTTATGCCATTTGGACTCACTAATGCAACTGCAACATTCCAATCTTGTATGAATAAGGTATTCAGTCAGCATCTTCAAAAATTTGTTTTGGTATTTTTCGATGATATCTTGATATACAGTAAAACATGGGAAGAGCATCTAAAGCACATAGACACTGTTTTGGGAATCTTGGAGCAGCAATCCTTCTATGCTAAGCTATCTAAATGTGAGTTTGGTTTGACAGAGATCCTATATTTGGGACATATTATAAGCTCTAAAGGAGTACAGGTTGATCAACAAAAAATTCAAGCAATTTTGGATTGGCCTCCACCCACTAATCTTACACAGTTGAGAGGTTTCTTCAGGTTGTGTAGCTACTATAGGAGATTTTCCAAGGGATTTTCTCAGCTTGCTGCCCCCTTGACTGATTTGACAAAGAAAGGAGCTTTTGTTTGGACAGAAGAGGCATAAAAAATATTTGATAAGCTTAAGGAGGTAATGATTTCATGCCCTGTGCTTGCAATTCCAGATTTCTCTTTACCTTTTGTTGTTGAATGTGATGCTTCTGGAGAAGGTATGGGGGCTGTCCTAACTCAAAGGGGACATCCAATAGCATTTGAGAGTAGAAAATTAAATCAATCAGAGAAAGGTTACTCCATCTATGATAAGGAAATGTTGGCAATCATGCATGCACTTCATAAGTTTAGACAATATTTGATATGTGGGAGATTCATTGTAAAGACAGACCATAATAGCCTTAGGTTCTTCTTGAACCAAAGGGATTTGAATGATCGACAAGAAAAATGGGTAAGAAAATTGCAAGCTTATGATTTTGATATTGAATACATGAAAGGAAAGAATAATGTGGTTGCTGATGCTCTCTCAAGAAAGCCCACTTTGTTTTCCTTATCATCTATCTCTGCTGATTGGAAAGTCTCCATAATTTTAGAGTATGTTAAAGATTCATTTGCCACCAAGATTTTGGATAAGTTAGTGGATGATAATAGGTACAAGGTTTTTGATGAATTGATATATTACAAGAACAGGATCTTCTTAGTGCCAGGGTCAAAAACTAAGGAGAGGATATTGAGGGCCTTTCATGACACACCTTTGGCTGGTCATCAGGGATACTTCAAGACATACAGGCAAATTCGAGAGCGATTTTCATGGAAGGGTATGAAGGAGGATGTCCTTAAACACATCAAGGAATGTATGGTATGCCAACAAAGCAAGAGTGAGCAAAATTTTCCTGCAGGGTTGTTGCAGCCACTTCCTATTCCTGAACAAAAATGGGAAAGTATTGCCATGGATTTCATCACTGGGTTGCCCAAGGTTTAAGGTAAGGATTGCATATATGTGGTGGTAGATAAACTAACTAAGTATGCACATTTCTTTCCTATCACATCTGATTTCAAGGCATCACAAGTGGCTGAATTGTTCTTCAAGGAAATTTTTAGATTACATGGTTTGCCTAGAAACCTTGTTAGTGACCAGGACAGTAGATTCCTCAGCTCTTTTTGGAAGGATCTCTTTCATTTGGCAAGAACTGAACTCACTCCCAGTACTAGCTATCACCCTCAAACAGATGGACAAACAGAGATAGTTAATAAATGGATAGAGGGATATTTGAGGAACTATGTTTCCAATCAACAACATGCTTGGGTGAAATGGTTACACCTAGGGGAGTATTGTTACAATACATCTCATCACATGTCTATTGGTATGCCTCCTTTTCATGCTCTTTATGGTTATGATGCCCTTTCCTTTGTTGATCTAATACTTTCCGATAGCAGAGTACCTGCAGCAAGTGATTTCATCAAGCAAAGCCAAGACATAATAAGGTCCCTCAAGGATAATCTACAACATGCACAGAACCAACAAAAGATATATGCTGACAGGAAAAGGATTGAAAGATCTTTTGAGGTGGGAGATTTGGTATTTTTTAGGTTGCAGCCATATAAGCAAAGCACCTTGAAGAGGAGTGGGGCAGAGAAACTCAAGCCAAGGTTCTATGGGCCTTATAAAATCATCAAGAAGGTAGGAGAGGTAGCTTATGAATTGGAGCTCCCACCAAACAGAAAAATACATAATATTTTTCATGTATCTTTCTTAAAGAAGGTTCTAGGCCAGCAAACCATAGTATCTACAAAATTACCACCTCTTGATGATGAAGGAAAATTAGTTTTGATACCAGAAGAGATTTTGGATACAAGAGAGAAAAGGTTGAGAAATAGGAGCGTCATAGAGCATTTGGTCAAATGGAAAGGATTACCACTAGAGGATGCAACTTGGGAAGGAGCACATATTCTTAAGAATTCCAACCTTCATTTCTTGAGGACAAGCAATATTTGGGAGGGAAGGACTTGTCATGTCCCCTATTCAAATAATTTAAAAAAAAAAACTTTGCTAAGGCAGGCAGGCTCCAAAAAGGTGAAGTCGAAAAAAAGGGGCTAATCTTTGGAAACCAATGGACTAATAAATAAAAATTATTATTAAATTATATTTTATTAACCCCTCTTGGACGTGAGTTAGGGTTATTCCCTCTTTAAAAGGGGTTTGGAGGCATTTTGGACTCATTTCCAGAACTTGATTTTTGCTAATTTTCTTGTTGTTCTTTAGAGGCTGCCAAACCTGTGGAGAAGGAGACCCAAGAATGGGAGTTTGTAGGTTTCCAGGAAGGCTAAGGATGGGAGTTTGAAGCCATTCTATGTGCATGCTCATACATAGTTTTCCTTTGTGCTGAATAGTGCCGATTTGTGGGTTTTTGGGGTTGTTTTTGGTTTGAGTTTGGTGTTTTCAGTTGAGTGTTTCATATTAGTTTGGGTTGCTTCTGTATTTCAGACTTTAAGATGTTAAAATAGAGTTGAATATATGTATTGGGTCGTGATTAAACTGCTGAGATAGTTTATGAGTGTTTTTGTGGTGTTTCCGGGCATTGTGTGTTAATTTCGGGAGCCCGACTGAGCATAGTTTGGTCCTACATTTGTGAGCTGTTGTGTAAATGCTATAAAAATCTGGAAATTTCATTTTGTAGGTTGTTATGTTGCTGAAATTTCTGTAAAAATTTCCATTCTCATATTTATTAGTAATTTGTGAAGTTGTGAAGTTTTTTTGGCACTAATTTGGACATACCCGATTTGGGTTTTATTGGGAAATTGGTTGATCTTTGTAATATTGGTTGTTTGATTTTAAAAATTTATGGCACCCTTAAAAAAATTAAAATTACTATTGCCTTCACTCATGTGCTCAATAGTAGCAATCATATCTTCTTTTTTATCTATAATATTGTTGCCTGGTTATAAAATTGTTTCAATTTTATAGGACATGGTTAATTTTTGAAACTTGCTCGGTTTTAAGCCTTAAATTGTCCATTTTATCTTTGAATTTTTGTGAGTCTCTAAACTTCCATGTCTCCGACTCGTTATCAGCTTTGCACAACACTTGGAATTTTTAAAATCCAACTTTTGAGCCTCAAGTTATCACAGGTTAATGGATAGACTCAAAATACGTGTTTTCAAGTCTATCATTAACCATTAACCTTTCAAAAGGTTAATGATAGCTTCCAAAAACATGTTTTTCTTAACCTCTCAAAAGGTTAATGATAGCTTCCAAAAACATGTTTTTCTTAACCTCTCAAAAGGTTAATGATAGCCACCAAAAACATGTTTTTCTTAACCTCTTAAAAGGTTAATGACCACCACCCAAAATTTTTTTTTCTGAACCTCTTCAAAGCAAGTGCTCAGATAGGAGGTATATTGAAGGTTACAAAGTGAAACTCCTGAACCAACGGAAAAGGTGTCTGAACACCAGTTGTACAAAAACTGCTTGGCCCTTGACTAAAGAGAAGGGAAATTAGTGAGCGTAAGCCAGAGCCAGTGCATAAAACAACAAGGAAAGATTTGGCAAAATAGAAAAATCCCTCAATTACTATTGAGGTAAGGGCATTCATGTGCTTGGCATTCAGGTTGGGCAGTGAGATTAGTGAACATGGGAACAGAACAAAGAGCAAATTTTTTGAAGGTTATCCAAACAACAAGTAGAATATTCTGGAAGATTAGATCGGATTCAGTATGCAAAAGAGACAGTCATTACAAATCTCTACTAGGTCAAAAAGGCCATCGAAGAAGCAAATTCAAGCACGCGCTATATGTTTGTGTTGGAAATGCTCTTCTAAATATGTATCCAAAATGTGGTAACATTGATGGCACTCATCAAGTGTTCGATAAAATGCCTGAGTGAGATGTTGTGTTGTAGAATGCACTAGTTGTGGGATATGCCCAACAAGGGTATGGTGAGAAATGCTTCAATCTCCTTATTCAAATGCAATCGGTTGGTGTACAAGCTAATCAATTTTCTTTTACCAGTGTTCTGAGTGCGAACTCAAGGTCAAGGTCATTGAGACAAGGTAAATAGGTACATACCCATATTATAAAAATTGGATTCGAATTGGAAATTACCGTAGAGAATTCTCTACTTGCTATCTATAGCAAATGTGATAGTATAGAGGAAGCACATGAACTATTTGATAAAATGAACCAGTGCAACGTTATCTCATGGACGAAAATGGTGACAGGATATGCACCACATGGTTACTGTAATAAGGCCTTCTAGAGCTCTTTGAACAAATGCCCACAAAGAATGTGGTCTCTTGGAATGCCACGATTGAGAGGTATTCTCAAAACTCGCAAGGTTGCAATGCTCTTAAACTCTTCTACCAAATGCAAATGGCAGGCATCTACCCTACTGAATTTACCTTTGGAAATTTTGTAAATGCATGTGCCAGCATAGCATCTTTGGAATATGGAAAGTGGATTCATGGCTTCATTGCTAAGATTGGCTACCAGTCAACTATTCACATTGGAAGTGCACTCGCAAATGTGTATGTTAAGTCTAGGGATATAGATGATGCAAGCAAAATTTTTGACCAAATGTTTGAAAGAAATGTGGTGTTGTGGATAGGAATGATAACAGGGTATGCCTAGTATAATCAAGGTGAGGAAGCCCTTAAACTCTTGTGCAAAATGCTAAAAACTAGTGTAATTCCAAATCAAATCACCTTGGGCACTATCCTTAGTGTATGTGGCAGTTTGGAAACCTTGAAAGAAGGAAGGCAATGCCATGCTCACGCTATTAAAAGATTATATATTACAGATATTGGAGTTAGCAATGCACTCACTACTATGTATGCTAAATGTGGCATCATGGAAAATGCAAGAAGCAGGCACCAAAGTGGATCATGTTACCTTTATCTTAGTGCTTTCTGCATCTAATCATTCAGTCCTAGTGGATGAAGGTCATCGTTACTTTAACTCCATAACTAAACAATATGGCATTGCATGAAGAATAGAGCATTATGCTTGCATGGTGGACCTTTCGGGCAGAGCTGGACACTATGTATTGCTACCAAACATCTATGTGGTGACTCATAGGTGGATATGATGACAACTCACCAAAATAAATCCTAGAGGATTGAAAATTCTATAACTTATATCAACAGGAAGACAAGGTTGTAGTATCACTATCAAGACTATAGTCAGTGCATGAGAAATTGATGTTGTGAAAGATTATTTCTTTGTCCATACTCAATATGTCCAACTTGGCGATGATCATGAAGAAGAGTCTTATCAAGTAACACAACAAGTCAATGATTCGACCATCTGAAGACATGTTCCAAGCTATACATTTCAATTAGTGGCCATTGTTATTCGAGGTTAGTTTTGTTGAGGTTAATTAACCTCACCCAAATCACGTCTTTGGGGGGTGGTTATTAACCATGAAGACGTAGTTATTAACCTCTATGACAATATAAGGGATCCTGTTAGCTTTGTAAAGGGACTTTTTGGTTTTAAAAATAAGGGAACACTATGCTGAAATTTTGATTAAGGGATAAATTTTGGAAAGTATGTACACTTTTTATCTTTGAAATTGAAAAATCTCTATTGCTTTCTTGGTGCAAGGAAATGAAATGAGATGTGCTTTGATTTTCTTTTTTTAAAATCAAAATTTTTATATGCAGTAGTAGACATTCTCATGGTGCTATGTGAGTGTTTATGAATGATAATGAATGTACTTGGTAATATTGGTTGTCTTCAAGCATAGTTCTTGATCACCGTTGTTATCAATCTTGTTTACCGAAGAAGGTTGTGAGGGCGTTTGGTGCATTCATCTTGAATGACTTTCTTTTGATCCTTAAAGTTTTAAATTCTTTATTTGAAAATCCTTTTAAAATTATATCATACGAGGGAGCTACCCCTCTAAATGTAGAGGAAGGCTGCATACCAAGGGCTTCTCCAACTGTTGTGAAAGGTTTGCCACACACTCTGTTGGTAAAATTCTATTGTTACAAATCTATTTACCAATAGATTTTTGGTGACTCTACTAGGGAGACAAAATGAGAAAGATTGACAGTCGCTTGTAATGAAGCACAATGGTACTTCCACATGAGAACATTTTTCCCATTCTCCAACCGAACCTTGGCTTTCAAGATACCCAAGAGGATATCATCTCAGACTTGAACACTCTAGCCTAGAGGTGTACATGAAGTGCACAACAATATCATCAAGTAAATCAAGTTCTTGAAGAGGAAGAAGAGTTTGGGGAAATCTTGTGAAGGGCTCCAATTGGTTAGAACATTGTAGTTATTGAAAGAATAGTAGTCATTCCAAGAAGAAACAGGTAGAATCTTGGTCATATTCAAGGGAAAATAAATAACAACCACTAAGCTAGCTGATAAACCATACACCTGGGTAGACAGACAAAAGGGTTTGGTAGATGAAGATTTTGAAGCCCTTCAAAAGTTAGATTTTAAGCTAGTTACTCTTAAGAAGAAGAAAAAGGTCAAGTTTGTTAGTAGGTCTTCTTCACCAACTAAGGCTATTGTTTCTCCTACGGCCTTTTAAGCTTTAATTCTACCAGGTACTCTTGTACCTTTAGCTATAAATTTGCAACCCTTGAATATCATTCTTCCAACTATGGCACATCAAGCACCATAGCCACCAGTCCCATGGGGAGCTGCTATTGGTCCTCTAGATTTAGGAAACCAATTACATGACATGCCCATTGGTTCTCAAAAAATTCTTCCCAAGTTTTCTGGTGATGGAAAAGTCACTACTGATTAGCATATAAGTTCATTCTTTATAGCAAGTGGTGTTCTTGCAATTCAACATGAAGATGTTTATGTCCATCTTTTTGTGGAAACACTCACTAAAGCTGCAGCTAAATGGTTTGGACAACTACTAGCTAGATCAATTACTTCATGGGTAACTTTGATTCAAGCTTTCGAGAGGAGATTTAAGACTGCTAAAGATGAACATTTTCTCCTTTCCCAATTGATTCAGATGAAGAAAGAAATTCATCAGCCAATGCAAGAATTCATTGCTCATTTTAATCAGATGGTGAATCGAATTCCTATAAAAAAAAGACCTACTGAAGAAAATCAAATGACTTTCTTCATCAGTGCTCAACCTTCTGATGTAAGCTTTCAAATACAAAGGAAAAGACCTGCTAATCTAGCAGCTGCACAAACTTTGGCTATTGAGGTGGAAGATGACTTGCTTAGTTCAGGAAAATGGAGTCATGATCTACAAAAGGGAAAAGGTCAACAAGCTCTTGTCGCTACCCTTGATCCTTTACATCAAAAATTGGCTAATGATCTATTACAACTCAAAAAGCAGTTGCCCCATAATCCTCCACCTTTGCATCAAGATATCCCAAGGAGGAATTATGTGCCATATCAGAAAAATAGACAAACTAAATGGCTACCACAATCAACACCAAGATTAGCCATCAAAAATCCCTCATCATCTGGTAAATAGGCTGCTATGTATGATTTTCACCTAACAACAAATCATGATGGTGCAAACTGTCCCGAGATGGCTAGATTCATGCAAATGCATTTGATGGAGGAGAAGATAGAAGAATATGTGGCTCCTGAAGATGTAATGGAACCTACTATTGGGACCTCTTCTATTAACTTTCTGGAATGTGAATCTAATGATGACAAAGCCGAAGATATTAACAATCATTCTTGTAATGTGGCTACACCAAGTTGGAGACAAAGATTGGAAGAAAAGTGGAGTAAACAAGCAAAGGAAAAAGCTTCTGATGAGATTGCTAAGAGGATTCTATCTCGTAAGCATACTTCGAAAGAGCCTTCACAAGAAAAGGAGACAGATAAGGGTAAAACTCCTCCTATCATTGAACACTCTTTTGATTTTATTGATCACTGTAAGAAGACCAAAGTACAAATTTCTCAGTTGGCTTACCTAAAAGCCAACCCTCATCAATTAGAAAGGTTGATCCAATGTGTTGGTAAAGGAAAAGGTTCATCTAAGATCATTATCAACCATGAGTTAGAAGTCTCTCTAGAGGTAGAAGATAATTTGGAAGGTCCCATGACTGAGAAAGACTCTTTTATTGCAGCATCCTTATCAGATAAACTTGACCCTTTCTATGTTTCTCTTTATATAGCTGGATGCAAGTTAAGTAATTGTATCATTGATTCTGGTGCATCTGATAATGTTATGCCTTCAAAGGTAGCCCATGCCTTAGGACTTTATCTAAATAAACCATTTGGAAAAGTGTATTCTATGGAGGCAAAACAAGTCCTGCTGGTTGGCCAGTTGAAAGATGCTCAAGTAGCACTTCCAGCACATCCTAAGAAGAAGTTAAAATTGAACATCCTAGTTGTGGATATTCCTGCCAGTTATGGGATGATTTTGAGAAGAAGTTTTTGCAAAGATCTTGGTGGTGAAATCAAGATGGACATGTCTCATGCCCTTATCCTGATTGGAAATAAAAAGGTTAAGCTTAATATTGTACCTAAGGATAAATATATAGTCTTGAAATCAGATGATCCAAGAGCTGAAATATTGTATGTTGATGCTGGGCATGGAACGTATATGATGACGTCCACTAAAGAAGATGTAACTGAGCCTCTCATGCCTAATATAACTAATGAATTATGGTCACTGCAGTTTGATGGAAGTTCTTCTTCTTCTGGTTTGGGTGCTAGGATAGTGTTGATATCACAGAAAGGAGAGAAATTTCCAAAATCTTATAAGTTAGCTTTTGAAACCATCAATAATACCATAGAATATGAAGCCCTTCTACTTGGTCTTTAGTACGCAAAAGAAAAGGGAATCAAGCAACTCAAGGTATCTGGAGATATAGAATTAATTGTCAACCATGTATGGAGGCAATATCAAGCAAAGAATGCAAAACTGAAGGCATAAAGAAATAGAGTGTGGGATGAGATTGAATATTTTGATGCCTTTTCTTTATCTGCTATTCCTCATGAACAAAATTCTAAAGCAAATTTTCTTACAGTCTCGACATCTCTGTTTATTCCTCACCCTGAGTTCAATAGAGACATTTACACAGTAGAGATGATTCATAGACCCAGTGTGCTTGATAATGATTGACACTGGCAAGTTTTTGATGATGATGGAAAAATAATTGCATTTCTCAAGGGAAGGCATCCATTTTTAGACCTGAAATTTGAAGGATCACATAATAATAATGGAACACCAAGAGATGATCTTGAGGTTATTCAATTGGAAGGTAATGTTATCCCAAGAGGATTAGTGACCCTAGAAAGTTTGTTTGATAAGGAAGATAAAAGGAAAGAGAAAGTTGAAGACACTAAACCTTCTAATTGTTCGAGTTATGAGAAAGTAAATATTGGTTCTGAGGAAAACCCAAAGATGGTCCTAATAGGGAAAGATTTGAAATTAGAAGAGAAAGAAGAATTCACAAAGTTGTTGAAAGCCTACCAAGATGTCTTTGCTTGGGGTTATGAAGATCTAAAAGAATTCATGAATGGGAAGTTTAAACATCAAATTCCTTTGAAACCTGGTTCATTTCCCTTTCAAAAAAAGCAAAGGCAATTCAATCCCAAGGTAGCTGATGCTATTTTCAATGAAGTTGATAAGATTCTTAAAGCAAAAATTATCTACCTCATTCACCATTCCACATGGATAGCCAATATTGTTCCTGTCAGGAAGAGGAATCATGAGATAAGAATATGTGCTGACTACCACAATTTGAATCAGGCATCACTTAAGGATAATTATGGACTCCCTATCATGGATCATATTCTACAATTGGTATCTAGCTCAGAACTCATGTCAATGCTAGATGGCTTCTCCAGTTATAATTAGATTAGTGTCGCACCGAAAGACCAACATAAAACAACTTTTACCACTCCATGGGGCACATTTTCCTACAATCGAATGCCTTTTGGTTTGATAAATTTTGGAGCCACCTTTCAATGGGCCATGGATCATTCATTCAAGGATTTCAAGAATAAGATTATTGTGATGTACCTTGATGATCTTACAATGTTTTCAAAATAGAGAAGAGATCATGTGCACCATCTAGAAGCCATCTTGCATCGATGTCAAACTCAAGGCATCTCACTGAATCCTAAGAAGTCTATATTTGGGGTGACAGAAGGTAAACTACTGGGGCATATTGTCTCTAAAGAGGGTATTCGAATAGATCTCGAATGGGTGAAATCTATCCAATAGTTGTCACTTCCCATGAGCAAACTAGGAGTCAGGTCTTTCTTTGGGCAGATAAACTTCATAAGGAGGTTCGTACCAGACTTCTCTGAGATTACAAAGTCAATTATGGATATGATGAAAGAGAATACAAATTTTAAGCGGTCAAAGGAAGGTAAAGCTTCTTTCAAACAAATAAAATCTGTGATTGCTAATGCTCCTAGCCTTTCTTATCCAGATTTTTCCAAAGATTTTCATTTGTATTGCTATGCATCTGAGAACACTTTATTTGCTATACTTACACAACCTGATAAAGACAATACCGAGGCTCTGATAGCATTCATGAGCATCCCTCTTAAGAAACATGAATTGAAATATTCCTTGATTGAGAAGAATGCATATGCTTTGGTCAAAGCAGTGAAACAATTTAGGTTCTACATCCTAAACTCTCACTCAAAGGTATTTGTCCCTAATTCAACAGTAAAGATGCTTCTGACACAACAAGAGATCGGTGTGAACAAAAGGGCCTCCTAGATGACTAAAGTACAAGAATATGATCTTGATATTAAACCTACAAAGCTTGTCAAAGGAAAAGGTTTGTGTAAGGAAATTGTAGAAGGATCTTCTAAAGGCGAAGAAGAGATGGAGGAAGAAATGCCTTTAGTTTTATTCATTATCAATGTTGATGACTGGTTTTCAAATATTGCCTATTTTCTGACATATGGAGAATGTTCTGCTCATTTATCACCTAAAGAGAAGTAGACCTTGAAATTGAAATCTGCAAAGTACGTTCTCTGAGGTGATGCTTTATACAAGAAAGGGATAGACAATACCTTTTTGAGGTGTGTAGATTCTGAACAAAGAAAGGAGTTGCTTCAGTTGTTCCATAATGAAGCATGTGGAGGTCATTACTCAGCATTAGCAATAGCTGACAAAATCTTGAGGAATTGTTTTTATTGGCCCGGGATGTTCAAGGATGCAGAAGAATGGGTCAAGAAGTGTGACTCTTGCCAATATTTCAAAGGAAGAGTCCAATTAGCAGCATTTCCCTTAAATCCAATACTAATCAAAGAACCCTTTCAACAATGGGGTTTGGACTTTATAGGTCCTATTCATCCTTCATCCAATACTAGACACACTCACATTTTGATGGCAACCGACTATTTTACAAAGTGGGTCGAAGCTATTCCAGTTAAACAAATGACTTCAGAAGTGGTGTGCAATTTTATCAAGAAAAACATTTTGGTTAGGTTTGGTGTTCCAAACAAAATTGTTACTGATAATGCTACCAACTTCTCCTCCCAAGAGATCTCCTCCTTCTACTATCAATATGGAATCATTCTCTCTCACTCCTTAGATTATTTTGCACAAGGGAATGGTCAAGAGGAATCAATCAATAAAAATATTATGACCATTGTGCGGAAATTGATAGATGTTAATCAAAGGTCCTGGCACAAGCACTTGTACGATGCACTGTGGGTAGATAGTACTACTAAAAAGAGAGCAACATGATTATCCCCCTTTGAGATCCTCTATGGAACTAAGCCAGCTCTTCCTCTCCCTCTAGAACCATCCACCTTGAAATTATAGAATGCTATTGAGAATCATGAACTCAAAGATCCTCTTGAAAGACGAATGTTGTATTTGACAAAGTTGGAAGAAGAGAGAGAGGTGGTTGTAGACAAAATTCGAAAACATCAATCTCATGTTAAGAAATTATTTGACAAGGGGGCTAAGCAGAGGGTGTTTTAAGAAGGTGATCTTGTCTTGCTTTGGGATAAATGCTGAGAACCAAAGGGCTTACATGGAAAATTTGACTCTTTATGGAGAGGCCCTTTCCAGATTAAAGAGGTATGCGGAAATAATTCTTTTATCTTGTCATACTTGAGTGTTACCTAGTTACTCTTACTTTATAATGGGGAAAACCTAAAGCATTATCATCAGTAGAAGGTGTCGTACACCTTTTTGTATATAGGTTGTCTCATTTTTGGTGTGCTCCCATTAGTTTGTGTTGCTTTAGTTTTTCCTTTCCATTGTCTCATTTTTTGTGTTCGTTCCCTCTTTTGTAAATTGGTCCCTCAAATGACTCTATTTTATAGCCCAATGGATAAGGTATTATTTGATTCATTCTAGATTCAAGCTTCATCCTTGTCATTCCTTGTCCCCAGTTAGAGCTAGCTATTGCCCGGTTATAAAATTGTTTCAATTTTATAGGCCATGGTTAATTTTGAAACTTGCCTAGTTTTAATCCTTAAATTATCCATTTTATCTTTGAATTTGTGTGAGTCTCTAAACTTCCATGTCTCTGCCTTGTTATCAGCTCTGCACAACACTTGGAATTTTTAAAATCTTACTTCGAGCCTCAAGTTATCACAGGTTAATGGAGAGACTCAAAATACATGTTTTCAAGTCTATCATTAACCATTAACCTTTGAAAAAGTTAATGATAGCTTCCAAAAACATGTTTTTCTTAACCTCTCAAAAGGTTAATGATAGCTTCCAAAAACATGTTTTTCTTAACCTCTCAAAAGGTTAATGATCGCCACCCAAAACATGTTTTTCTTAACCTCTTCAAAGCGGGTGCCCAAATAGGAGGTATATTGAAGGTTACAAAGTGAAACTCCTAAACCAACGGAAAAGGTGTCTAAACACCATTTGTACAAAAACTACTTGGCCCTTGATTGAAGAGAAGGGAAACCAATGAGCGCAAGCTTGAGCCAGCACTTAAAACAGAAAGGAAAGATTTGGCAGAATAGAAAAATCCCTCAATTACTATTGAGGTAAGGGCATTCATGTGCTTGGCATTTAGGTTGGGTAGTGAGATCAATGAACATGGGAACAAAACAAAGAGAAGATTTGCTGAATGTTATCCAGACAATAAGTAGAATATTTTGGAAGATTAGATCAGATTCAGTATGCAAAAGAGATAGTCATTACAAATCTCTACCGGGTCATGAAGGCCATCGAAGAAGCAAATTCAAGCACACACTGTTATAACTAGATTCATGCTATATGTTTGTGTCGGAAATGCTCTTCTAAATATGTATGCAAAATGTGACAATGTTGATGACGCTCATAAAGTGTTTGATAAAATGCCTGAGTGAGATGTTGTGTCGTGGAATGCACTGGTTGCAGGATATGCCCAACACAGATATGGTGAGAAATGATTCAATCTCCTTATTCAAATGCAATTGACTAGTGTACAAGCTGATCAGTTTGCTTTTACCAGTGTTCTTAGTGCAAACTCAAGGCCAGGGTCACTAAGACAAGGTAAACAGGTACATGCCCATATTATAAAAATTGGATTCGAATTGGAAATTACCGTAGAGAATGCTCTGCTTGCTATGTATAGCAAATCTGATAGTATAGAGGAAGCGCATGAACTGTTTGATAAAATGAAGCAACGAGATGTTATCTCATGGACTACAATGGTGATGGGATATGTGTTGCATGGTTACTGCAATAAGGCCTTCCAGCTCTTTGAAAAAATGCCCATAAAGAATGTGGTCTCTTTGAATGCCATGATTGGAGGGTATTCTCAAAACTCGCAAGGTTGCAATGCTCTGAAACTCTTCTACCAAATGCAAATGGCAGGCATCTACCCTACTGAATTTACCTTTGGAAATGTTGTCAATGCATGTGCTAGCATAACATCTTTGGAATATGGAAAGTGGATTCATGGCTTGATTGCTAAGACTAGCTACCAGTCAACTCTTCACGTTGGAAGTGCACTCGCAGATGTGTATGTTAAGTGTGGGGATACAGATGATGCAGGAAAATTTTTTAACCAAATGTCTGAAAGAAATGTGGTGTCGTGGATGAGAATGATAACAGGGTATGCGTAGTATGATCAAGGTGAGGAAGCCCTTAAACTCTTGTGCAAAATGTTAAAACTAGTGCAATTCCAAATCAAATCACCTTGGCTAATATCCTTGGTGTATGTGGCAGTTTGGCAACCTTGATAGAAGGAAAGAAATGCCATGCTCACGCTATTAAAAGAGGATATATTATAGATATTGGAGTTAGCAATGCACTAACTACTATGTATGCTAAATGTGGCATCATGGAAAATGCAAGAAGTGAGCATCAAACCGGATCATGTTACCTTTATCTCAATGCTTTCTACATCTAATTATTTAGGCCTAGTGGATGAAGGTCGTCATTACTTTAACTCCATAACTAAACAATATGGCATTGCATGAAGAATAGAGCATTATGCTTGCATGTGGACCTTCTGGGCAGAGCTAGACACTATGTATTGCTACCAAACATCTATGTGGTGACTCACAGGTGGATATGATGACAACTCACCAAAATCAGTCCTAAAGGATTGCAAATTCTATAACTTATATCAATAGGAAGACAAGGTTGTAGTATCACCATCAAGACTATAGTCAGTGCATGAGCAATTGATGTTGTGAAAGATTATTTCTTTGTCCATACTCAATATGTCCAACTTGGCAATGATCATGAAGAAGAGTCTTATCAAGTAACACAACAAGTCAATGATTCGACCATCTGAAGACATGTTCCAAGCTATACATTTCAATTAGTGGCCATTGTTATTTGAGGTTAATTTTGTTGAAGTTAATTAACCTCACCCGAATCACGTATTTGGGGGGTGTTTATTAACCACGAAGACGTAGTTATTAACCTCTATGTCTATATGAGGGCTCCTATTGGCTTTGTAAAGGGACTTTTTGGTTTTAAAAATAAGGGAACACTATGCTGAAATTTTGATTGAGAGATAAATTTTGGAAAGTATGTACACTTTTTTATCTCTGAAATTGAAAAATCTCTATTGCTTTCTTGGTGCAAGGAAATGAAATGAGATGTGCTTTGGTTTTCTTATTTCAAAATCAAAATTGTTATATGCAGTAGTAGACATTCTCATGGTGCTATGTGAGTGTTTATGAATGCTAATGAATGTACTTGGTAATACTGGTTGCCTTCAAGCGTAGTTCTTGATCACCATTGTTATCAATCTTGTTTACCGAAAAAGGTTGTGAGGGCATGTGGTGCATTCGTCCTGAACGACTTTCTCCTGATCTTTAAAGTTTTAAATTCTTTATTTGAAAATCTTTTTAAAATTATATCATACGAGGGAGCTGCCCCTCTAAATGCAAAGGAAAGCCACATACCAGGGGCTTCTCCAACTGTTGTGAAAGGTTTGCCACACACTCCGTTGGGCAAATTCTACTGTGACAAATCTGTTTATCAACAAATATATAATTAAGATTACAATCAGAAGACTGTTAAGCTGAATATAACAGCAATGCTGTATCTCTTCAAACTGAAGGCCCTTCAAAATGAAATGGTATTTCCACATTGCAATTTGTCTTACAGCTTTGATACGAAACTCACTCTTTCTTTATTGCAGCTGTGGAAAGTTGGAATCTAAATACATGACAGCTTCAAGTATAATACAAGCTTATACTATACCATTTTATCAATAATAATTGAGTCTTTTAAACTATAAACTTATGAGGCAACAAATAATGACATAGAGCTTTAAAATGCATGATCTCATTGACTTTGTATTCAAATGAAAAAAAGGAGTTTGTTGGCATTCAAAGTTTAGAGCATGTTATATTTCGCTTTCATGGGAGGCATGTTCACAACTGTAAACCAGCAGTTAAAGATGGAGATAATAAAAGTGAGAACATATTAACGTATAAAAGAGCATCATAATTTGAATTTCGGAAGATGATTTGAAATGAACTGAACTGAAAATCAATGGAATATCGCTACAATTCCAGGTACTGTATTTATTGCAGATCTGACTATTTAAACCTCATAGACAATTGTGTATTTTGAAGGAAGAACACGTTATACATGGGCCAGATACATGAGCTTGGGTTTGTGGCTGGTAGATTATTTTTAAGTAATTTGGTTAGTCGGTGCAATGATCATTTTTCACATTGAAGTATGTAATTTATTATAAATTTTCTATGCGATGTTTAAAATATGTAGTGTGCTGATGCATTAAAATTATACTCATAAATCAAAATAAAAATTTACAACTTTCTTATTTCTAATAGTTTATAATAATGGGATGATTAAGATGAGAAACATAACACTTTATTACTATTATAGTATTGTATATATGTAGGAGAATATATTTAGAGTACAATATATGTAGAAGAATGTATGCAAAAGATAATTAATAAGTGGACAAAAATTAAACTAAATTATGTTTTGAAGTCTATTATATTTGTCGATATGTTCTTGGCTCTACATATGACTTAAAATATATGGTCTTAGAAGTACTCCCAATATATGGGAAGCACCTAACTTTGGGAGGACCATTGTATACTTGTGCACTAGCTATAAGGTTGATCTTTTTAACATATAACTATATGAATTATGTAATTGTACACTAGCTATAAAGTTGATTACTTTCTAAGATTTCACTATGAATATTTGAGCTTAGCAATTTAGAAAATTTCTCAAAAGTATTTGCAAATCTCACTTGATCCTACTCAATTCATATTCACATAACAAATATCTTCATGAGTTGTGAGTCTTGCTTATGCATAAGTTTTTGATCCCTATTTGTAGATATAGATCCTAATAAGATATAATTAAAATTCCATGTTATAATCTATCAAGATTTGTTTTCTAAAACCTTAGTAAATTCACCACGGAAAGAGGCTTTTGTAACAAACCCAAAGAAGCTATACATATAATTTATTTATTTGATTTATTATATTTATTTTTTATACTTCATCATTTTCATGGCCAATCAAAACACATTTAACCTATATTAATTGGTATTCTTTTATAGTAAAACTAAGAACTGAAAATGCATGTTGACCCTTATACATATACAACCCAAATGTGTCTATATATATATATAACATAAGTGAATAGTAAGGGTTCTATCAAATACAAGATAAAAAATCAAAGACTAAAGAATGATTTTTTTCTAAACCATCATATGATTGTTTAGGACATGTTATTGTTAGGATTCCCACTAGAAGGAGGAATGACTTGTGAAACTATTTTAAAAGATTTTTTAGCATAACTGGTAGTGTGTTGATAAAGCTTTACAACACCAACTAGAGGGTGGAGAAAAGAAGTAGTAAATGGAGAAGGGTCTATATTGACATAGAGCAGAGAACAAATTCATGAATTTAGGTGAAAATATGAGCAATAAACTCAATTTAACCTTCCAATACCACCTTTCTTAGAGATGCACACGGAAGCTACACATTATTCAATTAATCCACAAAGAACACAAGGCTAGATGCAATATATTTGTCGGTGTAATTATTTCACTTCACATAAAAAGAAACCACAACATGCTTGGCTATGAGGCCTTAGAGGTTGTGGCCTTATACAAGTTAATCTACAATCTCAAAACCTTAGATTGCATAATTTATCTTCTATCCTCTAATTTTCTTCTATATGATATCTTATATTTGATCTTTGATGCTTTCCTACAACTAACAAAGCTTCTTTTACAGGTAGCTAAGCCACAAGTCAGCAAGTCAAGCATTTGATTATAATTTAGGTCCATACAAGTGGAAGAGTAAAAAAAATCCACATAAAGGACAATATGAAACCATGCACAATTAAAGCTAGGTCCACATGTGTGTTAGGAGTCATCTCCTAACTATTTAGGACACCATGTAATCAATAGAAGCTATGCCAAATAGAACATCTTTCATTGGATATTGAAACAAGTACCAAAAAGAATGACACAAAACTTGAAGTAGAAAAAACATAAGAATTTGTGCAGTTAGGAAAATGATCTAGGATAGGTCCTTGACATGATGATGAAAACACATAACATTAAAAAAGAAGCAACAACTACTTTGGGAACAAAAAACTAGAATAGAAAACAAGTAATATTTTTGGTTGATGCAAGATTGCTCAAAGACCCAAGATGCTCCTCCATCAGACACTTGGGGTTAATAAATATTTGATGTTCACATCAGGCATACATGGTATTCTGACCTAAATCATAAAGATCCAACTCATCTTATGTAATCCACAAACTGTCTTCAACTAGTTTGCCTCTCTACTGAACTATGTATTCCATGTAGTCTTTTTGTCTAATGCTCTTACTTATTCTACTATTCAAAATCATTTCAATGTTATATGTCTTCTTCTTAGGATAATCCAAGTTATTTTTCAACTCATCATCTAATTCAATATATTCAAATATATTTTCAATGTTGAATATAGATGAAATATCCATGTCTTCTAGAAATTCAACTTAAAAAGCATTTTGATTGTCAAACTTTCTTAGAATCTTACAAGTGCCAAACTTATTCATTTTCAACTCATTGTATGTACCAACTATAAATATATTCTTTTTCAAGTGAATCATAACCTCATCACCAACTCCAAAATATTTATGTCTCTTCCTTTCATTAGCTTTCTATTTTTATTCCTAATTACCATCCTCTAAAGTCATCTTTACTTGCTCATGTAAAATCATCACGTAATCTACAAATTCCTTAGCTTCAACACTTCTCTTTGTTTCAAGGTTCATATCTCTCAATTAAATAGTTCCCTTAGGGTTTATTCTAGCAACAATCTCAAAAGGTGTCTTCTTAGTGCTCATGTTCATAGAATTATTGTATGCAAACTCTTCTTATGTCAAAATCAAATCCTAATTAGTAGACTTATCTCTAACCAAATACCTAAAAAAGTTACCAAAACTTCTTATGTCCATCAGTTTGCAGATGAAATGTAAAACTAAACTTTAACTCTATATTTAGCTTTTTCCAAAGGGTCCTCCATAAATAAATAGTTAAATTAGCATCTTTATCTAAAATAATAGTCTTAGGTAAACCATGCAATCTCACCACTTCCTTAAAGAATAGTTCTGCTACATGTACAAGATCATATGTCTTCTTACAAGGTATGAAATAAGCCATCTTTGAAAATATGTCCACAATGAGAAAAATAGAATGATTACCTCTCTAAGTTCTGGTAAAACCAAGAACAAAATCCATACTGATATCTTCCGAAGGCTTATCAAGTAGAGGAAATAGGGAATACAATCCCAAATTCTAACTAGTTTTTTTTTTTTTTCACAAATTTTGCAACTTCTCAATGCCATCTTCTACACCTTCTTATTAATCTATGGCCAAAAGTATCCATTTGAAGTCAAATTCACTATCTTATCAATCCTAAAATGTCAAGAAACTCCACCACTATGTTTCTCCTTCATGATATTTTCTCTCGTAGATCATCTAGGTATACACAACTAAATTCCCTTAAACAATATCTTCGTGAATGAAATAATTAGTCCACATATCTCTCACCATCTATTCTTTGCAAGGTTTCCAATGTTCTAAAAAATAAAGGTTAGTTTCATAAAAATATTTTAAATCATTGAAACCAAGTACCTCAACCCTCATTTCTACCAGAAAATTCCTTCCTCTATACAAAGTATTAGGAACCTTGTTTGACTGTCCACTCTTATGTTTCAATGAAAAGTAAAAGTTTTGCAAAAACTCAACCCACTTCATATGTCTCTGATTCAAATTGTTCTAACTTTTCAAATACTAGAAATCATTACGGTCAGTATACAACATTAAATCTTTAAGCATGAAATTATGTCTCCATTTCTCTAAAGCTTGAAAAATAGAATATAATTCTTGATTATAAATTGAATATTTTCTCTTAGCCTCATTTAGTTTCTCACTAAAGAAAGCTACATGTCTTCCTTCTAGAATCAAAACAACTCCAATAGCACTTCCACTAGCATCAAATTTAACTTGAAATTTTTTTCTAAAATTAGCCAAAGAGAGTGTAGGAAATTCTACAATCTTTTATTGTTTGTGAACCCACAATAATGGGGTACATTTTTTTTGCCTAAATTGACACTTAACTATGAACTTTCAAAAACATTTTCACTTTCGAATGAAAATTGTCATTTAATGGTTGGGAATTTGAAGATGAAGTAAATTAGAGTCTTTTAGGATTTTCTTGTAGATTCTAAATATATATTTTAATTTTTTTGAATTGATTTGATGGAATTATTTTTTCTCCCATGAAAATTGGTATATTATCAAAAACCTTATTTATAAGGAGTGACACTATTTTTCACTCCCATAAGATTTTTTCTACAATAGATATCAATGTGGTTCTTTGAAATTTAGTTTGTTAACAATCATACCAAACTTGTAAAGGTGGTCTGATGTCTATATCCTTAGTCTTTTATATTTTAGCATTGTTTAAAATTGACTTAACTCTAGTTTGGAAATACATGGATTTTGATGCATGCAAATTATTATAGATTTTCCCAATTTAAAATTTCCTTTTCTTGATTGAAAGAGGAGTTGAATATTTAGATGTTAGTTATTTTTCGAAAAAAATTTCTCTTAGATACTATTTTTCCATGAGTGTTCAATATAGAGGTTTAGTTTTTATAACGAACCTCTACTCAATTCATGACAAAAAAATGTATTCATAAAAAAATTCAAATATATCAAATCCTTAGTCATTAGAAAGCTTGTTCAGAGTACATGTGTCATGCAAAATGACATGTCTTCATTGTTCCATGTAAACATAGTAATTGAGTCTAGAAGTCATGAAAGAAACTTGAAATCTTATTGTATTTGCAAAGGACTTCTATTATGCTAGTTTTGATGGAAACAAACTTTCTATCAAAAGTACTTTCATAGTTTTGATTAAAAAAAATAGATAGTTTCGGTCAAAACTATTTGACTTGGTCAAGTTGGGGTTAAACAAAAGCTAGATAGTTTCAATCAAAACCATGCAAGTAGTTTTGATTGGAACTATCTAGGTAGTTTTTATCGAAACTTTAGTCACCGTATTTGAATGTTTTTTAAAGATTTTTTATTTTCCATATAAATAAAATACATTTATTTCAATTTATAATCAAAATAAATCATGGATAATTCACACTTCAATAGAGATGAGATATATTCACCTTGTCTTCTTTCAAATTTATGATGGGAGATTAAAATAAAAGAGCAAGTTAGTCTGTACCAAAAAAAAATGAAGGAACAAGAAGATGAAAATTATTGAAAAGGTTTAGTTCGATACTATAGGAGGAGGCAAGGTATGGGTATGTGTAGGATCATTGTGTGCAAAAAAGTGGCAATGTGAAAAAAATAGAGTTTGAAGACATCTAAAAGCACTTCAAAATTCGCTCTGACTTTTTTTCACCTATCTAGACCTACCAAACCTAGAAAGTAAGGCCCAAGGCATATTGGATATCCGATCTAATATTAGATATCCAATAAAAAATGATATATTACTATAACATAATATTATTATAATAATATAATAATTATAATTATAATTATACTATAATATAATATTATTATTATTATATTATATAATAGTATAATATATTATGTAATATTAGAATATATTATGCAATATTATAATATAATAGTATAATTGTTGGAATAATGATACATTTGTCATTAGTTACAACACTTATTTGATTTTGAATGCTTACCGAGTTCATCACTTAGTTTACAATTCATACCTAGCATTCGTTGGTTACCAAGTATGTTCAGCAGTGTTTACCAAGTCAAGAAGGTAAACGAAAGTTTTAGTGTTTACCGAGTCAGGAAGGTAAACGAAGGATTTAGTGTTTACCGAGTCAAGAAGGTAAACAAAGAATTTAGTATTTATCGAGTTAGAAAGGTAAATGAGGGATTTAGTGTTTACCGAGTCAGAAAGGTAAATGAAGGTTTCAGTGATTACCAAGACAGTATTCAGTGCTTACCAAGTGAATTGAAAGAGTTAGTTTCTACCGAGTGACACAATGTTTACCGAGTCACCAGTGGTTACCAAGTTCCAAGCTACTCAGAGTGATTAGTACAGACTGAGCCCCTACCTCTACCGAGTGCATGACGATGCCGTGTAATGTAGTGGATACCGAGTGTCAGAAGGTCACCGAGTAAGTTTGAGGAACCTGAGTTTTCTACTATCTGGCTGACTCAGTAATATTTTGTCCACTTGTGTTTGGCCGACCTTGTTGTTGTAAATATTGGAATGGTATATATGTAATGTATTGTACCATTTACAAAAGATATAATGAAGAAGAGTAACAGTCAAGCAAGAGCGAAGTAAGAATGTAATTGAGCGAATTGAAAAAGAATCAGCAGCGAAGTATTAAGCAAGGTTATCAAGGAGTAGAAAAGATATATCCATCACATCAAGTGATCAGTACATAAGATCTAATCAACAAATCAGTTGCAAGCAGATCCACTACTTCATCCTAATAGGTGAATCAGTTTTGTAAATCCTTTAACAGGGTAGACTTAACAGTCTTATGTAAATCTCCTAACAGAGTGCATACTTCATTGTATGTTTGTAAATCCTCTAACAAGGTGGATCTAGCAGTCCTACTTGCTCCTAACAGGGAAGATCACCAGAAGTGATCACTGTAAGCCTTAACTGGCCAACTTTATACTGTAGTATTGAAGTTTCATGGGCATCATCCCCACCCCAGTTTTACTTTCAATTTGAAAGGTTTTTGGGTCACCAAATCAGTGTGTTAATCTTTTCATGCATTCAGTAAAGTAGATGAATGAATGGTGAATTTGTTATTATGTTGAATTGGTTTAAATTTTAAAGCTTACTGATTCACCCCTCCCCTCTCAGTAACATTGTTAGACCTGAATATTTCCAACAATAATATATATTATAAATTATAATAATATAGTATAAAATATAATATAATATAATAATGAAAAAAGTAATATATTATAATATAATATATAATATATCTAGCATTAGCAGTATATTTCGAAATCGAATATCTGATATTGTATCAGATATCTGATATAATAATGGATATCTAAAATTATATTGGATATTCGATACCAATGACTCAATATTAAAAAAAAATGACAGACCCATGGGCTTATATTTGGCTTATTTTGACACCAATATTCAAGGGCACAGATCAAATATCAGATTTTAAATTGGATATCAGATATAAAGGTTTTTTTTAATTTTTTTAATCATTTTTAACGTAAATTCAATAGATTTTATCATGGTTTTGTTAGTTTTAGTTGAATCTAGGATTTTTTTGAAAAAATTGTTAAAATTAAGATTTTTTTAAAATATATATTACGTTTTGCAATTCAATAGGAATGGCTAATCAAAATGATGACACTGAGGTCCTCGTAACCCCCCACCAAACAATCCAGTGCCCCCACAAAACTGTCCACCAAATGATCTTCTACCCCCTCAAAACCCTCCTCAAATCAAGGATTTGATAAATGAAAATCTCACTGAATTGAGGGACTTGCGAAGAACATATAATAATGTACCCGCATTGGCTCCTATGTTATCCATGTTAAAAACCATAGTGGATAACATTGAAATCCTTATGAACCAACAAAATGCTGCTCTTCATTGGTGTGATGAAATGCATGAGATGTTTGATGATGGTTTGGACTATGATGAGGTTGTGGCCCTCAATATAACCAAAGAGGATTTGGCTAGCCTTTTTGTGAACCCAAAAATGGGCATATCGGTCGACCCAAAAAATTCTAAACTATCAATTGAATGGTGCACAAATGACGCCATATGTGCAAACTTTTGGGATCATTGGTGGATGATTTTTGATATCCCTCCACATAGCAATTTAGATGTGTCATTTTATTTTCTTAGAAAATTATATGCATAATTTGTGTTCAAACTTAAAGTGAACTATTGGAGTATGAAGCCCAACATGGGTGTAGGACTAGGAGCTCCTCAGGAAAGACCCTCTTCCCAGTGGAAGAAAGCTGGCACCTTTGTCCCCCCCACTAATATCTCCCCCCTCCTCGAGTGCAACATCTTGATATTATGGCAGAGGCTAGCTCTCAAACAATCAGAGCCATTCATAGGTTGAGTAGCCTAGTGATATCTCAGGCTAGGTTAGTCTTGCCTCCTCATGTTGATGATGTTGGGGCCAATTCATCATCGGCTAGCTCATCACACATTTGTGTGCCTCACACTTGCATTACATGCAAGAATATTTTCCTAGGTCCCATAGGTGATCTTCTTGAGTATCATTTTGTATTAGACAAGGATACACTAGACACATGCGCAGAGGCTACAAACCCTGATGTGAGAGAGGAGGGGAATGCAGAGGCATGGACTCCTTTGGTGTTGGTATGTGTATACATTTTTTTTTTATGACATATGCAATTTAAAGTTAATTTTTATAATATAGTAATTTTAACTTTTAAGCCATACTAACTTATACATGTATGTGATCTTCATTCATGTTTAGTCGATGACTGAGGAGGAGCTCAGACAGATTGATGATGCCATGCTCTCGGCCATTTCATTTGGCCTTCAGACATCTATGGTACATTATGTTGTGTTTGCATTGTTTTTTCTATTTGATATTGTAGCATGTATGGTTGCTAATCTTTCTTTTATCTTGCAAGTACCACCGGTCCTAGGGGGACAAAGTATGGGGGATGAGCCAACATGCATTAACAAAGGAAAGGTAATTAGGTTCTTTCTATTTGATTAAATATTGATGCATTCTTGTAAAATGTTTTTGGTAATGAAATTTAATTACATTCTTTATTGTATATAGGGCCTGGCTACTGGCAATGAGCCTGTACAGATTTCACATCGTAGATGATCAAGCATTTTCATTCGCATTGAGAGCCCAATTGTATGTATAAGTATAATTTAAAAAAAAAATTCTTATCTTCATAAATAAATTCAAAACTGATTTCTGTGATATTAACAACTACTATTTTTTATCTCATAGGAGACTCCTAGTGCCCATGAGGTTTGACAGGAGACTTATATAGATTTGATGATGTAGCCGCTCTATCCTAAGGAGCCTACAATAGTAAGTTGTAGTTTGAATTCATGATTAAATATGTTATAAATTTAGCATGCTATGAACTATAATGTTATAGTTTAAATTGTAGATTCATCTAAAAATTGTATTTGAACATACACAACCCACAATCAATGAGGTAGAAGCATTGTTGAGGGCATACAAGAGGACTCCTAACTGGTGTAGGAGGTCGGCGAGAGAGGTATTTATTATGAAATTATAATAGTATAAATATTCATTACAAAAAAGATCATTATGAATTTGAGTAATTCAATGTTAGGTACAAAGAATCATATAAATTTAGTAGTCTAACTTTGGGTTTTCCTTTTTTGTTTATGTAAGAGGCATCTAATCCACCTAGTGCAGTGAAGAGGCTGCATTTTGATCATCCACCAGCACCCTAAGATAGTATAGTTGTCATAGGATGCATCATGAGACATTTTGAGATGGCATATGCCACATTGTATATAGAAACATTGATGTTATACACATTCTAATCGCATGATCAGCTACATTTTTTATATGGATCTATGTATTTTGATATATATTTGAGTACTTTGTCTATGGATACATGATCTTTGATATATATTTGTGTAAAATTTTGTCTATGGATACATGTATTTTGATATATATATTTTTTATTTATGTGCACAGTGATATACATATTAATTTAGTATATAGTATTGTTCAATTTATCATGGATCATGTGTATGTTCATGTTTATGGAATATCATTAATTTTGATTTTTTTTATATTTGATTCAAATGCAATAATTTTTGAATAACATTTTAACAACCTTTATTATCAAATTTGGATGCAATGTTTAATTTGAAGTGCTATCATGACATAAACACACTTGTTAACCTCCTACACAAGATTTAGATAACCCCAAATCTGATTTTAAACTCCACCTTCAACCTCAAAACTAACTCTTGGCTTCAAATTTAATCTCAATATAGTTAAGGACTCCACTCCTCAACCATGGATTCTATTCCCAACCATGAATTCATTCCTAGATTTATAATCTTTGATATAGCACTTCACTTTGTTACTATCCTCATACTACAACTGTTCAATTTCAACATAACCTCAAAATATCTCAACTTAAGAGACTTGATTGGATGGTTTATCAATAGCCCTCATGATATCTAAGTTATTTTGGGCCTCAACATCACTTTCCTATAGCATTCAACGGTTCATTGATAGCCCTCACAAGCTCTGAGTTACGACCTTGAAAGATCGACCTCGAAATGCACTTAGACCACCTTGGAGACTCCTTGGTACGGGGTGGTTGTGGATGATGGATGGTCTCTGTGGATGGAACAAGGGTTTCACTAGGGTTCACCCACTCACCTAGAGCTAATAGCATTGGTGATTCAATGCCAAGATCAGTGGTTTCAAAGTTACGCTCTAGTGCACCTATTAATTGAGGCACACTATGAGTTTTGGCATCGAGCGAGACCGTTGTGTCGAATCCAAATGTAATGTGATCTCTCAAAAATGAGATAGGTTATTTTAAGTATCAACATCATCGTCCTATAGAATTTGACATTGCATCAATAGCCCTCATCAGCTTCAAGTTATGACCCTCAAAAGATAAACCTCATCATGCACTTAGAGCACCTTGGAGACTCCTTAGTAAGGGGTGGTTGTGGAAGATGGATACTCTCCATGGATGGAACAAGGGTGTTACTAGGGTTCACCTACCCACCTAAAGCAAATTCCATTGATGATTTGATGCCAAGATCAGCAGTTTCAGAGTTACACTCTGGTGCACCTATGAACTGAGCCACACTGCGAGTTTTGGCATTGAGCGAGATCATTGTGCTGAATCCAAATGGAATGTGATCTCTCAAAAATGAGATAAGTTATTTTATGTATTAGCATCATCATCATGTAAAATTTGACATTTCATCAATATCCCTCGCAAGCTCCAAGTTATGAGCCTCAAAAGATTGACCTCAAAATGCACTTAGAGCACCTTGGAGACTCCTCGATATAGGGTGGCCGCAGATGATGGATGATCTATGTGGTCAAAACAAGGGTGTCATTGGGGTTCACTCAACCACCTGAAGCTAATGGTGCTGATGATTTGATGCCAAGATTAGTGGTTTTAGAGTTACACTCTGGTGCACCTATGAACTGAGGCACATTACAAGTTTTGGCATTGAGGGAGATCATTGTGTTGAATCTAAATAGAATGTGATATCTAAAGAATGAGATAGGTTATTTTAGGTATTAGCATCACCATCCTGTAGAATTTGACATTTCATCGATAGCCCTTATGAGCTTTGAGTTATGACCCTTAGAAGATTGACCTCAAAACACACTTAGAGCACCTTCGAGACTCCTCGGTATGGGGTGGCCACAAATGATGAATGGTCTCCATGGATGGAAAAAGGGTCTCACTAGGGTTCACCTGCCCACCCAAATCTAATGGCATTGATAATTTGATGCCAAGATCAGCAGTTTCAGAGTTATGCTCTGGTGCACCTATGAACTGAAGCAAATTGTGAGTTTTGGTATCGAGGGAGAACTTTGTGTCGAATTCAAACAGAATGTGATCTCTCAAAAATGAGATAGGTTATTTTAGGTATTAGCATCACCATCTTGTAGAATTTAATGTTTCATCAATATCCCTCATGAGCTCTGAGTTATCACCCTCAAAAGATTAACCTTGAAACACAAATAGCACACCTTGGAGACTCCTCGGTACGGGGTGGCCGATGATGATGGATGCTCTCCATGGATGAAACAAGGGTGTCACTAGGCTTCACCCACCCACTTAAAGCTAATGGAACTGATGATTTGATGCCAAGATCAGTGGTTTTAGAGTTACGCTCTAGTGCACCTATGAATTGAGGCACACTACAAGTTTTGGCATCGAGCGAGATTATTGTGCTAAATCCAAATAGAATGTGATCTCTTAAAAATGAGATAGGTTATTTTAGGCCTTGAAATTACTATCCCATAGAATTTGATGTTTCATCGATAGTCCTCATGAGCTTTGAGTTATGACCCGAGAAAGATCGACCTCGAAACACACTAAGAGCACCTTGGAGACTCCTCGGTACAAGGTGGCTGCGGATGATGGATGCTCTTCATGGCCAAAAAAAGGGTTTCACCAAGGTTCACTTGCCCACTTGAAGCTAATGGTGTTGAAAATTCGATGCCAAGATCAATGGTTTCAGAGTTACGCTTTGGTGCACCTATGAATTGAGGCACACTGTGAGTTTTGGCTTTGAGCGAGATTGCTCTGCCAAATCCAAATAGAATGTGATATCTTGAAAATGAGATAGGTTATTTTAGGTATCAGCATCATCATCCTATAGAATTTAACATTTCATCAATAGTCCTCACCAGATCTAATTTAAGACCCTAAAAAGATCGACCTTAAAACACACTTAGAGCACCTTGGAGACTCCTCTATATGGGATGGCTACGGATGATGGATGGTCTACATGGCTGAAACAAGGGTGTCACTAAGGTTCAACCACCCACCTAGAGCTAATGGTGCTGATGATTTGATGCCAAGATCAGTGATTTTGGAGTTATGCTCTGGTGTACCTATGAACTGAGGCACACTGCAAGTTTTGGCATCAAGCAAGATCGCTATGCTAGATCCAAATGAAATATGATCTCTCAAAAATGGGATAGGTTATTTTAGATATCAGCATCACCGTCCTATAGAATTTGATGTTTAACCAATATCCCTCATGAACTCTAAGTGACCCTCAGAAGATTGACCTCAAAATGCAGTTAGAGCACCTTGGAGACTCCTCGGTACAGGGTGGTCGCAGACGATGGATGGTCTCTGTGGATGGAATAAGGGTGTCACTAGGGTTCACTCACCCACCCAGAGCTAATGGTGCTAACAATTTGATGCCAAGATTACAAGTTTTAGAGTTACGCTATGGTGCACCTATGAACTGAGGTACACTACGAGTTTTGGCATCGAGCGAGATCGATGTGTTGAATCCAAATAGAATGTGATCTTTCAAAAATGAGATGGTTATTTTAGGTATCAGCATCACCATCTTTTAAAATTTGACATTTCATCAATAGCCATCATGAGCTTTGAGTTATGACCCTCAAAATATTGACCTCAAAATGCACTAAGAGCAAATTGGAGACTCCTCGATATGGGGTGGCTGCGGATGATGGATGCTCTCTATGGCTGAAACAAGGGTGTCACCAGGGTTCACGTACCCACCCAGAGCTAATGGAATTAATGATTTGATGCCAAGATCAGTGATTTTAGAGTTACGCTCTGATGCACCTATGAGTTGAGGCACACTGCGAGTTTTGGCGTCAAGAAAGATCATTGTGCCGAATCCAAATAGAATGTGATCTCTCAAAAATGACATAGGTTATTTTAGGCCTTAGCATCACCGTCCTATAGAATTCAACATTTCATTGATATCCCTCATGAGCTCTGAGTTATGACCCTCAGAAGATTGACCTTGAAACACACTTAGAGCACCTTGGACACATTCCATGACTAAAACATGGAAACTAATGTCTCATGTCTAAAAGACAAAGACTAATAAGTATGAATCTAATCCTTAAGTAGTCTAGTCAATTCAGTATTATATTATAGATCTCTTTAGATGGGTGTATAGATCTCTTTAGGTGGGTGTCTTGAAGGGTGTCTTCATGTTTGTAGTGCTTGAGATAGGTTGTTTTTGGTCAATCATCTTGCATGGTGGAGATCTCCCCTCTAAAGTGTGGGAAGTGTTATAAAGAGTTAAAATCTTATAGAAAGTTTATAAAAAATGAAAAACCACTTCTCTATGAAATTAATATATCACAATGATGTAAAAGAGACAATCATGGAAAAAATTAAATTGATCTTTTCTTTACAATTACTAAACTATATCATGTAATTTAGATCACTCATCATAAATAAAAATAGAATAATTCAAATCTTTTACATGTATTTGGATGTGTATGTGTTATTTTGAATAAATTATCTTTTTCATTATTACAAAAACCATGATATACAAAAAAAACTTCACATTTTACATCATAATACATCATAAATTTTAGGAATTCTCCCCAACACCCCCTCACTCTTCATGATGTACCTACATTCCAATATCATAAAAAAATTAGTAACTTATTGTATTAAACAAGATAATTAGCAGTTCAATAGATCATTTTGAAGAAAATAACATAAGTAAATATACCTAGTCAAGTGTTCTAGTAGGGCCTTCTCTCTATTTTAGGCTCTCCAATAGGGCTTCATCATCAACATTAGTAATAGTAAAATGTTCTTTTAATTTTGGTCATCCTTGATGCTTCAACAAATTTACATTTGTTGCTATAATAAGATGCGAATATATGAGAATTATTTTGTGCTTCTAATAGTCTTCAAATGCAAGAATTTTGTTCCTTCTAAGCATGTATATTTGTAACCATGTTCCAATGAAAACTAGTGAACTAGTAGGATATGTGAATCCATCATCATCTGTGATTAGTTGTGCAACTTTTTGTTTACCTCTTACACAACGTGCTAACCAATAATCAGATTTCTCAACATTCCCCTATGGTGCAACCAATGCAAAGACATCTCCTGGCTGATGTAGATCTGATAGATGGTTATGATCAAGTGAACTTTCCATGTCATCATTTTTGATAGAGGGTATGATAGACAATGGAGTAATATAATGTGGAGCCCATGTGTCACCCACTCACTCCACTCACAGTGATCCGAATCACATTGAAAACAACTAGGACAAAAGCAAGCTAGCTATCATGTCTAAATGATCCATGTACTAGAATCAAAGCTCTAGAATGAATGCATTTTGGATAAGTCTCTTACTGTAGCACAATCTAATCTATCACCTATGGACCCTTCCTCAACCAACCAAAAGAACCTACATACCACTGAATCAAGAGTCCCCCCCTATGATAATGTTAAACAACACCAATCAAGAATGCTACAAGCATATAGAAGCTCTGTTGCTAAAATCTTCAGTTGCTTCTTAACTAGAGCTCTCTTTACACATGCCCTTGCTCCATCATGTTCCCCTTTTCCATGGCCAGACTTAAAAAACTCCAAATATGAGGCATCCCCCTCTCTACATGCATTGTACACAACCAATAAAACATACAAGCATTTTTTAATTGACCTGTATAGTTGTATGACCAAATGATATGTCTATCCATAGTAATTGCATGCTCATGTAAGAAATCAAAATAATTCTTGAAACAATGTTGCACAAACTTGTGAGAGTGAGATCTATCATCACTCATATAAAAATGATACTCTCCAATAATCTTCTGATCATCTTTTGCACTATCAGGGGCATGTCTATATGTTATGTGAATGAAAATAACAATCTGAATGGAGTTGTAATCTCAGATTATGTCTCATTTTGAGGTTGTATTGTGTAGTTCTTAGAAAAATCAACAACTGATATAATAGTGCCAATGGGAAAAGTCTCCTAACACATTCTAAATTGTTGATCCAACCACTGAGACCTATGACTATGTCTTGCATACTTGTAGAAAATATTTGCCTTGAAATCTGAAATAAAACTAGCCACACTGATATCTTTTCCAACCAAATTCACATCTAGAGCTCTCACCCCCACTCTTCAATATGTATTTCACCATTTCATATACCTCTTTCTTCACTATTTTCTTTCCAAGATCTTGTTTGCACCCCTCATGGAAACATGTGTCAAACTTGGATAAGCTACCACATTTTGAACACTTCTCATTTAAGCAAGCATTTCTGTAAAAGAAACAACCATCAACTCTACAACATAAAAGCTGATCTAGTAAGTCTCTTGATGATTTTGGAAGCCCACTAGCACCACAATCCTCCAACATTTCTTTACTATACAAAGTACAACAGATGGAGTGTAATAGTTCATGGTGCATAGAAAATTCAACATGATATTTGTAACAACATGTAGTGCCTCTCCCATTTGACTTTTGTAAGTCATCCTAATGGATGCAACCTTGATGATCTTTTGTTGTGATGGGATTATGATTGTGACCTTGAGTGGTCTACACCGTTCAGGTGTTTCGATTTATGTTTCTGTATCTATTGCTTTGATTATGCTTTTGACTGATCTTTGAGATTATGAGGTGATTTTTGTGTTTTTGGGTTTTCGGGCTTTTTATGTGATTTATTTTAATTTCTGGCAGCTTTTCCATAGATGAATTCCTATTTATAGGAATAGCCTATTTTTGTTTGGGTCGATTCGGGGTTTAACTAGATTGGCTGGTTAAATGCCCTAATCGATTATTAACCCAAAAAGTGAATAAGTATCCAAATAGGAATTTAATTCCTCACTTCTCACTTTCAAATTGGAAAGTTGGAGAGTAAAACCCAAAATCTTCTTCATGAGGATTTACTGTTTTGTTCATTGTGGGAGCTACAACTGTGGGATCGTCGTGAAGTTGGGCTCGTTGGATCCAACTCGGAGAAACCTTGGATTACCGTGATTTTCAGCTACTTCTGCAGGATATTTATTTTATGGTTCAGATTCCCGTTTTGCCCTTTTTGCTATGAGGTAGGGCTTTCCCATTTTATTGTTTCTGCTTTGTTTCTACTTCTATTTTTGGTAGCCGTTTGTTTGGAGGTTGAGAACTAGTGTTCCCCTCCGTTTATGTATGCTAGTTCTACCCGATTGGGCGAGTATGAACATTTCTCTATTTTTTGGGATGAGAAATTAGGATTTTATGCCGTTATGCTAGCTGTTTTTGCATACGGTGTCTGATTCCATTTATTTTTGGATTTTTGGAGTTTTTGAACCCAAAGACCAAATGGGTTTTAATTTTGAAGTTTTCCAAATTTTTGGAGTTTTTACCTCATTTTGCGTGCTGCCCTATTTTCTCGAGTTTGCTTGGCACAATGTGGGTCGTGGACCTGGATGATCTGTTTGGATATCTATTAGACCACTATTGTACCTTTTGTTGCATTGGGATGCATGTCACACCTGTACTCCTGACTTTGTGTTCGGTTGAGTGACTTGTTACCTGTTATGGTTTCTTTTGGACCTTTGCTTTTGTTTATGAATGCTAGGATTCGTGTAGAATCCATACTCTTAGATTGAGGCTGATTGAGTGAGTTCATGATGTTTGGTCTTGTTGCATCATTGGGATTCTTGTAGAATCCATACTCTTGGATTGAGGCCGATTGAGTGATTTAATGATGGATGGTTTTATTGGCTTTGGGATTTGTGTAGAATCCATCCTTCCCATGTTGCTTTCAATTGGGTGTTTTATTTGCATTATGTCCTCATTCTTGTCCTTGTGTTATGATATTTGTGATGGTGGTGTGCCACACACGAGTACGTGTGCATACATTTGTTGGGTGACCTTCAAGGCCCAATCTTCTGTGGATTTGCCAGAAGTTATGATCATTGGGGTTGGGATGGGAGTATGCATGACCATGGGCACTTGTTGTAGGATGAGCATGGGTAGGGTAGGGTAGCATCTGGAGGGGGCTTTTATCTCGCAGCTTGGCGTTCATGGCGCCAAAGGTTGACGGAGGATAAGAAGTTTTAAGCAAGTGATAACTAAATAAAATGTGTGATTGTTAATAAAACTTAAGATAAGTAAAATGTGTGAGCACCCAATTAAGTTCGAGGACACAATGTGTGAGAACCCGTTTAAGTTTGAGGACACACGATCTGAGCTTGGGCTTTTTGATGCCAAGTGACTCTTCAAGATGTCAGCCCCTACATAGTAGCCTATTGAGTGTCTGACCAGGACCTTTACTTCTTGCATTGTCTTAGTTTCTTGGTTTAGCCATCATACTGTCTGGCATGAGTGTTAGCCTTGGATGTTGTGCTTTATGTGTGTTTGTGGTTGGATCATTATCTCCATCAGCATGGTGGGTGTGGACCTATGGGTGCCACGTGGTTGGGAGGTGTAGCTACCTTCACCACTACTAGGGATTAGTGTACAGAGACAATCTTTTGTCCTCATGCAACCATTGCTGGATGTCTTCATTTAGTACTTTGAGTTTCGGAGTATGCTTTCTTTTGATTTATGCTTTCATTGGGATGCTTGTATATCATGTTTAGATGATGTTATTTTATTTGGCGCATTCCCTTATTATGATGTTTAGCGTATGATTAGATGATGTGATTTTCTTTAGTAGTATATCTATTACTTACTGTTGTTTAGCATGTGATAGGTGATGTTATCTACTGTAGGATTATCTTATGCATTATCACTAGCATGTTAGATTTTCTTATGCTGTTATTGTGCATGTTTTAGTAGTGACGTCCCTAATATGATAGTACTGACGATTTGGTCGGTGTCTTGGGATGTTACGCGCAAGGGATGGCTAGGACCCACGATGGTCTTATGATGCTATTGGCGATTGGGAGGAACCATGTACTTAGTTTGGTTATTTAGTTCACTGCGATGTTTATTTCACTGTGTTCTTTGCTGCTATAGTTTAGATGGATAGATGTTCTCCTTTCTGTGTTCTTGCACTCGAGTGTTCATTCCTCGAGCCTTTGTGGATCTAGTACTCCCTAGTGTGGAGGTTCTTTGCTCTTTCTTTGGTCCTTTTTTCTTCTGGGAGTGTTTTCGTGTTTCTATGGGCGACATTTGTTCAACATGGTGCGACACTTTAAAAAGTATCGCACGCCCATGCAAACTATGTTGTATGACACTGTAAAGTATTGCACGCCTTCTTGAGAAATGTTGTATGACACTGGAAGAGTGTCGCACGCCTTCTTGAGAAATGTTGTACGATGCTGAAAAGTGTCGCATGCCTTCTTGAGAAATGTCGTACCACACTGGAAGAGTGTCGCACGCCTTAAGGAAAAGTATCGGCCTCCCTTAGTAAAAAGTGTCGCACGATTTTTGTGAAAAACCTGTGTGCCATCAGCAGACACGTTTGTTCGTGATCCGATCTTTTTGAGAGTTGTTTTGGATACCCTTTTGGGCGTTCTTCGACCCTATGTTGTTGCATTTTGCATTCTATTGGTTTCTCTTGAATGCAATTTTTTGTGTTCTCTTGTTGTCTCTTGGGGTTTAAAATATATCGTTTAAGTATAATATATATTTTAATATATGCGAAAAATCATTTGAGATAGGTTTCAGACCTCTCAGAGATAAGTTATGGATTTTAGGAAATTTTAGGGCTTCAAAAATCCAAACTTAGCCAATTTTCAGGGCTTCAGGATTTCAGGCTTAGCCAAATTTTGGGATTCTGCATTTTACCCCAGCTTGGTGTTTTGTTGATGAGTGGTCATTTCTTGTGACCTCATCTTGTTGTGGTGGTTGTTGGCTTTTTTTTGGGTGTGTTAGTTGGGTAGTGGCGTTCGAAGATTCGTTGGTTGCCAGGATTGTGTTGAAGTCTTCTGTTGCGATCTTTGTGATACCTGTATGATGTTGTCTTGTGCATTCATACTTGTAAAAAAAAAATATCTTGGCTTTATTTGAATCCTTTTTTCCAAGGATACCCGGGTGGGGCATTACACAACATGTATTTCAAATTTTGAGTGGCACACAATAAAATGGCTTCAAAGATTCAAAAGCCCTTTGTGATATATGAAGACTTGGATGACTCTCTCTAAATTTTTTGAATAACATAGTTTGACTTACCTCCAAATAGTGTTTAGGATGTGGTGTGTAGTTTCTGATGCCAATTTTCAATTTTAACACGTCTTTAGTATTGGGTGATACTCATGAGCTAGAGTGCCAAAATTGTACAATTTTTTCCTTCACATCATTGGATAGCTTCTTATAAAAATGTGGAAGTCTCCCGCCAAATGCCCATGTTTCATTTTGAAGAGCATCATCAATTTCTTGTCAACTAAGTGCTCTTCTCAAAGTAGTATGATTTAGATTCAAATCAATACAAGTTTTTCTCATATATCTACCCTTTCTCAAATGATGACTTACTAGAGAGATTGTAACAACACTTCAAGCAGCTCTATTATCCTTCTCGCTACTATTTTTTCCAATGCTATTGAGAGCACTAAAAAGATTCTTCACAATAATGGCATTTCTTTCCAACTTTTTATGGACACGAAACTTCAATTTGGAAAGCATAGGTCTCATCTTTTACATCTTTAATAAGTTGATGAAAAGCTAACATTGCTCCACCACTATCTTGTTGCCGAAAAACATCTTATATAGTCTTAAAGCCCATAACCGAATGGTTCTTTCTAATTTTTTCCCTTAAAAACTAGTAATAACCATTTCATCAATTTCAATTATCCATTTTGGTCTTCTAGAATCTTCATGTCAGTTATAATTAGGAGATATGTAAGGTTCTTGTGCATTAGGTTCCTCTGCATTGTCATGTTCGACATGGTAAATTATGCAATTTACATTATGACCTGGTAGCATTTCATCCTTGAAATTTTCATTCTCTAAATTTTTAATTCCAGCATTATCATTTTCAATTGGTACATTTTCATTCCCCAACTGTAGATATTCATTATCTAACTCTATAATCTCACCTTCGACTAATTCACCATCAACTTGACAGACATTTAACATACCTTGTCTTTTCCTTCGATGTTCCATTTTGTCCATTTCCCTATATGATGCAATGTCTTCATTGGATACTTTCCTTTTGCATTTAGCCTTTCAACAACTACGACTCCCCATTTAGATGACAATATCGGACTACGGTTATATTATGAAATTTTTTTTGGTTGGTTGGGCCCCAAAACGTGAATTTTTTTAAAACCTATGAAAAAGACACCCAAAAAGTGATGTTCTTGGATTTGCAGTGATACAGAATATTTGGGGAAATCATGCTAGTATATCAGATATCTGATATGATATCGGATATCCAATTTCATATCATATATCAAATTTCATATCGGATATCTGATATCTATCCAAAAAAACTTGGAGGCAAAAATAAATTTGTGGGTTATGATATAATTTGAGTTTATGAATTATAAGTTATTTTAGTTATCTGACTATGTAAAGATATAATATTATATAAGAATGTAACATAATGATATAATATATAATAATATATTATTTTATTATTATTATAATCTATAAATATAATATATATTATTATTATTTTTCCTATATTTTTATTAAATATAATAACATAATATTATATATGTTATTAATATATATTATTATTATTATGACCTATGTTATTAATATATAATTATATATTATGTTATTTATATTATATTCTATAAATATAATATAAATATTAATATTAGAATCATTCATATGGTTGAAGGGCATCATAGAGTGACCTATGACCCCCTTCGACCCATTACATAATGACATATGTCCCAAGGGCTCCTAGGACCCCTTGGGACATATTAGAACCGTTCATATGGGTCAAAGGGGGTCATCGGTCGCTCTATGGCCCCCTTTGACATATTCCATGATGACATATGTCCCTACAGGTCCTAAGATCCCTAGAGACATATTAAAATCATTCATATCAGTCAAAGGGTGTCATAGGTTCCCCCTTCGACACATTCCATGATAATATATGTCCCTAGGGGTCCTAAGAACCTTAGGGACATATTAGAATTGTTCATATGGGTCAAAGGGGGTCATAGGCCACCTTCCACCCATTAAATGATGACATATGTCACTAGGGGTCCTAGGAACCCTAGGGACATATTAGAATTGTTAATATGGGTCAAAGGGGGCCATAGGGTGGCCTATAAACACCTTCCACACATTACATGATGACATATGTCCTTAAGGTTCCTAGAACCCCTAGGGAATATTATAATCATTCATATGGATCGAATGGGGTCATAGGTCCCTTCCACCCATTACATGATGACATATATCCCTAGGCATTCTAGGATGCCTAAGGACATTTTAGAATCATTCATATGGGTTGAATGGGGTCACAGGGTCACCTATGACCCCCTTCGACACATTCTATGATGACATATTAGAATCGTTCATATGGGTCGAAGGGGGTCACAAGCTGACCTATGACCTCTTTCAACACTTTACATGACGACATATGTCCCTAGAGGTTCTAGGACCCCTAAAGACATATTAGAATCAATCATATGGGTCAAAGGGGGTCATATGACCCCTTTCGACCCATTCCATGATGACATATGTCCCTAGGGATCCTAGGACCCCTAGGGACATATTAAAATCGTTCATATGGGTTAAAGGGGGTCATAGGGTGACCTATGACCCCCTTCCACCTATTAAATAATGATATATGTCCCTAGGGGTCCAAGGACCCCTAGGGACATATTAGAATCATTCATATGTGTCGAAGGGGGTTATAGAGTGACCTATGAGCCCCTTCCGCCTATTACATGACAACATATGTCCCTAGGCATCCTAAGACCTCAAAGAAAATATTAAAATTGTTAATATGGGTCGGAGGGGGTCATAGGATGACCTCTAACCCCCTTCCACCCATTACATGATGACATATGTCCCTACGGGTCCTAGGATCCCTAGGGACATATTAGAATCATTCATATGGGTTTAACCCTATGACCCCCTTCGACACATTCCATGTCAAAATATGTCCCTAGGGGTCCTAAGACCCCTGGAGACATATTAGAATCATTCATATGAATTGAAGGGGGTCATGGGGTGCCCTATGACTGCATTTGATACATTCCATGATGACATATGTCTTTATGGGTCTTGACGATATATGTCCATAAAGGTCGTATGACCCCTAGGGACATATTAGAATCATTCATATGGGTTGAATCTTTGGATCCATTACATAATGACATATGTCCCTAAGAGTCATACGACCCCTAAGGACATATTAGAATCATTTATATGGGTCGAATGTGGTCATAAGGTGACCTATGAACCCTTTCGACCAGTTACATGATGACATATGTCTCTAGAGGTTATAGGACACCTATGGACGTATTAGAATCATTCATATCAGTTAAAGGAGGTCATAGTGTGACCTATAACCCCTTTCAACCCATTTGATGATGACATATGTCCCTAGGGGTCCTAAGACCACCAGGGCAATATTATAATCATTCATATGGGTCAAGGGGGGTCATCGGGTGGTCTATGAGCCCCTTGCATACATTACATGATGACATATGTCCCTAGGGGACATAGGACCCCTAAGGACATACTAGAATTGTTCATATGGGTTGAAGGGGATTATAAGGTGATCTAAGACCCCTTTTCAACTATTACATGATGACATATGTCCCTATGAGTCCTAGGACATATTACAATTGTTCACATGGGTCGAAGGGGGTCATAGTCACCTTATGACCTCCTTTGACACATTTCATGATGACATATGTCCCTATAGGTCCTAAGACCACTAGAGATATATTAAAATCATTCATATGGGTCGAAGTGGGTCATAGGGTGACCTATAACCCCTTTCAACCCATTACATGATGACATATGTCCCTAGGGGTTCAGGGACCCTTAGGGACATACTAGAATTATTCATATTGGTTGATGGGGGTCATAGGGTGACCTATGACCCCTTTCGACCCATTTCATGATGCCATATGTCCCTAGGGGTCTTAGGAACCCTACTGACATATTATAATAATTCATATGGGTCGAAGGGGGTCATAGGGCGACCTATGACCCCATTAAACACATTCTATGATGACATATGTCCCTAAGAGTCCTAGGAACCCTAGGGACATATTAGAATCATTCATATGGGTCGAACTGGATCATAGGGTGACCTATGACCCCCTTTGACACATTACATGATGACATATGTCTCTAGGGATCCTCAGACCCCTAGAGACATATTAGTATCATTCATATTGGTCGAAGGGGGTAATACGGAAACCTATGACCCCATTCGACCCATTACATGATGACATATATCCCTAAGGGTGCTAGGACACCTAGAGACATTTTAGAATCATTCATATAGGTCGAAGGGTGTCATATTACCCCCCTTGACACATTTCATGATGACATATATCCGTAGTAGTCCTAAGACCCGTAGGGACATTTTAGAATCATTCATATGGGTTGAAGGGGGTCATATGGTGACTTATGACCTCCTTCAACCCATTCCATGATGACATATGTCCCTAGGGGTCCTAGGATCCCTAGGGACATATTAGAATCATTCATATGGGTCGAAGGGGGTGATAGGGTGACCTATGACCCCCTTCGACACATTCTATAATGACATATGTCCCTAGGGATTCTAGGAGTGCTAGGGACATATTAAAATTTTTCATATGGGTCGAGTAGGGTCATAGGGTGATCTATGACCCTATTCGACCCATTCCATGAAAACATATTTTCCTATGGGTCCTAGTATGCCTAGCGACATATTAGAATCATTCACATAGGAAAAAGGGTTTAATAGGATAACCTATGACCCCATTCAACATATTCCAGAATGACATATGTCCCTAGGGGTCATACAACCACTAGGGACATATTAGAATCATTCATATGGGTTGAATGGCATTATTACTCCTTTTTGACCCTTAGCATGATGACATATGACCCTAGGGGTCTTAGGAATCCTAAAGACATATTAGAATCGTTGATATCACCCTATAACAACCTTCGACAAATTACATAATGATATATGTCCCTAGGGGTCGTAGGACCCCTAGGGACAAATTGGAATCATTCATATGTGTGGAGGAGGGTCATAAGGTGACTTATTACCCCTTTTGACCCATTAGATGTCAACATAGTTCCCTAGGGATTGTAGGACCCCTAGGGATGTATTAGAATTGTACATATGGGTTGAAGCGGCTCATAGGGTGACCTATTAACCCTTTTGACCAATTCTAAGAGATCATATGTCACTAGGGTTTCTAGTACCCCTAGGGACATATTAGAATCATTCATATGGGTTGAAGGGCATCATAGGTTGGTGTATGAACTCCGTCCACCCATTAGATGATGACATATGTTCCTAGGGGTCCTAGGACCCCTAGGGACATATTAGAATCATTCATATGGCTAGAAGGTGGTCATAGGGTAACCTATGACCCCCTTCCACCCATTACATGATGACATAATTTCCTACGGGTTCTAGGACCCTTAGGGACATATTAGAATTGTACATATGAGTCGAAAAGGTTCATAGGGTGACCTATGACCTCCTTCGACCTATTACGTCATGACATATGTCCCTAGGGGTTCTAGGACCCCTAGGGACATATTAAAATTTTTCATATGGGTCGAAGGTGGTCACCTATGACCCCCTTGGACCCATTGCATGATGACATATGTCTCAATGCATCCTAGGACCCCTAAGGACATATTAGAATCATTCATATGGGTCGAAGGGGTAATAGGGTGACCTATGACACCCTTTGACATATTCTAGGATGACATATCTCACTAGAGATCCTACGACACTTAGGGAGATATTAGAATAATTCACATGGATCGAAGGGGATCATAGGGTGAGCTATGATCCCTTTTGATCCATTACATGAAGGCATATCTGTTTAGATGTCCTAGGACCCCTAGAGACTTATTAGAATCATTCATGAGGGTCGAAAGAGGTCATAGGGTGAACTATGACGTCTTTCAACACATGTCATGATGACATATGTCCCTAAGGGTCCTAGGAACCCTAGGGACATATTAGAATCATTCTTATGGGTCAAAGGGGGTCATAGGTCATACCATTACATAATGACATATGTGCTTAGGGGTCTTAAGAACCCTAAGGACATATTAAAATCGATCATATGGATTGAAGGTGATCATAGTGTGACCTATGAACTCATTCAACACATTCGATGAGAAAAAATTTCTCTAGGGGTCTTAGGAAATCTAGGGACATATTAGAATTGTTTATATGGTTTGAAACGGTTCATAGGGTGACCTATGACCTCCTTCGACACATTCCATTAGGACATATGTCCCTAAGGGTCCTAGGACCCCTAGGGACATATTAGAATCATTTATGTGAAATGAATGGGGTCATGAGGTGACCTATGACCCCTTTTGACCCATTACATGATGACATATGTTCCTAGGGGTCCTTGGACCACTATTAGAATCGTTCATATGGGTCAAAGGGGGAAATAATTTGACCTATAGAATTGTTCATATGTGTTGAAGGGGTCATAGTCACCCTATGACCCCCTTCGACCCATTCCATGATGACATATGTCCCTATGGGTACTAGGAACACTAGGGACATATAAGAAATGTTTATAATGGTTGAAGGGGGTTGTAGGGCGACCTATGACCCTATTTGACCCATTACATGATGACATATGTCCCTAGAGTTCCTAGGATCCCTATGGACATATTAGAATCATTCATATGGCTAGAATGGTGCAATAGGGTAACTTGTGTAACTTATTACCCCCTTCCACTCATTACATGATGAAATATGTCTCTAGAGGTCCTAAGAGAGCTAGGAACATATTAGAATCATTCATATGAGTCAAAGGGGGTCATACGGTGATCTATGACCCTATTCAACCTATTACATGATAACATATGTCCCTAGGAGTCCTAGGACACCTTACAACATATTATAATAGTTCATATGGGTTGAAGGGGGTCATAGGTTGATCTATGATCCCCTTCAACCCATTACATGACAAAATATGTCCCTAGGGGCCATAGGACCCATATTGACATATTACAAGCATTCATATGGGTTCACTCAAAAAAATTTATGATGACATATGGCGCTAGGGGTCCTCAAACACAAAAGAACTTAATAGAATCGTTCATATTGGTCGAAGGGGGTCATAGGATGACCTATGAGCCCTTTCGACATATTCCATGATGACATATGTCACTAAGGGTTGTAGGATACCTAGGGACATATTATAATCTTTCACATGTGTCAAATGGGGTCATAGGTCACCCTATGAGCCTCTTCAACCTATTACATGACAACATATGTCCCTAATGGCCCTAAGACCCCTAAGGACATATTAGAATCATTCATATGGGTAGAAAGGGGTCATATGACCCCCTTCGACACATTCTATGATGACATATGACCCTAGGGGTCATAGGACCCCTAGGGATATTTTAGAATCATTCATATGGGTCGAAGGGGGTCATAGGGTGACCTATGACCCTGTTCGACACATTTCATGATGACATATGTCCCTAGGGGTCCTAGGATCCCTAAAGACATATTAGAATCATTCATATGGGTTGGAGGGGGTAATAGGGTGACCTATGACACCCTTCGACACATTTTGTGATGACATATGTCCCTAGGGGTCTTAGGACCACTAGGGACATTTATGAATCGTTCATATGGGTTGACCTATGACCTCGTTCGACCCATTCCATGACAACATATGTCCTTATGGGTCCTAGTATGCTTAGGGACATATTAGAATCATTCATATGGGTTGAAGGAGGCTATAGGGTGACCTGTCACGTGCTTTGACACATTTTAGGGTGAAATATGTTCTTAGCGATCCTACAACCCCTAGGGACATATTATAATCATTCATATGGGTTGAATGGGGTCATAGGACCCTTTTGACCCATTACATGATCACATATGTCCCTAGGGGTCTTAGGACCCCTAGAGACATGTTAGAATTATTTATATCACCCTATGACCCCCTTTGACACATTCTATGATGACATGTCTCTAAGGGTCCTAGTACCCCTAGAGAAATATTAAAATCGTTCATATGGGTTGAAGGGAGTCATAAGTTGACCTATGACTCCTTTTGAATCATTACATGATGACATATGTCCCTAGGGGTCTTAGGACCCCTAGTGACGTATTAGAATTCTACATATGGATTGAAGGGGCTGATAAGGTTACGTATTACCCCTTTCAACCAATTCCATGAGAAAATATGTCCCTAAGGGTCGTAGGACCCCTAGGGTCATATTAGACTCGTTCATATGGGTCGAAGGGTGTCATAGGTGACCTATGACCCCCTTCCACCCATTACATAATGACATATATCCCTAGGGTTCCTAAGACCCCTAGGGACATATTAGAAACATTCATATATGTTGAACAGGGTCATAGGCTGACCTATGACCCTCATCCACCCATAAAATGACAACATACATCATTAGGGATTGTAGGACCCCTATTTAAATATTAGAATTGTTCTTATGGGTCAAAGGGGTTCATAGCATGACCTATGACACCCTTCAACACATTCCATGAGTACATATGTTTCTAGGTGTACTAGGAACGCTAGGAACATATTAGAATCATTCATATGAGTCTAATGGCATCATAGGGTGACTTATGACCCCTTTTGATCCATTCCATGATAACACATGACCCTAGCGTTCCTAGGACCCCTAGGAATAGATTAGAAATATTAATACGAGTCGAAAAAGGTCATAGGGTGACCTATGACCCCCATACACCCATAACATGATGACATACATCCATAGGGGTCCTAGGACTCCTATTTACATATTAGAATTGTTCTTATGGATCAGAGGGGGTCAAAAGTCAAGAAACATTCTATGACAACATGTCCCTATAGGTCCTAGGATCCCTAGGGAAATATATAATCATGAAATGTATAGAAGGGGTTCATAGGACATCCTATGACCTCCTTCGACCCATATGAACTATTCTAATATGTCCCTAGGGGTCCTAAGACCCCTAGCGATATATAAGAAATGTTCGTATGGTACAAAGGGGGCCATAGGGTAACTTATGACCCTTTCATCTCATTACATGACAACATATCTCCCTAAGGGCCCTAAGACCCTTAGGGACATATTAGAGGTGATCATATGGGTCGAAGTAGGTGATATGTCCTTCGACACATTCCATAAGGACATATTTTCCTAGGGGTCCTAGGACCCCTAAGGACATATTAGAATTCTTCATATGGATCAAAGGGGTTCATAGGGTGACCTATGACCCCCTTCGACACATTTCATGAGTACATATGTTGCTAGGTGTACTAGGACTACTAAGGATAAATTAGAATGACCTATTACCCCTTTTGACCCATTCCATGATAATACATGACCCTAGGGGTCCTAGGACCCATAGGGACATATTAGAATCATTCATATCGGTCGAAAATGGACATAGGGTGGCCTATGACCTCCTTCCACCTATTACATGACAACATATGTCCCTAGGGGTCGTAAGACCCATAAGAACATATTAGAATCGTTCATATGGGTTGAAGGGGGTCATAGCGTGACCTATGACCCCGTTCCACCCATTATATGATGACATATGTCCCTAGGGGTCCTAGGAGCCCTAGTGACATATTAGAATCATTCATATGGGTTGAAGGGGGTCATAGGGTGACCTATGACCACCTCCCACTCATTACTTGAAGATATATATCCCTAGGGGTCACAGGAACCCTAGGGATACATTACAATTTTTCATATGGGTAGAAGGGGTTCATAAAGTGAGCTATCACACCCTTTGACACATTTCATGATGACATATGTCCCTAGGGGTCTTAAGACATTTAGGGATATATTAGAATCATTCATATGGGTCGAAGGGAATCATACGGTGACCTATGACAACCTTCGATCCATTACATGATAACATATCTCTTTAGGGTTCGTGGGATCCCTAGGGACATATTAGAATCATTCCTATGGTTTCGACACAATTTGTGATGACATATGTCCCTAGCATTCCTATGACCCCTAGGGACATATTAGAATCAGTTGTATGGGTGGAAGAGGGTGATACGGTAACATATGACTCTTTTTGTCCCATTACATGATGACATATGTCCCTAGGGGTCCTAAGACACATAGGGACATATTAAAATTGATCATATGGGTCGAATGGGGTAGTAGGGTGACCTGTGACCCCTTTCGACCGACTACATGATGACCTATATCCCTAGAGCTCCTAAGACCCATAGGGACATATTAGAACCGTTCAAATAGGTCTAAGGGGGTCATAGACACCTTATGAACCCATTCGACACATTCCATGATTAAATATATCCATATGGGTCCTAGGACCCCTAGGGATATATTAGAATCATTCATATGGGTTGAAGGGGGTCATAGGGTGATCTATGACAACCTTTGACACATTCGATGATGACATATGTCCCTAAAAGACCTAGAACATCTAGGGAGATATTAGAATCATTCATATAGGTCAAAGGGGCTCGTAGGGTGACTTATGATCCCCTTCTACACATTATATAATGACATATCTCTTTAGAGTCCTCAGACCCCTAGAGACATATTAGAATCTTTCATATGGGTCGAAAGAGAAAATAGGGTGATCTATGACCCCCTCTGACACATTCGATGATGACATATGTCCCTAAGGGTCCTAGGACTCCTAAGGACATGTAAAAATTGTTCCTATTGATCGAAGGGGGTCATAGGGTGACCTATGAACCCCTTCCACCTACTAAATGATTACATATATTCGTAGGGGTCTTAGGAACCTTAGGGACATATTAGAATAATTCATATGGGTAGAAAGGGGTCATAGGGTGACCTATGACCCCCTTCCACCCATTTCATGATGGCATATGTCCGTAGGAGTCCTAGGACACCTAGGGGCGTATTAAAAATGTTCATATGGGTCAAAGGTGGTTATAGGGTGACTTATGACCCCCTTCGACCCATTCCATGATGACATATGTCCCTATGGGTCTTAGAACCCATGGAAACATATTAGAATTATTCATATTGTTCGAAGGGGTTCATATTCCATGATGACATATGTCCCTAGGGGTCCTAGGACACCTAGGGACATTAATAGAATCATTCATATGGGTCAAAAGTAATCATAATGTGACCTATGACTCCTTTTGTCCCATTACATGATGACATATGTCCCTATGGGTCCTATGACACCTAAGGACATATTAAAATCAATCATATGGGTCCTTTCAACACATTCCATGAGGACATATGTCCCTAGGGTTCCTTGGACCCCTAGGGACATATTTAATTGTCCATATGGGTTGAAGGGGTTTATAGGGTGACCTATGATCCACTTTGACACGTTTTGTGAGGACATATATCCCTAGCCATCTGAAGACCCCTAGGGACATTTTAGAATCATTCATATGGGTCGAATGGAGTCATAAGGTGACCTCTGACCCTATGACCCCTTTTGACCCATTACATGATGACATATGTCCTTAGAGGTCCTTGAACCCCTAAAGACATATTAGAATTGTTCATATAGATTGAAGGGGGTCATAGTCACATTATGACCCCTTTCAACCTATTCCATAATGACATATGTCACTATACTTCCTCGGACCCCTAGGGACATATTAGAATCATTCATATGGGTCAAAGCGGGTCAAAGGGTGACCTATGACCCACATGATGACATAGGTCCTCTAGGGACATATTAGTATTGTTCATATGGATTGATGGGGGTCATAGGCTGACCTATGACCCCTTTCAATGCATTTAAAAATGACATATGCCCCTAAGGGTCCTAGGACCACTAGTGACATATTATAATAGTTCATATGGGTCGAAGGGGGTCATAGGGTGACCTATGACCCCCTTCTACACATTCTATGACAACATATGTCCCTAGGCATCCTAAAACCTCTAGGGACATATTAGAATCATTCATATGGGTCGAAGGGCATCATAGGGTCACCTATGACCCTATTTGACATAATCTAGGATGACATATGTCCATAGGGGTCCTACAATCCTTAAGGACATATTAGAATCATTCATATGGGTTAAAAGGGGTCATAGGTCCCTTTTCACCCATTACATGATGAGATGTGTCCCTATGTGTCCTAAGATGCCTAGGGACATGTTAGAATTATTTATATCACCCTATGACCACCTTCAATAGATTACATTTTGACATATGTCCCTAGAGGTCCTAGGGACACATTAGAATCATTCATATAGATTGAAGGGGGTCATAAGGTGACCTATGACCCCTTTCCACCCATTACATGATGAGATATGTCCCTCGAGGTCTTGGGACCCTTAGGGACATATTAGAATCATACATATGGGTTGAAGGGGCCCTAGTACCTTCAGGGACATATTAGAATTGTTCATATGGGTTGAAGGGGGTCATAGATTTGCTTATGAACCCTGTCCACCCATTAGATGATGACATATGTCCCTAGGGACATATTAGAATCATTCATATGGGTCGAAGGGGGTCATAAGGTGACCTATGACCCCCTTCCACCCATTATATGATGACATATGTCACCAAGGGTCCTAGAACCCATCGAGACATATTAGAATCAATCATATAGGATGAAGGTAGTTATAGGGTAACCTACGACCCCCTTCAACCCATTACATGATGACATATGTTCCTAGGGGTCCTAAGAGACCTAGGGACATATTAGAATTGTTCATATGGGTTGAAGGGGGTCATAGGGTGACCTATAACTCCCTTCCAACCATTAAATGATGACATATACTCCTAGGGGTCCTAAGATCCCTAGGAACATATTAGAATCATTCATATGGGTCAAAGGGGGTCATAGGGTGCCCTGTGACACGCTTTGAACATATATCCCTAGGGATACAATAACCCTTAGGAACATATTAGAATTGTTCACATGGGTTGAAGGGGGCAATAGGCTGACCTATGACACCATTCGATACATTTCATGATGACATATGTCCCTAGGGGTCTTAGGACCACTAGAGACATATTAGAATCATTCATATCGGTCGAAGCAGGTTGTAGTGTGACCTATGACTTGTTCCACCCATTTCATGATGACATATGTCATTATGGGTCCTAGGACCCCTACAGACATATTAGAATCATTCGTATGGGTTTAAGAGGGTCATAAGGTGACCTATGACCCCCTTCTACTCATTACATGATGAAATATGGGTCAAAGGGGGCGATAGGGTGACCTATGACCCCTTTTAGAAACATTCTATGATGACATATGTCCCTAGGGGTGCTACAACTACTAGAGACATATTAGAATCATTCATATGGGTCGAAGGGAGTCGTAGGGTGACCTAGGATCCCCTCTAACACATTCCATGATGACATATGTTTATAGTGGTCCTATGACGGCTAGGGACATACTAGAATCATTCATATGGGTCAAGGGGGGTCGTAGGGTGAACTAGGACCCTGTTCGACCCATTCCATTATGAAATATAGTCCTATGGGTTCTAGGATCCCTAAAGACATATTAGAATCACTCATATTAGTCGAATAGGGTCAAAGGGTGACCTGTGGCCCCCATCGGCACATTCCATGATGACATAGGTCCCTAGGGGTCATACGACCCCTTGGGACATGTTAGAATCATATATATAGGTTGAATGGGGTCATAGGTCCCTTTTGACCCATTACCTGATGACATATGTCCATAGGGGTCTTAGGAATCCTAGGTGCATATTAGAATCATTCATATCCCCCTATAAGGCCCTTCGACACATTCCATGATGATATATGTCCCTAGGGGTCCTAGAACCCCTAAGGACATATTAGAATGCTTCATATGGGGTCGAAAGGTGTCATAGGGTGACCTATGACCCACTTTGAGCCATTCCATGATGACATATGTCCAATTGTTCATATGGGTCGAAGGACATCATAGGTGACTTATGACCTCCTTCCCCCCATTACATGACAATATATGTCCCTAAGGATCCTAGGACCACTAGGGACATATTAGAATCATTCATAGGAGTCAAAGGAGGTCATAGGGTGAACTATGACCCCCTTCCCCAATTACATGATGACATATGTCCCTTGCGGTCCTAAGACCCCTAGGGATATATTAGAAATATTCATATGGGTCGAAGGGGGTCATAGGTCAACCTATGACATCCATCCACCCACAAAATGATGGCATACATCTCTAGCAGTCCTAGGATCCCTATTTACATATTATAATTATTCATATGGGTCGAAGGGGGTCATACGGTGACCTATGGCCCCCTTCGAAACATTCCATGAAGACGTATGTCTTTGCAGTTCTTAGGACCCCTAGGGACATATTAGAATAGTTCATATGGGTCGAAAGGTGTTATAGGGTGACCTATGACCCCTTCCGACCCATTATAGGATGACATATGTCCCTAGGGGTCCTAGGACCCCTAGGGACATATTAGTATTGTTCAAATGCATCGAAGGGGGTCATAGTCACCTTATGACCCCCTTTGACCCATTCCATGATGACATATGTCCCTATGGGTCCTAGAACCCCTAAGAACATATTAGAATCATTCATATGGATCGAAGGGGGTCATAGGGTGACCTATGACACTTTTTGACACATTCCATGATGACATATGTCCCTAGGGGTCCTAGGACACCTAGGGAGATATTAGAATCATTCATATGAGTCAAAAGGGATCATTAGATGACCTATGATCCCTTCAACCCATTACATGATGACATATTTCTTGAGGGGTTCTAGGACCCCTAGGGACATATTAGAATAGTTGATATGGGTCAAAGGAGGACATAGGGTGATCTATGATCCCCTTTGACACATTCCATGATGACATATGTGCCTAGGGGTCCTAGGACCCCTAAGAACATATTAGAATCGTTCCTATGGGTTGAAGGGGGTCATAGGGTGACCTATAATTTTCTTCCACCCATTACATGATGACATATATCCCTAAGGGTCCTACGACCCCAAGGGACATATTAGAATAGTTCATATGGGCTAAAGGGGGTCATTGGGTGACATATGACCCCCTTCCCCCAATTACATGACAACATATGTCCCTAAGGTTTGTAGGACACCTAGGGGCATATTAGAACTATTCATGTGGGTCGAAAGTGGTTATAGGGTGACCTATGACCCTGTTCAACCCATTCTATGATGGGTGGAAAGGGTTCATAAACTGACCTACGACACCCTTTAACACATTCCATGACGACATATGTCCCTAGGGGACCTAGGACACCTAGGGACATATTATAATCATTTATATGGGTCAAAGGGGATCATAAGGTGACCTATGACCCTTTTCATCCCATTATATGATGACATATGTTCTTAGAGGGACATATTAAAATCGATTATATAGGTTGACTAGGGTCATAGGTTGACTTATGATCCCCTTCGACACATTTGATGATGACATATGTCACTATGGGTCCTAGGACCCCTAGGGACATATTATAATTAGTCATATGGGTCGAAGGGGTTCATAGAGTGACTTATGATGCCCTTCGGGACATTCCATGAGGACATATGTCCACAGGCATCCTAAGAATCATAGGGACATATTAAAATTGTTAATATAGGTTTAAAGGAGTGATAGTGTGACCTATGACCACTTTGAACTCATTACATGAAGATATATGTACCTAGGGGTCTTAGGAACCGTAGTGACATATTAGCATATTTCATATGGGTTGAAGGGGGTCATAAAGTGACCTATTACCCTGTTCGATCCATTCCATGACAACATATGTCCTTATGGGACCTAGGACCCCTAGGGACATATTAGAATCATTCATTTGGGTTGAACGGGGTGATAGGGTGACCTTTGACAACTTTCAAGACATTAGGGCTCCTAGGACCCCTAGGGACATATTAGAATAGTTCATATGGGTCGAATGGGATCATAGGGTGAGTTATGCCCCCTTTGACAAATCCCATGATGACATATGTCCCTAAGGGTTGTACAACCCCTAGGGACATATCAGAATCATTCATATGGGTCAAAGGGAGTCACAAGGTTACAAATGATCCCCTTCAACCCATTACTTGACAACATATGTCCCTAGGGTCCCTAGGACCCCTAGGGTCATATTAGAATAGTTCATATGGGTCAAAGGGGGTCATATGACCCCCTTCCACATATTCTTTTACGACATATGTTCATAGGGTGATATATTAGAATCATTCATATGGGTCGAAGGGGGTCATAGGGTGGCTTATGACCCCCTTCCACCCATTATATGATGACATACATCCCTATGGGTTCTAGGAGCACTAAGGACATATTAGATTTATTCGTATGCTTCGAAGGGGGTCATAGGGTGACCTATGACCACCTACTACCCATTACATAATGACATATGTCCCTAGGGTTCCTACGACATATTAGAATCATTGATATGGGTCAAAGGGGGTTATAGGGAAATCTATGATCCCCTTCCACCCATTACATGACAAAATATGTCCCTAGGGGTCCAAGGACCCCTACGAACATATTAGAATCATTCATATGGGTCAAATGGTGTCATAGGATGACCTATTACCCCCTTCCACCTATTACATGACGATATATGTCTCTAGGGGTCCTAGGAGCCCTAAGAACATATTATAATTGCTCATATGGGTAGAAGGGGGTCATAGAGTGACCTATGCCCCCATTTGACTCATTACATGATGACATATGTCCTTATGGGTCTTAGGATAAATAAGAACATATTAGAATCATTCATATGGGTTAAAGGGGGTTATAGAGAGACCTATGACCTCCTTCGATGCATTACATGATGACATATGTCCTTAGGGGCCCTAGGACCCCTAGTGACATATTATATTCATTTATATGGGTTGAAGTGGGTCATGGGGTAACCTATGAGCCCCTTCAACATATTCTATGATGACATATGTTCCTAGGGGTTCTAGGATGCCTAGGGACATATTAGAATCATTCATATGCATCAAAGGGGGTCATTGGTCACCCATTACATGATGAAATATGTCCCTAGGGGCCCTAAGACCCCTAGGGACATATTAGAATCATTCATATGGGTTGAAGTGGGTCGTATAACCCTCTTCGACACATTCCATGATGAAATATGTTCGCAGGGGTCCTGTGACCCTTAAGGACATTTTATAATCATTCATATAGGTCGGACAAGGTCATAGGGTGACCTATGATCCTATTTGACACATTTCATGATGACATATGTCCCTAGGAGTCCAAGGATCCCTATGGACATATTAGAATCATTCATATGGGTTGAATGGGGGGATAGGGTGACCTATGACCTCTTTCAATCCATTTTGTGATGACATGTCCCTAGGGGTCCTTATACACCTCGAGACATATTAGAATCATTCATATGGGTTGAAAAAGGTCATAGGTCTACAATACATTATAGGATAAGATATGTTCCTAGGGATCATACAACCTCTAGAAACATATTATAATCATTCGTATGGGTTGAATGGGATCATAGGACCCTTTTGACCCACTACATGATGATATATGTCCTAAGACCCCAAGGAACATATTAGAATTGTACATATGGGTTGAAGGGGCTCATAGGGTGATCTATTACTACTTTTGATCAATTCCATGAGAACTTATGTCCCTAAGGGTCCTAGGACCTCCAGGTTCATATTAGAATTGTTCATATAGGTCAAAGGGTGTCATAGGTGACCTGTGACCACCTTCCACCCATTGGATGATGACATATGTCATGAGGGGTCCTAGGACCACTAGAGGCATATTATAATCATTCATATGGGCTAAAGGGGGTCATAGGGTGGACTATGACCCCCTTCCACACACTACATGATGAAATATGTCTCTATGGGTTCGAGGTGTGCTAAGGACATATTAGAAATAGTCATATGGGTTGAATGGGGTCGTAGGGTGGCCTATGACCCCCATCCACCCATAACATGATGGCATATGTCTCTAGAGATCCTAAGACCTGTATTTATATATTAGAATCATTCTTATGGGTCGAAGGGGGTCATAGGTCAAGAAAAATTCCATGATGACATATGTCCCTAAAGGTCCGAGGAACCCTAGGAACATATGTCATCATGAAATGTGTCAAAGGGGAGCATAGGTCACCCTATGACCTCCTTCAACCCATAGAACTATTCTAATATGTCTTTCAACCCATATGAATTATTCTAATATGTGCCTAGGGGTCCTAGGACCCCTAGAGACATATCAGAAACATTCATATGGTACGAAAGGGGTCATAGTGTGACTTATGACCATTTTCATCTCATTACATGATGACATATGTCCCTAGGGGTCCTAAGACCCCTAGGGACATATCAAAATCGATCATATGGATCAAAGGGGGTCATAGGTTATTTGACACATTCAATGACGACATATGTCCCTAGGGGTCCTAGGACCCCTATGGACATATTAGAATTGTTCATATGGGTCGAAGGGGTTCATAGGGTGACCTATGACCCCCTTTAATAGATTCTATGAATACATATCTTGTTAGGTTTACTAGGACCACTAGGGACATATTAGAATTGTTCATATGGGTCGAATGGTGTTATAGAGTGACCTTTGATCCCTTTCAACCCATTCTATGATGACATATGATCCTAGGAGTCCTAGGACCCCTAAGGTCATATTATAATCATTCATATGGGTTAAAGCTGGTCATAGGGTGGCCTATGATGCCCTTCCACCCATTACATGATTACATATTTTCTAAGTGGTCCTAGGACCAATAGGACCATATTAGAATCATTGATATAGGTTGAAGGGGATCATAGGCCATTCCACCCATTATATGATGACATATGTCTCTATGGGTCCTAGGACCCCTAGGGACATATTAGAATCATTCATATGGGTAGAAAGGGGTCATAGAGTGACCTATGACCACTTTACACCCCTTATACAATGACATATGTCCTTAGGGGTCCTAGGACCCCTAGTGACATATTAGAATTTATTCATATGGGTAGAAGAGAGTTATAGGGTGACCTATGACTCTCTTCAACCCATACCATGATGACATATGTCCCTATGGGTCCTAGGACCCCTAGAGACATATTAGAATCATTCATATGTGTCAAAGAGTTTCATAAAATGACCTATGGCACCCTTTGACACATTCTATGATTGCATATCTCTTTAGGGGTCATGGGACCCCTAGAGACATATTAGAATCATTCATATGATTCAATGGAGATCATAGGGTGACCTATGACCGCCTTCAACACAATCGATGATAACATATCTCTAGAGTTCTTAGGACTACTAGGGACATATTAGAATCATTTGTATGGGTGGAAGGGGGTCATAGGGTAACATATGACCTATTTTTTCTCATTACATGATGACATGTTTCCGTAGGGTTCCTTAGACAAGTACATACATATTAAAATCGATCATATGGGTTGAATGGGGTCATAGGATGACCTATGACCCCTTTTGACACATTCCATGAGGACATATGTCCCTAGGGGTCCTAGGACCCATAAGGACATATTAGAATTTTTCATATGGTTCGAAGGGGTTCATAGGGTGATCTATGACCCCCTTTGACACATTTCATGAGGACATATGTCCCTAGGCATCCTACGACCCCTAGGGACATATTAGAATAGTTCAAATGGGTCAAAGGGGGTCATAGTCACACTAAGACCCCCTTTGATCCATTCCATGATAGTATATGACCCTATGGGTCTTAGGACCCCTAGGGACATATTAGAATCATTCATATGGGTCAAAGGGGGTCATAGGGTGAGCTATGACCACCTTCAAGACATTTCGCCCCCTTCAACACATTCCATGATAACTATATGTCCCTCGAGGTCCTAGGACCGCTAGGGACATATTAAAAATGTTCATATGGGTCGAAGGGGGTCATAGGGTGACCTATGATGCCCTTCGACCCATTACATGATGACATATGTTTTTAGGGACACTAGGACACCTAGGGACATATTAGAATAGTTTATTTGGGTATAAGGGGGTCATTTGACCCCCTTCAACTTATTACATGATGACATATGTACATAGGGTGACATATTAAAATTGTTCATATGGGTCAAAGGGGTTCATAGGTTGACCTATTACCCCTTTCAACCCATTAAATGATGACATATGGACTCCTAAGGACATATTAGAATTGTGCATATGGGTTGATGGGGTTCATAGGGTGACCTATTACCCCTTTCGACCAATTTGATGAGAACATATGTCTCTTAGGGTCCTAGTAACCCTAGGGACATATTAGAATTATTCATATGGGTCGAAGGGGGTCATAGGTTGGCCTATGAACTTCTTCCACCCATTACATGACAACATATGTCCATAGGGGTCCTAGGACACCTAAGGACATATTAAAATCATTCATATGGGTCGAAGGAGGTCATAGGTCACCAATTAAATGATGACATATGTCCCTAGGGGTCCTAGGACCCCTAGTGACATATTAGAATCATTCATGTGGGTGGAAGGGGGTCAAAGGGTGACCTTTGACCCCCTTCAACCCATTACGTGATGACATATGTCTGTAGGGGTCTTAGGACCGCTAGGGACATATTATAAATTTTTATACAAGCCAAGGGGGTCATAGGTCACCCTATGAACCCCTTCCACTTATTACATGATGATATATGTCCTTAGGGATCCTAGGACACCTAGGCACATATTAGAATCATTCATATGGGTTGAAGGGGGTCGTATTATGACCTGTGACACCCATCGACCCATTACATAATGACATATGTCTCTAAGGGTTCTTGGAGTCATAAGAACATAGTTTAATCATTGATATGGGTTGAAGTGGGTGATAAGGTGACCTATGACCCCCTTTGACTAATTCCAAAATGACATATATCCTTAGGAGTCTTAGGACACCTAGGGATATATTAGAATCATTCATATGGGTTGAAAGGGGTGATAGGGTGACTTATGACCCCCTTCGACACATTTCATGAGGACATATGTCCCCTAGGGTCCTATGACTGCTAGGGACATATTAGAAATGTTCATATTGGTCAAAAGGCCCTATGACCCCGTTCGACCCATTCCATGATGACATATGTCCCTATAGGTTGTAGGACCCCTAGGGACATATTAGAATCATTTATATGGGTCAAAGGGGGTCATAGGGTGATGTTTGACCCCCTTCGACATATTCTATGATGACATATGTCCCTAAGGGTCCTACGACACCTAAGGACATATTAGAATTATTCATATAGGTTGAATAGGATCATAGGTCCCTTTTGACCCATTACATGATGACATATGTCTTTAGGGGTCCTAAGACTCCTAGGGACATATTAGAATCATTCATATAACCATATTACCCCCTTCAACACATTCCATGATGACATATGTCCTTAGGGATCCTAGAACCCCTAAGGACATATTAGAATCATTCATATGGGACGAAGGGGGTCATAAGTTGACCTATGTCACCTTTCGACCCATTACATGATGACATATTTTCCTAGGGCTCCTAGGACACCTAGGGACATATTAGAATTGTTCATATGGGTGGAAGAGACTTATAGGGTGATGTATGACCTCTTTTGACCTATTACATGAGAACATATGTCCCTAGGGGTCCTAGGTCCACTAAAGACATATTATAATCATTCATATGGGTCGAAGGGGGTCATGGGGTGGCCTATGACCCTCTTCTACCTATTACGTTATGACATATTTTTTTAATGGTCCTAAGACCCCTATGGACATATTAGAATCGTTCATATAGGTCAAAGGGGGTCATAGTGTGACCTATGGCCCCCTTCCACCCATTACATGATGACATATGTCCCTAGGGGTTCTAGGACCCCTAAAGACATATTAGAATCATTCATATGGGTTGAAGGGGGTCATAGTGTTACCTATCACCCCCTTCCACCTATTACATGATGACATATGTCCCTACGGGTGCCAAGACCCCTAAATACATATTAGAATCATTCATATGGGTCATTGGGTGTCATAGAGTGACCTATGACTACCTTTCATGCATTACATGATGACATATGGCTATAGGGGTCATAAGACCCCTAAGGACATATTATAATCATTAATATGGGTTGAAGGGGGTGATAGGGTGACCTATGACCCCCTTCCACCCATTACATGACGACATATGTCCCTAGGGGTCCTAGGACCCCTAGGGACATATTAGATTTGTTTGTAGTCATTACATGATGACATATGTCTCTAGGGGTCCTAAGACCCCTAGGCACATATTAGACTCATTCATATGGATCGAAGGGGGTCATATGGTGACCTATGACCCCCTTGACCCATTCTGTTATGACATATGTCCCTAAGGGTCTTAGGTCCCCTAAGAACAAATTAGAATCTTTAATATGGGTCGAAGGGGGTGATAGGGTGACCTATGCCTCCCTTTGACCCATTACATGGTGACATATGTCCCTAGGGGCCCTAGAACCCCTAGTGACATATTATAATCATTCATATGGGTCAAAAGAGGTCATAGGGTGACCTATGACCCCCTTCAACACATTCTGTGATGACATATGTCCCTAGGGGTCCTAGGACCCCTAGGGACATATTAGAATTGTTCATATGGGTCGAATGGGGTCATAGGGGGACCTATGACCCCATTCGATACATTTCATGATAACATATGTCCCTAGGGGCCCTAAGACACCTAGGAACATATTAGAATTGTTCATATGCATCGAAGGGGGTCATAGGTCCCTTTGACCAATTATATGATGACATATGTCCCTAAGAGCCCTAGGACCCCTAGGGATATATTAGAATTGTTCATATGTGTCGAAGGGGGTTATATGACACCCTTCGACACATTCCATGATGACATATGTCCTTAGGGGTCCTAGGATCCCTAGAGACATTTTATAATTGTTCATATGGGTTGAAGGTAGTTATAGGTTGACCTATGACCCCCTTCAACCCATTCCATGATGACATATGTCCCTAGGGGTCCTAGGATCTCAAGGGACATATTAGAATTGTTTATATGGATCGAAGGGGGTGATAGGGTGACCTATGACAGACTTCGACACATTCCATGATGACATATGTCCTTAGGGGTCCTAGGACCACTACATATTAGAATCATTCATATGCGTCGAAAAAGGTCATAAGGTGACCTATGACCCCATTTGACACATTCCATGATGACATATGTCCCTATGTGTCCTACTATTCCTAGGGACATATTAGAATCATTCATATGGGTTCGATCCATTCTAGGATTACATATGTCACTAGGGGTCCTACGACCCCTAGGGACATATAGAATCATTCATATGAGTTGAATGGGGTCATAGATCCCTTTTGACCCATTAGATGATGACATATCTCCCTAGCGGTCCTAAGACTCTTAGGGACATATTAGAATCATTCATATCACCCTACAACCCCCTTTGACACATTCCATGATGACATATGTCCTTAGGGGTCCTAGGACCCCTAGGGACATATTAGAATTGTTCATATGGGTTGAAGGGTGTCACAAGGTGACCTATGACCCCTTTTAACCCATTACATGATGATATATGTCCCTAGGGGTCCTATATTAGAATCGTACATATGGGTTGAAGGGGCTCATAGGGTGACCTATTACCCTATCGACCCATTCCATGAGAACAGATGTCCCTAGGGGTCCTAGTATGCCTAGGGACATATTAGAATATTTCATATGGCATTTCATGGTGACATATGTTCCTAGGGGTCCTAGGACTGCTAGGGACATATTAGAATCATTCATATGAGTCGAAGGGGGTGATAGGGTGACTTATGACCTCGTTCGACCCATTCTATGATGAGATATGTTCCTATGGGTCCTAGGACCGCTAAGGACATATTACAATCACTCATATACCTATTACCCCTTTTGATGCATTCCATGATGACATATGTCCCTTGTGGTCCTAAGACCCCTAGGTACATATTAGAATCATTCAAATGGGTTAAAGGGGGTCATATGACCCCTTTCAACCCATTCCATGATGATATATGTCCCTAGGTGTCCTAGCACCCCTAGTGACATATTATAATCATTCATATGGGTTGAAAGGGGTCATAGGGTGGCCTATGACCCCCTTCCTCCCATTACATGATGACATATGTCCCTTGGTGTCCTAGGACGTCTAGGGACATATTAGAATCATTTATATGGGTTAAAGGGGTTCATAAGGTGACCTATGACCCGCTTCCACCCATTACATGATGACATATATTCTTAGGGGTCCTAGGAACCCTAGGGACATATTAGAATCATTCATATGGATTGAAGGGGGTGATACTATTACCAATGACCCCCTTCAACACATTCCATCATGACATATGTCCCTAGGGGTCCTAGGACCCCTAGGGACATATAAGAATCATTCAATAGGTTGAAGCAGGTCATAGGGTGACCTATGACCCCCTTCGACACATTCCATGATGATGTATGTCCCTAGGGATCTTAGGACCCCTAAGGAAATATTAGAATCATTCATATGGGTCGAAAGGGGCCATAAGGTGACCTATGACCCCTTTTGACCCATTACATGATGACATATGTCCCTAGGGTTTTTAGGACCACTAGGGACATATTAGAATCATTCAAATGTGCTGAGGGTTGTCATATGACCCCGTTTGATCCATTCCATGATGGTATATGTCCCTAGGGGTCCTAGCGCCCCTAGTGACATGTTATAATCATTCATATGGGTCGAAGGGGGTGCTAGATTGATCACCTTTTGCAATCAGATTTCCATTTGTATCATATATCTTGGCTGATTGGTTTTCAAATTAAAAAATTATAATTTAATCCTTCAACATAACAATTATTCTCACACAAAACCTTATCTGTAAGCTTAGTAGACTCTTTTCCTTTTATTGAACATGGTTCATCATTACCAAATCTTATGGTATTTCCATCATAACAAGTTAAGGTAATGAACTTACTTTTGTCTACAATCATGTGATGTGAACATCCACTATCAATGATCATTTTTTCATTCTTGTTCACACAAGTCATAAGTATAGTAGCCTCATCCTCATCTAATTCATCCTTCATTGCAACATATACCACTTCATCATCATTTTCACTAGAGTTGCTTTCATCAGCAAGATAGCATGACTTCTTTCCTTTATCTCTGTAGTCTCTTCAATCATCTTCTCTTCTATTTTTGTACTTGTTCCCTTCTCTAGAGTTTTTCTTCTATGTACATCTTGCTACAATATGACTAAATTCATTATAATTAAAACAAATTATAGGTAGCTTACCGTTGAATTTTTCTTTTCCTTTATTGAATCTTCTTTCCAGCAATGCTTCCAATTGTTCAATATCTTCCTCATCTGTACTATTTTCACTAGATGCATACTTTATCTTTCTTTTCTTCTTCTTGGGCTTTACCTCCTTAGAATCCTTCAATAACAATTTGGCTTTGAAAGCTAATTCAATACTCTCTAGTCTATAGCTGTCAAAATTAGATAACTCAAATGCAATGAGTCTACCTACTATACCTTCAAGGGTTAGATCATTTCCTGGCATACATCTTAACTCTTGAATTGTAGATACTCTAATGGCATATATAGGTAAAAATGTTCTCAAGACTTTACTTATCATAGTTTCATCATCTATTTGACCAGTTGCATCTTTTATAGCACTAACAAATTCTCTTATTCTAACAACATATTGAGCAATGTTTTCACCTTCTTCCATTCTCATGTCATCAAACTTACCTTTGAGGCTCTCTAACTTGGCTCTTTGAACATTTTTTTCTCCTCCATCAATGGTGTTCAGGGAATCCCACATCTACTTCACACTTTTGAGCTCTTTGATATCATCAAACTCAGCATAGCTTATGGTAGAGGCAATCTCCAACATCACCTGATTGTGCTCTTTCTTTTTCTTCAAATCTTTAGTAGTTAGGGCTCCTACTAGATCAACATGTTTTGTTGTAATGCAAGTTTGTGCATATTCTTCAAGTCCTCCAAGGTGTAGCTTCATTAAAATTTTCCATGCAAGGAAGTTATCTCTATTTAGCTTGGGTACCTCTCTCTTTGACATCATGATCTTTATGCTTTTAGTACCTTGAAACTAATCATCTCAAGCAACCTCGCTCTGATACCAATTGTTGTAATTCTTTTAGAATAACTAAGAGGAGGTGGGGGTGAATAAGTTACTCAAGGTCTAGATGTCTAAATAAAACTTTTACAATTCAGTGAACCCATAACTCTTTCTTAACCATGCATGCAATCATTATGAGTTATCCAAAACTGATATGTTACTATTAAACTATTATGAAGAAATGTAAAACATAAAACATAACACATCCATCAATACACATGACAAAATTATTTAATGTGGAAACCTAATTTGGGAAAAAACCACCAGTAACATGCTACTCCTATCTCACTCTTCTAAAGTGATGCCCTATTAAAGGCCAACCCTGTTAAAGGTTACAACACACACTATTAAATGTGACCCAATTAAGGGATTTCAATCACCTTGTTAAAAGTGATCCTTGTTACAGGACTTTAGGTCATTCACTTGTAATGCCACCCTATTAAAGGATTTTCCAATGACTATTAAGTCAACCTTTCTCCAAAGGATTTATGCTAATCTGATACAATTGTTATAGAGTAATAGTAGAGTATGATCTGATACAACTTACAACCTTACTTGCAGATTACAAATCACTATTCAGTTCTCAAGTTTTCTTGGCTTCCAATCCTTGCAATTCTAATATCTTATTCACCCTTCAAGTATTCATCTTCATTAGGCCTTCTTGCTTAGTTCACCATTGCAGACTTCTTCACTTGGGTCACTTGATGAAGCAAACCCTTCTTCCTTCTACCTAGTTAGATTTTTGCATCCAAAAACTTTCTGACCTCTCTCTTCCTTTGCTTCATGACCAAGCATCCCTAGATATAGGAAATTATAACTCTTTTTTCCACTCAATATCTATCTCAAAAATTAGGGTTTTTGATGGATTAGGTAGGATACAATGTATCTACCCCATATCTTGTCTTCTCTAGAAACTTCTCCTAGAATCCATTTGAATTCACCTCCAAAATGGTTTACATAAAATTTTGTGCCTCAAGCTCATCAATATTATCTTCCTACTAATTCACAAGTTCCAAGAAAACAAACTTCTTAGCTTTTATTTGGCGAATCTTCAATCTTTTTCATAATTTAACAACTTGGCATTATCAATTTACTAATGCTCAACACATACTGTGTTACTTGACATCTACTATAAAATCACTCGACATCAACTAAATTTTATTGGTGCTCAACACATACTAAAAGTCATTGGAAATCTACTAACTTGCTCGGTACCTATTAGTTTGCTTGGCATCCACTAGAAAATGCTTTCACTCAGCTCTAACTGACTTTTTTCTTGGCTTGCACTATCTTTACTCGGCACCTTCAATCAACTTGGTCAAACTTAGCAAATGAACTTTGTTCAACCTTTTTCATCTAAACTTTCTAATTGTAGCCAAACATTTTGTAACCCCATGTAGATCATCAACACATTATGTTATCACTATCTTAACTAATTTTTGCACTTCAATACATAATCATAACTCAACCTTTCCTCTAGGTACTTTTGTTACATCTTGTTGATCAAATCCTCCTTATCAATCAACTAAGTGATAGTGCTTGAAACATATAAGTAATTATCTTACCAAAATGTAGTAGGTTTGACATTAGTGACAAAAAAATTGATTGAAACACACAGTCTTCTTCAAAAATCTTTCTAATCAAATGATATTTTCAATCATATATCAACATGTGACATTTTTCATGCTTTGATTGGCTAGATTTTTCTTTGTCACCAGACACCTACCATGTGTTAGTATGTTTTTTAAAATTATTTCACCATGTGGTAGCCACATCATCAAACCATGTAATTGCCACAACATTGGTTGCCATGTCACATGATGAGTCAACATCGTACCACATCATCATGACATACCAATGTTATGACACATGGTATCTTGTTCCTTCTTAGCATCCAATCTTCATGACAAATCAGCCTACCATGTCTCTATTCTGCCTCAGCTAGTCTCCATGTTGTGTGGTTATCCTTCTTGCATCTTTCCTTGGAAACATGGTGACAACTATCTGATCTACCATGTGTTGCCATCTTGTGCCTTTGATTTCAGACTACCATGTGTCATTATGTCACCACGTGTCAGCTACTAGTTGGTATGATTACTCTGGCCACCAATGCCACAGCATCACCTTGGTCTATGTGTTTAGGCATTCAATTATTTTGTTTCTAGTTCTTTCGGCCAACCATAGTTTGGGCCCCACATAGGCATGATTGCCATATCTCAAAAGGTATTGTCTTTAAGACACTCACACTTAGTGCCCTCATACATTTAAACATGTAGAAATGACCTCCCACAATAGATGTTTGATAAAGATTTTCATTTTTTTCACCCAAACCAAGGCTCCTAGGTATGAGAACAAACATTTATCTCTACAACTCTTCATTAATCATTAATTGGTCTTTCAATGAATTTCTAGAATTCAAGTGCCTGATGCCTCTTGACCTATCAAAGAAAAGTTATAGTCCAACTTCTATTAAATTAAGGCTCCATCTCCATCCCATGAAGATGCCTACATTGACTACTTCCTCATATCATCCATACCTTCTCCTTGTGACAAACCGCAAGCTCCCTAAATGGCTCTTACTCAACCTAAATAAAGCCACACCTCTACTTCCAATTCAGACTCCTATGTGAGGATGAGTGCAACAACATTCATGTTAGGGAAAGGATAGATTCTTGTGAGAACCCTTCTTGTCAAGACCATGACCTCTTATGATGAATTAAGGCATCAATATGTTGGTGCGATAGAATGTGGTGTGACCAAGGCCTATAGTGTTACCATGGAATTCTCCCTCTTTGCACTAGGTTGCTTGCTAAATTTGGTGTTTCTTTACTTTACTGTGAACTATTAGTCATGAAATTTCTACAATGAATCTTCATTGGTTAGTGCCCCTCTTTTGATTTTACTTTGAATTGACTTCCCATGTCATGGAGTTCTCTAGTGTTAATCCTCAACTAAACTAAGATGCCTCCCCTCCATTATGTGGAATATCCTCATCCAATGTTGTGGAATATATTCCCATTCTCCTTTTATTGATGTCATCTTTGCACATCCAATATTTTATTCACTTCATCTTCCCTTGGTGTCTTCTCTCTTCAAAATGTTACCAATGGAAGTTGGTAGCTCACCATAATCCGATACAATATAAAAACTAATCAAAGACTTCAGAAGACACAACTCCTTGTTTGAAAATGGTGGAAACTTTTCACTTGGAACACAAACCTCTAAACCATGCATCAACCTATCCCCATCTTATTCAGCAAGGATCTCAATCTCACAAATATTTCAGCAATAATTTTTACAAGTTCAATTTTTGTTTTACATAGAGTTTGAAATTGGTATCATTCTTGGTTGGATTTGAACAAAAAGTTAACATTTGGGCCAGACTTAGATTTGTATATTTTAATTTTCATAGGAACTTTTGATGGCTGGTAGTGATACTACTTCTAGAATGTAAACTTTCATGGAATTCTTTTCAGCTATTTCATTACTAATAATCCATGTGATTTTCAATAGATTCTCCTACCTTTCATTCCTTTTCACACTAGTCATGTGATGTCTAGCAACAACTATCTTACTCTAGAAAAGGTAGAAATGCAAAGGGGTTGGCTTGTAGCATATGGAGAAAACACTTCTCAATTAGTTCAATAGGAGAAAAAGGTAAGGATCGTCAAAAGTGTGAGAACTTTAGCACATAGTTTTTTATGCTATTGTAGCAAGAGTTACAAGCAAAGTATGCATTGCATCACTATGGGTTAATGTTATTCCTTTTCTCACCCATATGAAACACTTTTGAATTTTTCATATCACTTTATCTTTACTTATCATAATTGGTATCTTCACACATCAAATAGGAGGTAAAAATAGGCTCCCAATAATGTGAAACACACAAGTTTTCATGGCATACTTAATGCCTTCCTTTATGATTACTATGCATATCCAATTAAGTTCATCAAGTGTATGCCTCCATGGATCCATTTGGTCTTGCAAAAAAAAATCCATACATTGAAAGTTTATAATAATCATAATCACTATGACCACTCTTTTTGAAACATCCTAAATTCCCCACAAACGTCATAAATATGATGAAATTAGTCAGGCCCTAAAGTGGGTTTGGCTAAAAAAAAATTCATTTTGAAAAAAATGACATCTTAGAGTGGCCTAATAAACATATGAAATTGACTAAAACCATTCAATGAAAATTGATTAAACTTTTAAAACTCAATTCACCTATTTCTGCAAATAGTCAACTTTGTGCTAGGAGGTCCTTTGACTGGCTTTAAAAATTGACAAATACAAACTAACTGAGCTCTAAAATCAACAATACCAATTCTTTTTTTTGCACACTCATATCCTATCCTATTGAATCTTATATCATGAAAATGTCTTAGTCAAAAGATATTGACTGTCAATTTTGCCCTCTTAGAACTGCATGGAAGAAAACATGTCAGAAAATAATAAATCACATTATGTTTTGGCTTTGAAAATTGGGTAAACAGACACTTGGAGGAATGAAAACTGAGGCATTGGTTCAATTTTATGAGGAAAATCTAAATCTATAATTAGGGATCATGACATATAACTAGAAAATTTTTGCAAGAGGTCAATGTGGGCTACTTAGAAATGCAGAGCTGGGAACAGTGGTAGAAAAGAATTTTTGCAAATGGAATGGACATGGAAAAGTGCACAAACAGATTCATCAAAACTTGCAAACTAGCACACTTAAAGAATTTTTAGAGTAGAACACAATAGTATAATCCATTTGATCTCACCTATCATGGATTTAGAGATGTGACATCATGAATAGGGGTACCGACCAATCTGCATTTCTTGACGCTAGTAAAACTTTACAAATTGCATTTGGAATTGTGTTTGAAAACTTATGAAATGGATTTTTCATAATCTCAAAATTGAAACATAGCAAGCCTCTAACCTTTAGAATGAAATGCAAAAGGAATTTTCTTATTTTGGTCAACTGGGTCAAAGTTATAACAAGTCAAACAGGGCCTCCCAGAATGCTGAACAATTTGCATCAACATGACAATAATAAAAAAGAAAATTTGAGGGATCCAAAACCTAGTCAAAACATATCAAAACAACTCAAAATATAAACTATAGGTTTATTTCTATGTACACTAAACACTCCCAAAGTGGCGAGTTATGAAACATTACTAGGTGCAAGATATTCAATTGTAAACATGACAAACATTGCTCAAAACAAAACTTCATGGATTGACTCGGAATGGAAATTTATCTTCATAGGATGAGTGGATATACTAAATGCAAGGTGTTAGAAATATTAAAGACTCTTAGGCCTCAAAAGGATAGTTGGGTACACATGCATCAAAAAGAACTTATAGGGCTTGATTTTTTCAATGGTAATCAAAATCAGGGTAAAAGCACAAACCTGTGTCACCTTTTATAAAGAAATGTGATATCAGAATGTGACAGTTCAACATTAATGACAAAAAAAATGGTATTTGTGTTTAAAATATGAAGATGATGTAAACTAATGAAATGTGTAGAATTGTATGAATTTTATGCCTATAATTTTTATAATTTTTTTGACTAAGAATTTATTCATTTTATTTTATTTTGAAGTCCCTTTTTTAACTGTAAAAAATATAGGATGTAGTTCCTGTCAAACAAGTATGTGCAAATCACCTTTTTTTGTTCTAATTTGAAAATATTTTATAGATGACATGTATAGCTAGTGCACAAAAAAAGAAATAATTATTTTTGATGTATATTTTCTTTGTTATAAGTACTCAAGTTCGACCTTGTCAAAATCCAACAGTTTTTTCCTCCTATCAAAACTTCCCTATCAAATCTATACCTTCTTGAAAATAAATTACATATTCGTGAAGAGGATTCTCTCCTCTAGTGATAAATATATATTTTTTATTTTTTTGATATGATTTACTATTTTTTATCATTTTTTGAGAGAGCATCTTCTGAAATGTTGAAATATTGACTTATAATATTTTGAGATTATAACATATTGTAACTAATCAAAACACTCAAAAATTTATATAATGATGATATTGAATCTGAAATCTATAAAAGGGTATTTTTAGTTTTTTTTAAAAATTGAGTTTTGATAGAGAAATGAGATTTGACAAAAATAGGTTTTTGTATCACAAATGGTGACACAAATCTATGCTTTTACCCATCAGGGCTTCAATTCTGAGTCCCAACATAGTGTTAACCGAGTTCAAAGATAGTGTTGACTGAGTTGGGTCAATTAACAAAGGAATTTCATCATAAAATCTACACTAATTGAGTTGGGCTAGTTAACAAATGGACTTGCTATGCTAATCAAGTACACAGTCTAGTGTACTTAAACTGAAGTGTTTGGCTAGGTGACATATCCTTGATCCATTCACCTTATTCATTAGCATCTTGCATTAAATCACTAGTTTCTTCATCACCTTTGAAAGGGGTGAGATCACAAGAATTAAAAGGAGGAGAAATTGATATGGTTGGGAGAAATGAAATTTCATATGCATTATACCCAAATTTGTGCAATATTTGATAGGGTCTAATCTTCCTCATCTGCAATTTTGTGTGCCCCCTTTGTGGACTTGCTTTGTTTAGATAAGCCCATACTTGATATCCTTCCTTGAAAGAATCATGTCTCTTTCTCTTGTCTACTTGTTGTTTTTATTTTACAGCATTCTAATTTAGAGTGTCTTTAACTTGATCATGAATTTGTTTGATCCATGCTGAGAATTCTTCACCTTGTGCATTAGTTTTGAAATCACTTGGTAAATCTCTCAGTTCCATGACTCCTCTAGGATGAAGTCCATAGTTCACTTGGAATAATGTATTCCCTATTGACCTATTCATTGAGTCATTGAAGGAAATTTTTTCATGAGGGATGATGACTACCCATGTCTACTCATGTTGCTTTTTTAGACACCTTAGAAGGTTTTCTAATGATCTATTGACTACTTCAGTTTGCCCATTTTTTTGTGGATGTCAAGTAGAACTAAAAAATAAATTTGCATCCAACATTTTCCATAAGGTCCTCCAAAACTGACCTTGGAATTTCACATCTTTTTCAGAGATAATGGATGTTGGTAATCATGAATCCTAACAACTTCCTTGAAAAATAGGTTAGCAATGTGTGAAGCATCATTAAGGCTTTTGCAAGGAACAAAATGAGCCATTTTGCTAAATCTATCCACAATAACAAAAATACTATCAAAACCTTGTCTTTTCCTTGGGAGGCCTAAGATTAAATCCATGCTCACACTATCCCTTGGCTTTGTTGGAATAGGTAAGGGCTAATAAATACCTTGGATTTTCCTTACTCCCCTTTCTCTTCGACATATTATGCAAGTTTCTACAAACTTTTTGACATTATTAGGTAACTTTGTGATGTAGGAGCATCCTGGGTTGCATTGCTATTTTGCATGTTTTCAAATTTTACCTTGCTACTAAAATTGTGTTTTTCTTGTTTCTAGGTTCCTGTTTTAGACCATGTAACTATTTTTTCACAATGAATGAGAGGATTTGATTTTTAGGGAGTGAAGAGGGCCTAGATCAATTCCTTTAATCAAAGGCACAAGTTTTAATTCCTCATAAGTTGGGAGATATGAAAATTCTTTGAGAGTATTAATTTCTAGATGTTGTACGAAACCATTTTTTGTGCTTGAATTTTGGGATGGATGCACATTTATTATTGGTGAATAAGCCTTTGTTCACTCAAGGGATTTTAGAGGACCTAAAATAATACCCATAGTTTGAAGTGCAAGTTCTAATTCAATCAAAGCTATGAGATATCATGATTTTGTATCAATATTTGGACATTTAATTACTGTTGTAGGCCAACTTGTGGCTCTTCAAGTATTTAATGTTAGGTTTATTTTCAAGATGGGTATTTAATATTTGATGAGAGCCAACTTGTGGCTTTTCTATGTTCTAGAATGATATATAAGCCATTTTGGCTAGTATAAATAGAGTGTTTAAGCTTAGAGCTAAGGCAATTTTTAGAGATGATCAAAAAGAAAAACTAGAAAGTGCAAACTTGAAGTTGGATCTTAGATCATGAATGTATTTTGTATCTAGTTGTAACCAAGAAGCCCTTACAACTAGGCATGTATGATGATAATTTTATGAATAAATAAAGAATATTGTTCTCTCTCTATGATGTTATTCTCTTTTGTGTTTTCTTCTATTGTGTTAATTCTTGCATGGTGGTTTGGGTAGTTGAGTGTGCCTATTGGACTTAGTTCTCTTGACCTACCCTACATCAAGTGATATCAGAGCTTGGGGTTCATCCTTGTGGTGATTGGATCATGTAGAAACCTATTTCTAATATTGGTTGTAAAGTTTTAGATCTACAAATTTGATCTATAACTTGCAGAGGGTTATGATCTTGTAGAAACCTAATTTGTAAAGATGGTTTATGGTAGAGGAAATTTTGATAATGCTATATTGGGTTAATTGAGACAACTTAAAACCAAATTAGATGATGTGGATATAGCCTAGAGGAGAGGAGCACATCTTGATGATGTAAGTGATGATGAAGTAGTAGCACCAAACCATAATCTAGAACCTGAAGAAGATCAAGATGAGGAAAGATTGTTAAGAGTGTTATCTAGGGCACATTCAAAGCCTGTTGTAGAAGTTGTTTCTTATGATAGAAAATTGGATACCAATGTTGTTTTAGATAAGATCTTAGATATGGAGAAGTTCTTTGAATATGGAAACACTCCTGATAATAAGAAGGTGAAGATTTTAGTTACTAGGTTGAAAGGTCATGCTTCACTATGGTGGGAGCATTTGCAAATTGACAGACAAAGGAGAGGAAAGGAGAAGATAAAAACTTGGCTGAAGATGGTGAACAAGGTAAAGAAAAAATTCCTTCTTGCTGATTACCAAGTTAGCTTGTTGAGAAAGATGCAAAATTTTAGACAAAAGGACATGACTGTGAAAGAGTATACCAAGGAATTCTATAGATTGGATATCAAATCTAGACATGTGGATGATGATGTTGAGAAAATTACAAGGTACATATATGGATTGAGATCTAGAATTCAAGATGAAATAAGTTTTGTGAATTTAGAAAGTGTAGAAGATGTTGGAAATATTGAAGACTATGACAGGTTATTGAGAGGGAGGGGTGAATCAATAAACTCAAAAAATTGATCAAATTTAGATCTTAATTGCCATAATCCAATAACCATTTAATTCATTAAATTAGAACTAATTACATGCATGAGAAATTGAAAACATAAACATTCATGGCACATGAACACAATAATTTGGTGACCTAGAAACCTTCAAAATAGAAAGTAAAACTAGGGTGGGGATGATACCCATGAAACTTCAATACTGCAGCAAAAGGTTGGCTTGTTAAGGCTTACAATGATCTCTTTTGATGCTCTGCCATATTAGGAGCAATTAGGATTGCTAGGTCCACCTTGTTAGAGGTTTTACAAACATACAATGAAGTATACACTCGGTAAAGTGATTTGATAAAAGACTGTTAAGTCTACCTTGTTAGAGGATTTGGACTGGTTCACCTATTAGAATGAAATAGTAGATCTCTGACTTACAACTAATTTTCTAATAGAGATTCTTTTCTAATATGGTCTTACAATACACTTGGCTATTGATTCACATTCACATGCTTCTTACATATTCTTTGCTCTCACTTTTGACTCATGCATCCATACATTCATCTATCTATTTATCTATATATTTATATGGATATGATACAATAAATTACATATATATATGAATCCAATTTACAAAATTACAAAGTTAGCCCATATACAAGTTAACACCAATATTACAAAGTTGGCTCAAATAAAGACATTCGAGTTCTAAAGACTGACTTGGTGAAGTTCTCATACATGATATCCATTGTCATTACTTGAAATTTTCAAGAATTTGGTAGAAGTAGAAGCTCAGTCTATACTAATCATCTCAAAGTAGTCTCAAACTCGGTCTGCACTGGTGACTTGGTAGATACTGTGTAACTTGGTGGAAACTAAATTACTCATTTACCATGACTACACGTGGTAAACACTAATTATCATAAAACTTAGTTAACACTAACTTCACTTCACATGATCTTAGTTTGAACTGTGAAGCTTGGTAAGCACTGAACTGCTTAGGTTGAACTGTTGGACTTCACACTGCTTGAATTCACTTGGTAACCATTGGAATTCTTGGTAGGAATTGTAAAGCTTAGTGGCTACTGAATTATATGAAAAACACTATAGACTATTCAATGAGCTCAGTAGCCATACACAATTTGAATAAGTGTTGTCCCTAATAGAAAACTTGACTTAATGTCAACAAGCTCCCCCTTTAGCATTAGTGACAAAAACACTTATCAACCAAAACTTATATACATTATAGTGTGATACTGGCTTGGTACTATTTTTAAGATTTTTCAAAATTTGTATTTGTAAGTATATACAATATGCTTTCCTTTCCTTTGCATGGTTCTCCCCCATACAATATACATACTATCTCTCTCTCTCTCTCTCTCTCTCTCTCTCTCTCTCTCTCTCTCTCTCTCTCACACACACACACACACACACACACACACACAAAGACACCAATACAAGAAAGAAACTCATAATGTACCTTAAGTATGAGTGCTAAAGTTTTATCCCAATTTTCTCTCAAAACTTTACACATATATAGAGCAATTTGTATTTCTACAGAGAGTTCTATCATGTGATTTTCAATTTAGAAGTTGGTTTCATGGATCAATATTTTTGAGTAAACAATGTGCTTCTACATTGTGTCCATAATGAGAAGGATCATATTTTGAATATCTATTAGTGAAGACTGGATCCTTGCTTCTTCTCTCAACAACTCTACCTACATGTCTGACAAGAATCTATTTTCATATGATGTGAGCTTGAACTAGGGTCAAGTTGCAACTATTGTATACTAGCCTTAATATCTTCATCAATTTTGTTAGTTTTCTCTTTATTTCCTTTGTAAACTCGGTAACATTGCATAATTTTCCAAAAAGTGATGTTATATTTATGTAAGAGTTTTCAAGATTGGTCAAAACTGAGGAAAGTTGAGCAATGTGCTCAAGCACTTTGTTATCAAATTTCTTCTCTTCTTTCTCAATCAATTTTTCTTGACCATTTGAGTCCTCATTAAACTTTTGGACTGTGTCTTCTAATTGAAACAAAATGTCTTGAGAAGTATCAAGTTCAACACCTATCACCTTAGTCAAAATATTTTTAGCACTTTCTATGATTTTATATTCTCTATCTCTTTCCTCTCTCAATTTCTTTTACTTTGTTTTCTTTTGGAGGAGTTGACTAGCTATTTGCATTTGATCTATAGTGGCATTATCAAAATCCCATTTTGGAATTTCAATCTCTTCATCTAGGTCAATGTCCTTCTCTATCTCCTTTCCACTCAAAAGTATTGTACTTGGTTGAGCTTTAGGGTCAACTGCCTTTGTACTTAATGCCTTAGAATCTAGAATGGAAACAATAGTAGAGATAGTAGGACTAGCTGTGAAAATTGATATAGCACCAATAGATGGAATACTAACTAGTATGCTTACTAAGTCCAAAACTAATATACTTATACAAGTATCCAAAGCTATAGAAAAAAAAACTGTAGAATCCAAAATTGTAGAACTCAAAACTGTACTGACTGCTAAAGAACACAAAATCATATAACATGCTATACTCATTGCTGATGATGCTAACTTGGGAGTTGAAGAAGAGGGGGGTTGTAGCTTGGTAAATGAAGTGGTAGAAACTTCTATTAGTGATGTGCTGAGCTATGAGGGAATGAAGAGTGATTGGACATTTGATGTATCTGTTGTGGTCACAATCAAACTTGCTGAAGCTATCTCCGAACTTTATATAGCTATTGATTTTCTTGGAGAATGAGGAAGTGAGGCAATGACTACTACTACTATCTTCATAGGATCAGTCTCCTCATCATCTTCTTTTTATTCCTTGGTAGCTTCTTCATTGTCAAATTGTGTTGTCTCAAAGTATGTTCCTTCTTCCTCATCATCACTATCATCATCCTTGACTTCTACTAGAAAGTCACTTTGTTTATGCAAGTGATAAATATTCTTCCACATACCTATAACATTCTTGACTACATGCTCTATATCTTTTAACAATATTAAATAAGTATTAAATCTAAGAGTCATCTTGTCTTCATTTTTCTTCATAGACTCTTTTACCTCAACATTGATAATGCTCGAGAACAACTACCTCAGGATTTGTTCAAAGATATATTTTTCTATTTGTGTAGCTGAGTCATATATTGGCTTCAACTTCTCTAATATTTCATTAGAGATCTGAGAGGCTATCTAATTACGAGAATAATTCTATTTACCCATCTTGGTTAGCACCAATTATTCGACTTGTTTCTTCTCAGCCTCTGTCTTGGTCTCATACTTTAATGATTTGAAGTTGGTTATGCTTGCACCTTCTTCCAATTATTTTAGTTTTTCTTGGAAGGTGGGAGGAGGCTTATTAAACACAACTTCACTACCTTTCTTCCTAGATCTCATGGTAAACATTGCAATGGATGGATTGGGTGGCTCGATGATGATCACCTTTCCTTTCTTCTTTATTGTCTCTTCTTCCATTTTTGACTCATCTTCATCCTCTACATCATCATCATCTTCTCCCTTACCATCAGTCAACATGAGAAGTATCCTAGTTTTGAGTCTTGCTATTCTCCTCTTGCCTTTGTTAACTACCTATGGAAGCTTGACTTCAAGCTCTATTCTCACCTTTGCCTCATCATATGTTCCAAAGTGTGGTGCCTTTGGATCAACATGTTCATTTATCAAGGCTTCAGTTGTGTTCTTTGCTTCATCAATGTTCACCTCATAGGGAAGAGGTTTTACCCATACAACTCTTGGTTTTACTACTTGAATGTAGACTTTGTCACTATCTACCATGAAACAAACATCATCTTTTTAATCTTCAACCAATTTCTTGGGAATCCTGAATTTGTTATTCATTTTCTCCTTCAATACATCAAAGTAATTGTCCATTATACTAACAAAATTCTCACCCATTTCTATAATATACTCATTAATTTGATACAAAACTGGTACATCCATTCTCCATATCACTATACCTTTAGAAGGAAATAAATTTTGAACATAGAAAAATAGACATGTCAATAATGAACTGAATTTGCAAGGGTTATTCTTGGATGTCCTAGTACTTTCCATGTTTTTGTTGAACTATTTCAACAACAAGTCTGCAAGATCACATGAAAAATTGTTCTTCACAACCTTGAATACCAAGTCTTCTACTTCACATGACACACTATTTAGATGACTAGAGTTGTAGATCTTGTGAGCTATCACATATATGCCAAATGTTAGTTCTGCATCTGTAACACTACTAATCTTCATGCCTCTACCAGCTCAGTTGGCTAGGGTTTTATTTTCTAACTCCACCTAACCTAGGGTTTTAGTAGTTTTGGCTTTGGACTGCCAAAATTTTAAGAATACTCTAAAAGGCTTCCCCAGCTTGAGATGTGTACAATATACAAATTATGCCACTAATGCAGTATTTTTAAGTTAATAATAGTCTCAATCATCTTCAAGCTTGGTCTTCACATGATAAACCATCTTCTTAGAGATCAAAACTAGTTACTCAAGCTATAACTAATCACTATGAACTTGGCTTAGGATGTATTTGATCCACTTGATTTGGAAACTTTGGGGCAAGTAGGGAATGTGGGTTAAACCCTTATCTTATAAGTGCTTATGTTCACGTTTAAGAACACCATCCACACATAATTCACCTAGGGAATCATCCATATCTAGGGTTCCAATTTCTTAAATTACACACTTAAAATGAGTTTGGATATTGTTAATGAGTAGTGCCTTAGGAGGGATCTGCAATTGAGCTCCATTTGGATTGAGGGTTTTCGCAATTTTTGGTACAAGTTTGAAATTTGGTAGTTTCCATTCGACTCCTCAGACCAACATTTTTAACCCTTTCTTTTCTTTGTTGCTATTGCTTGATGCTACCATGGTTACTTAGTAGGTTATGCAAACTTTGAAAAAATTTACTGTAAATTCTGCTCAAAATCACTTGATTGCTCTGCAATTCGCTTGATCACAATAACATTTTAAAACTTTCAATGAAAAATGAATTCAATTTCGTACCTTTTGATAACATTTTTCCATTAATGCTTGGTACAAAAGTAGTTGTGATGAAATTATTGTACATGACAAGCTATCATCCACTATCTATTTAGATCACTCAATGAATGCTTCATAGCTCAGTAACCAAATATGTGTGACTAGTTACTCTCGACCTTGCTCTATAGAGTGCATGATCCAACCTTACTAAGTAGATAAAGTAACTTGGTGATAACTTATACTAATCTTATGTAATCCCCTTGTATCTTGAATATTTCTTTGGATCTTTACTTCTTTTCAATTTTAGAACTGTTTATATGTGATCATGATAATGTAGTTCCAGTTCTTACTTAAGAACTTAGTTGGAAATGGTGGAATCACCCACTTCTTGAGAGACATGACTATCATTGCTAAGACTAGCTTCCTTAGTGGATTTAGGAATCCATTGTTGCCTCATTTTATTTCTAATGTTGTATACTTTTTCTTTCTTTTCATCTTCAATTCTACCTATATTCATGCAATTCTGGGCTAGATGACCAAGTTCTGTACAACTGAAACATCTTATGGTGGTATCTCCCTTCCTTACGTGATGTTTAACACAATTCATGCCAATGTGTCCATACTCTCCATAGTAATGACATCTGTAGTAGGTGTTATAGTCCTAACCAAATATTTCTTTCACAATTTTCTTTGTTGGATTGAATAATTTGGTTCTATAGTTTGATGCCTTGTGACCTTGTTTCTTGCATTTGTGACATTTGTCTTCAAATTTTAATTCCTCTTTACATTCATTAGCCTTATGACCATGCTGATTGCAATTGTAACATTTACCATTGAATTTTGTTTTACCATTACTCCAACATTTGTTTGATGTATGATCTATCTTACCACAATGATTGTAAGTAGGTCTTTGATTCCTTTGAGCACCTTGTTTGGAGGATTCACCTTCTTCTTTGTATCCAATTCCTACTTTACCTTTTTGTTTGTAGAGATTTTGCTCATTTAGTTGATTCAATTGATTCATGTCTTCTTAGGATTTCATCATTCTCTCACTAACTTTCTTTTTAGTGTTTAAGTCATTTTTCAATCTTTCACTAATTTTTTTTTCAGATCTTAGCTCACTTCTTATTCTTTCATTGATTTGTTTTTCTAAATTTAGATCATTTCTTAATCTTTCATTGATCTATCTTTGGTTTATGATTGCTTCATTTGCATTGGATATTTGATCTATAAGATCTTCATGTTGAAGGGATTGGTTATAGATCTCATTCTTTCTTCCATCCATTTCTTCTTTTATCTTGTTTCTTTGTTCCAAAATTTCACATAACCTTACTGACTGAATTTCTTGTTCTCTTTTGAGCTTTCTTATTTCTTCTTGTTGGGAACCATTCTTCTCTAAGAGTTCTTTCATTGCATCATTTTCTTCATTTGAATTTCTTGAGGGGAAAAGGTTTTCAATCTTTTCTTTAGTGTACTAGTGATCATTCATCTAATTTGCAAGTTCCTTCCTTCTTTTCAAGGATTTGAGAAAGTTGCTCCTTAGCTTTCTTGAGTTGTGCAATGCCCATTTCTAGATCTTTCTTTTCATTGTCAATTACCTTATCAAGTTTGAATATCTCCATTTTCCTTGATCTTTGCTCAAGCTATCAAGCTTTACCCTAAGAACCACAAAGCTTTGATACCAATTGTTGGAAATATTCAAGACTATGATAGGTTATTGAGAGGGGAGGGGTGAATCAATAACCTCACAAACTTTATCAAATTTAGATCTTAATTGCAATAATACAATAACCATTTAATTCATTAAATTAGAACTAACTACATGAATGAGAAATTGAAAACATAAACATTCATGGCACACAAACACAATAATTTGGTGACCTAGAAACCTTCCAAATAGAAAGTAAAACTTGGGTGGGGATGATACCCAAAAAATTTCAATATTGCAACATAAATTTCACCTATTAAGGCTTACAATTATCACTTTTGATGATCTACCCTATTAGGAGAAATTAGGACTACTAGGTCCACCTTGTTAGAGGTTTTACAAACATACAATGAAGTATGCACTTGGTAAAGAGATTTGACAAAAAACTGTTAAGTTTACCTCGTTAGAGGATTTGGACTAGTTCACCTATTAGAATGAAACAGTAGATCTCTAACTTACAACTAATTTTCTAATAGAGATTCTTTGAACTACTGATCACTTTTATGTGATAGATATCAATCTATTGCTCATTTGCTGATATGACCTTACAATACACTTTTCTGCTGATTTACATTTGCATGATTCTTACATATTCTTCACTCTCACTTTCATTCATCTATCTATTTATCTATATATCTATATGAATATGATATAATACATTACATATATATATATATATATATATATATATATATATATATATAAAATTCAATTCACAAAATTACAAAGTTAGCTCAAATGAAGACACTCAGGTTCTAACAACAAAATTGGTGAAGTTCTAATATATGGCATCCACTGTCATTACTCCACATCATCATGCATTTGGTAGAAGTAGAAGCTTGGTCCATACTAATCATCTCACAGTAGTCTTGAACTCGATCTGCACTGGTGACTAGGTAGACACTATGTAACTTGGTAGAAACTGAATTACTCATTAACCATGACTGCACTTGGTAAACACTCATTATCATATAACTCAGTTAACACTAACTTCATTCCATATGAACTGCTAGCTTGATTTATATTGTGAAGCTTGGTAACCACTAAACTACTCAGGTTGAATTGTTCAACTTCACACTACCTGAATTCACTTGGTAACCACTGGAATGCTTAGTAGGAACTATAAATCTTGGTGGCTATTGAATTATATGGAAAACACTATAGACTATTAAATGAGCTTAGTAGCCATACACAATCTAAATTAGTATTGTCACTAATAAAAAAATTGACTTAATGTCAACAGAAGAAGCATATCAATATGCCTTGAAAGATGAGAAGATTTTGACAAAGAATCATGAACAAAGTAAAAAAGATAGAGGTGGTAGATTCTAGAGAGGTAGAGGTAGATGTTATGGTGAAGGTGGTAGATCTGACAATTTTGTGCAAGATAAAGGAAAATTTGAATAGAAGAATGATGAAAAAGATAGGAGTGAGTGGAAAGGTGGTAGTTCATACCAAGGAGGTACTAGATCTTACTGAGGAATAGGTAATTCTTATTCTAGAGGTATTTTTCATTATAATTATTTTAGATGTGGTAAAGAAGGACATAGATCTTTTGAATATAGATCTTCTGAAAGTGGGAAAAATAATAGAAATGTTGTGATTCAAGGAGAGATTAAGAGTTCACCAAGTGGATCTGAGGCTGGAGAAAATCTGATGGTGAGAAGAACCTTATGTAATAAGGGAAGTGATGAGGAACCTCTCCTTAGAAGAAGTTTTTTCAAGACCAGATGTAAGATGGCTAGAAAATGTTGCAAGGTGATCATTGATAGTGGAAGTTCAACAAATTTGACATCAAAAGAGCTAGTTACAAATTTGTAGTTGTAGACGCTAAAACATCCCAAACCTTATCATGTTTCATGGATCAAAGAGGAACATAAGATATTGGTAAGTGAGCAATGTTTTGTGAAGTTCAAAAATGGACATTACTTTGATGAAGTTTTGTGTGATATTATGCCCATGTATTGTTGTCATGTTTTGTTGGGTAGACCTTGGCAATATGATAGGTATGGTGTGCATGATGGAAGATTGAATCAATATACTCTTTGCTTAAATGGGAAGAAACAAATATTGATGCCTTTGATTAAGAGTCTAGATGAGGTTAGTTGTACTAAAATAAAAGTTTTCATGGCTAATGGAAAGCAATTTGAAAAGAAAGTATAGAAGAATCAAGTTTGTTTTGCTATAGTTCCTAGAGGGCTGAGTGTTTGTAGTAATGACCTAGCAGTAGAAGTTGGAAATGACAAAGTGATAGCAGATATTGGTAGCCAAGTATTAGAAGAAATTGTAGAATTGTTGAATGAATATAAAGATATTATTTTTGAGGATATTCTTGATGGCTTACCTCCAATAAGAAGTATAAGTCATTGTATGGATCTAATTCCTAGAGCTAATTTGCCAAACAAAGCACCATATAGATTGACACCTACAAAGAATGAAGAACTTAACAAACAAGTGCATGAATTTCTACAAAAGGGATTAATCGAAAAAAGTTTGAGTTCATGTGCTATACCTATTGATTAGAATCTAAGAAGAATGGAGAATGGAGAATGTGTATTGATTCTAGAGCTATTAACAAAATCATGGTGAAATATAGGTTTCCTATGCCAAGGATGGATGGCATAATGGATTGTTTGAGTGGAGCAAAGTATTTTACCAAGATTTATATGAAGAGTGGCTATCATTAGATCAAAATTAGAGAAGGTAATTAATGGAAGATTTCTTTCAAGACAAAAGATGGTTCGTATGAATGGTTGGTTATGCCTTTTGATTTGACTAATCCACCTAGTACTTTCACGATGTTGATGAATGAAGTTCTGAAAAGATTTATGGGTAAGTTTGTGATTTTCTATTTGGATGATATTATGATATTTAGTAAGACTAAGGAAGAACATCTTGAGCATGTTAGACAAGTATTCCATAGGTTGAAAGAGGAAAATTTGTTGATTAATCTAAAAAAGTGTTCTTTTATGCAAGAGGAGATTGTGTATTTTGGATTTGTGATTTCAGCTTATGGATTGAAGATGGATCCTGAGAAATTTAAAGAAATTTTGGAGTGGCCTACACCTAAGAATGTAGGTGAGGTAAGATCATTTCATGGTTCGGCTAGTTTTTATAGAAACTTTATAAAGAATTTTAGTTCTATTTGTAATACTATGACTAAGACAATGAGAGGAGATAGAAAGGAATTCAAGTGGACACATGGAGCTGGTAAGAGTTTTGAGACTTTGAAACAAAAGGTTGTTGAACTACTCATATTGGCTTTGCATGATTTTAAAAAAGTATTTCAAGTTGAATGCGATGCAAGTGGTAATGCAATAGGAGCCGTATTAACTTAAGAAGGTAAACCTATTTCTTTCTTTAGTGAGAAGTTGAATGATGCTAGAAGGAAGTATTATGTGTATGATCAAGAATTTTATGCTACTATCCAAGCATTGAGGAAGTGGAGACATTATTTGATTCCCAAGAGCTTGTGTTGTATATTAATCATAAAGCTTTACAATGCTTGGGAAGTCAACATAAGTTGAATTAGAGACATATGAAATGGGTTGAGTATTTGTAGAATTTTAGATTTGTAATTAAGCATAAGAGAGGAGTTACTGATGCATTGAGTAGAAGACATTCTTTGTTGACTAAAATGAAAGTTGAAGTTCTTGGTTTTGATGAAATGAAATAGTTGTATGATGTTGATCCTAATTTTTTTGAGGCATGGAGAGAGTGTAGAGCACCAAATTTGACAAATCACATAAGTAAGTATGATTCGTATCTCATTCAAGAAGGTATTTTGTTCAAAGGTATTCACTTGTGTATTCCTAGAAGTTCTATGAGGTTGAATCTGATTAAGGAAAAAAATTGTGGTGGATTGGCTAGACATTTTGGAATTGATAAGAAATTGAGTTTTTTGAAAGAGAAGTATTATTGGCCACAAATGTATAAGGATGTTCATAAATTTGTAAAGAGTTGTGGAGTTTGTCAAGTTTCAAAAGGAGTGAGTCAAAATACTAATTTGTATACACTTATTACTATTCCTATGAAACCTTGGAGTGACATCAGTATGGATTTTGTTCTTGGATTACCTAAGACAGTGAAGGGGTATGATTTCATATTTGTTGTAGTGGAAATTTTTTCTAAGATGGCTCATTTCATACCATGTAATAAGACATCAAATGTTGAGCATGTTTCTGAATTTTTCTTTAAAGAGATTGTGAGATTGCATGGATTACCAAGAAGTATTATTTCAGATAGAGATAGTAATTTTTTTGGTTATTTTTGGAAGACTTTGTGGAAAAATATGGGAATTCAGTTGAAGTTTAGTTTTATATTCCATCCATAGATAGATGGATAGATAGAGTTTGTCAATAGAAGCTTTGGTAATTTGTTGAGATATTTAGTTGGGAATAAGCCAAGTAATTGGGAGATGAAATTGGCACAAGCTAAATTTTCATATAATAATTTTGTGAATAGGAGTACAAGGAAGAAAACTTTGACATTGTTACTAGAATTAAGCCTAGAGGAGTATCCGATTTGAGAGATATTGCTAGTGAAGAAAAGAGAAGTGTTGCAAGAGAAGAATTTGCTGATTCTATGAAATCTTTACATAAAGAAGTGAAGTTTAGGATAGAACAAAGTAATCAAAAGTATAAGGAGAATGTTGATCAGTTTAAGAGACATCATGATTTTCATGTTGGTGATGAGGTGATGGTTAATCTAAAGAAATGAATATTTCCAGTTGGAACATATAGTAAGTTGAATATAAAGAAGTTTGGACCTTGTAAGATCTTGAAGAAGTTTGGTAGTGGAAGTTCTTATGAAATTGAGTTATCTAATGACATGGATATATCTCCTATATTCAATGTTTCTAACTTATATAAATATCATGACTCAACAATGAATAAGTTATTATATCAAAGGATTATCTTAAGATGCAGATTGAAGAAATTGAACAGATATTGGATCAAAGAGTTGGTAAGAGCACAAGGGGAAAAGATTATTATGAATATTTGGTGAAGTGGAAGAATAGACCTATGGAAGATGTTTCATATATTTTTCAATTTGAGTTGGATTTAGCTCAATTTGTGACATCTTAATGATTTAGGAGAATCATTTCTTCCAACCCTAGTTTTTTGATGTAGGAGCATTCTTGGTTGCACTACTATCTAGGTGCCTGTTGCAAACTATGTAACTAATTTTGCACAATGAATGAGATGATGTACATTTTAAGGAATGAAGAAAGCCTATATTAATTCCCTTTATCAAATGTGCAAGTTCTAATTCCTCATAAGTTGGGAGATATGGCAATTTTCCTAAAGTATCAATTTTTGGCAGTTCAGGGTGATAGTTTTCTATACTTGACTTTTGGGATGGACATGGACCTATCCTTGGTGAATCAGCATTTGCATACTTAAAACCTAAAATGATACCAAAATTCAGAGTGTGATTTCTAATTCAATTGGATCTATGAGACATCATGATTTTCTTGAGTATTAATTTTTCATATTTAATTGCTATTGCAGGCTGATTTGTAGCTCTTCAAGTTTAATGTTAGGTTTATTTTCATGATGGATATTTAGTATTTTTTGAGAGCTAACTTGTGGCTTATCTATGTTCTAGAATGATTTGTAAGACATTTTGGATAGTATAAATAGAGTTTTTGGGCTTAGAGCTAGGACATTTTTTAGAGATGATTAGAGAGAATAACTAGAAAGTGCAAATTTGAAGCTAGATCTTAGATCATGAATGTGTCTTGTATTTGGCCATAACCTAGAAGGCCTTATAGCTAGGAATGTATGATGATATTTTTACAAATCAATAAAGAATATTGCTCTCTCTCTCTCTCTCTCTCTCTCTCTCTCTCTCTCTCTCTCTCTCTCTCTCTCTCTATGGTGTTGTTCTCTTTTGTGTTTTATTTCATTGTGTTAACTCTTGCATGGTGGTTTGGGTAGCTAAGTGTGCCTATTGGCCTTAGTTTTCCCAACCTATCCTGCATCACTTTGGCCGGTGATAGTTTCTCCTTAGGATTTATAGAGTTTTGTCAATTCCAAAGTGACCTCCTAACGTGCCACAATGCTTCTCTCAAATTAGATTTTCCCTCATGGAGCATCTTGGAATGCCAAGTTGTCCTAATTTGAACAAGAGACCATTCTACAAAAAATACTCAAAATATGGTGTGTTATAGGCATCAGATAATATAGAGAAATCTTTATGGATTTCCCTAAAGTCTAGATAATCTTTATATAGTTTTTTAAGGGCATCAATCCCCATGATTTTCACTTGAACTTCTTCCACCAAGGTGACTCTCCTATTGAGAGAATCTTCTACCTTGTTTATAGTTTCTTTTATGTGTTTAATTAAGAATTTGAAGGCTTGGAATTTCTCAACCCATTTCATGTGTTTGCAACTCAATTTATCTTGGCTATTTAGGAAGCTTAGTGCATGATTGTCTGTGTAGACAATGAATTCTTTAGGAAGAAGATAATGCCTCCATTTCTTGAGATCCTTAACCATAGCATATAGTTATAGGTCATATGTATTGTATTTCTTCTTGGAATCATCAAGTTTCTCAGAGAAAAAATCTATTGGTCTTCCCTCTTGATTGAGAACTACTCCTATGGAAAGGTTGCTAGCATTAGTCTCCATTGTGAATAATTTGTTGAAGGTAGGTAGTGCCAATAATGTATATTGTGCTACTCTACCCTTCAAGTATTAAAATGCTTCATCTGCTTGAGTTGTCCATACAAACTTTGTCTTCTTACCTTCTTTGATGGTATCCAATAGAAGTGCACATATGTGACTAAAGTTCTTGACAAATTTCCTATAAAATGTTGTCAATCCATGGAAGCTGTTGACTTCCCCCTTTTTTTTAGGTGTTAGCCAATTAATGATAGCCTCTACCTTTTTAGGATCCATATTCAAGGTGCCCTTTGAGATGGAAAAATCCCAAGAATGTCAATTCTATCTACATGAATGTACACTTTTAGGGTTTATTTCTAACTTATTTTTATGTAGTCTTTAAAGAACTTGTTCCAAATGTTTCATATGCTCTTCTTTGGTTCTACTAGGGATTAATATGTCATCAAGATAGACCACTACAAACTTACCTATGAATTCTTAAAGAACTTCATTAATTAGCCTCATAAAGGTACTAAGGGAATTTATTAGAAAAAATGGTAACAAGTCATTCATATAACCCCTTAGTGGTTTTAAATGTTGTTTTCCACTTATCTACATGCCTAATCCTTAATTATTTATAGACTAATTTAAGGTCTATTTTGGAAAATTAGCATGCTCCTCCAAGTTTGTCTACTAGATCTTCAATCCTGGGTATAGGAAACCTATACCTTATTGTTATTTTGTTGATTTCCCTAGAGTCAATGAAAAGTCTCCACTTTCCATCCCTTCTAGGTGCCAAAAAACTAGGGACTACACAAGAGATGTGACTCTTTTGAATGAATCCTTTGGATAACAAATCATTGATCTGTCTAGACACCTCTACATTTTGATTAGGAGTGAGTTTATATGTAGCCTTGTTGGGAAAAGAAGCACCTAGTATGAATTCAATCTCATGTGAGATGTCCCTCAATTGTGGGAGTTCATTTGGAGTGACTCCTACAAGTATCCCTTTATACTTCTACAGTAGATTTTTTATTTTGTTAGGAACTTCTTGAGTGACTTCTTTTAGCTAATGATTGAGGACTAGAGCATACCTTATTTGAGATTCTTGGATGGTATTCATCATCTCTTGCTCACATACCATGATAACTAACTATTCTTTGGGTTTCTCTAGGGCTAAACCCACAATAGTGAGGTTACACTTTTTTGGAGGAAGAAATTCATCCAAAAATGAACAATATGAATTTTTGGCCCCAAACCTTTTGATAGAATCTCCTCACATAATTTCAATCAAAACTATTTTTGAAGGTAGTTTTGATCAAAATTAATTTTAGAGGTAGTTTCGATCAAAACTAATTTTAGAGGTAGTTTCGATCAAAACTACTTTTAAAGGTAGTTTCGATCGAAACTAACTAAACAATTTTTTTTGGGCTATGTAGTTTTGATAGAAACTAAATAGTTTCTATAAAAACTTAAAAATATTTTCTATCAAAACTAATTAGATGTGAAAAATCTTGCCTAAATAGTTTCTCTCAAAACTATTAAAAAACTTTTAATAGAATGTTAGTTTCTATCAAAACTAGTAAAGTAGATGCATTTTTTGAAGTCTATAATATTTTCTATTATTTTCATGGTTTCTAGGCTCTATTTCTAGGTTCATATGTAGAACTTAAGATATGTCATATTGCATGACACATGTACTTAGAACTAGCTTTCTAATGACTATGGATTTGATACATTTTAAATTGTTTAAGTATACATTTTTTTACATTAATTGAATAAAGGTACATTATAAAAAAAAAACCTATACATTGAATGCTCATGAAAAAATAGTAACTAAGAGAATTTTTTTTTTCAAAAATAACTACAGTCTCTATATTTGAGTCCTCTTTTAAATAAAATATGAAAATTTGAAATTGGATAAATATATAATAAGTTACATGTGTCAAAATCCATGTATGTCCAAAGTAGTGTTAGGTCAACTTTAAACTCTGATAAAGTATGAAATACTATGGATAAAGAAATTAGATCACCTCTACAATATTGGTATGGATGTTAACAAACTAAATTTGAAAGAATTACATTGATATCTATTGTATAAAAAAAGTTGTGTCAAAAACAATGTCACTTTTAAAAAATCAGGTTTTTTTATAACATAGCAATTTTTGTGGGAGACAAATTAATTCAATCAAATAAATTTAAAAAAATTTAAAGAATATATTTAGAATCTAAACAAAAAATCCTAAAAGATTCTAATTTAATTATCTTCAAATTCCTTACTATTAAATGGTAATTTGCATCTAAATGTGAAAGTTTTCTTGAAAATTCACAGTACAGTGTCAATTTAGACAAAAAAAAGTGTAACCCATTATTGTGGGTCCACCCCTTGGTGAGGGTCAAGGGTGGGAATAATATTATATTTGTGACCCCCTTTAGTAATTTAATATTTTTTTGTGACACTATCATGTTTGGCCTTAAGGTCATACTGCCATGGACAACCTAGCAAAACATGACAAATGTCCATGTCTACAATGTCACAAAGGACTCTATCCTTATAAACTTTTGTTGAAAAATCTACCCAAGCCTATTCATTTATTAGTGTTTTTTGCCATTTTGTCAACCAAGATACATGGGAGGGATTAAGGTGGGCTATTTTCTCTAGATTTAATTTATCTACCATTTCTTTAGATAAAAGATTTTTAGTAGAACCAAAATCAATAGTTGTCTTACATACCTTTAAATGGGTTTTGCAGTTGGTCCTGAAGAGATTCTTTTTTTGTGGAGGCTCCAATGGCATGGGTAGTTGGATCAATTTCCTCTTCATCATGTTATTAGCCCCTTCTTCACTAGTACAATCTCTGACACCTTCCTCATCATATTCTTGTTGAGCAAGATTAGTTTGTCTCTCTCCTTTATTGTTCTAAAACTCAGAACACTTGTTTATATAGTGGTCTATCTAGTTAAAAATGTAGCATTTGATCTGCTCATTATTTCTTCCACCATTTCTATCTTTTCCATTACCTCTCCTTCCTTTGTATCTACCTCTTGAACTTCTTTCTCCTTGTTAAATTCTCCTTGAGGTCTGTTTCCTTGTGTTTGTTTACCCCCATAGTTTCCTTTTCCTCTATTATTATTTCCTTTGTTTCTACCACTTTGTTCATTCCTTCTTTTGAACTTCTATTCAACCTTAAGTAGCAATTGGTAGCACTAGTTTATAGTGGTAGTGATGGGGACACAACCCAAGAACAGAATAGACACAATAGAAAAGGAAAATTGTATTAACTGAAAAATAAGCTAGTAGATTTAGTACAGAGAGAATAAACTTCAAAACATGCCCTAAGGGCTTACAATAGCATAAATATGGAGATAATTTCTCCTTTCAGTACCTCCTCTCAAACTCCACTCTGAACTGCCTTTTACAATGCCATAAATCTCCTTAAATAGACCCCAGAGGGTTAAGGACTAGGAGTACATTCTAGAAAGTGCTACTAGGCATCCACTGACCAAATAGAAGGTTCCAAAAGCTACGTTAGAATTTGGTGCAAATCTAGAAGAATCCAGAAATGGTAACCGAACTTTTGAGAGGCATAACTTTTGAACTATAGCTCCGATTGACAAACTGTTTACATTTTTGGAAAGCTCTCGAAGTTCTCTATAGCCCTATGGACAAGCTTCACTCGTCCCCCATTTTTTGGCCATTTTTGAGGTCATTTAATGCCCCTAACCTAACTTTGAAGCATTCTTAGGAGGTCTCCAAAACCTGAAAAACTGCAATAACTTTCAAACCGTGGGGCCTTTTGACCTGATTCTTTTTTTGGAATGCTCTAAATTACAATTACATTCATACAGCCAATTTAAACCTCCTAGTTCACCAAAATGATGGCCCAATTACATGCTCCTATTTTTTTGAGATTTTCTAGCACACTAATAGTGGAACTATGAGAGTTGGAACCTTTATTTGACCCAAATGGGTATCCAAAAATGAAAACACATGAAACAGAAACTAAGTCTAAGTACATTTTTTTGGGTGACATAGGATTGCCCTTATACCTCTGGATGCTCCTGCATCAGAACACCCAGGGTAGATTGAAAAGTGACCCTATCACTTTATGAATGGTAGAGGGAATCCCAAATGGGAAACCTCAGCTGCTGAAATCCAAGTTGAGTCCTCGATCGGTCATCCTTTCCATTTGACCAAATACTCTTCATACTACCTATTTCTGGTACTCCTACCCACACGATGATCTAGAATGTCTTCTATCTCCTCCTTCTTAGAAGCAGGAATTAGACATGGCTCTAGCACTAGCTCCTCATCTGCACCATCATCATGATACTCTGTTAAATCTACAATCTTGAAAATGGGAGAAATGCGAATACCATCTGGTAGCTCCACTTCATATGCATTTCCTGAGTCATGTTTCTTCAAAACTTTGTAGGGGCCAAATTTCTTAATTTTCAGCTTGTTGTAAGTACCGGTTGGAAATCTTTCTTTTCATAAGTGCACCATGACTAGATCCCCTACTTGGAATTCCTTATGTATTCTCCTTTGATCAGCCCTAGCTTTATATTCTTGATTCATCTTGGTAATGCGTGCATGAACCTCCTCATGTAGATGCTTGATATGTTCAGCAAATTCCTTAGCTTCAACAGTTGTCCTCTCCCCTTGTTTTATCTTCCTCAATTCTGGTGCAGTCCTTGGGCTATTCCCATATACAATTTGGGATGGTGATTTTCCAGTACTCCTATTTATAGAGTTATTGTAAGAAAACTCTGCTTGTCATAGAATCAAATCCCATCCCTTGGGCTTATCCCCAACTAAACATCTTAGCAAATTGCCTAGACTTCTGTTTACCACTTCTGTTTGGCCATCAGTCTGCAGGTGATGTGTGGAACTAAATTTTAGGTTTGTTCTCAAATTTTTCCACAATGTCCTCCAGAAATACCCCACAAATTTAGTATCTCTTTCATAAACTATACTCCTTGGAAGTCCATGTAGTCTTACCACCTCTTTGAAAAACAAGTCTGCAATATGGACAACATCATGAGTTTTGTGGCATGGAATGAAATGTGCCATTTTGGAGAACCTATTAACCACCACGAATACTGAGCCATTACCCCTTTGTGTCCTTGGAAATCCAAGAACAAAATCCATACTTATGTCCTCCCATGGCCTTGATGGAACAGGCAATGGCTGATATTGGCTAGTATTGTGACTAAACCCCTTGGCAACTTGACAAACTTGTCAACTCTGTACAAGCTTCTTCACATCCTGTGAAATTTGAGGCCAAAAATAATGTTCTTTAAGAATGGAAATGATCTTATCTCAACCAAAATGTCCTACCATCCCTCAACTGTGTTTCTCCTTAATCAGATTTTCCCTCATGGAACTCCTTAGAATGCACAATTGACTACCTTTGAACAACATGCCATCCTGAATCAAATAGTCTAACCACTTGTTCTATCTATAGCAACAGGTTCTTTACAAGCTTTCCATGCTTCAGCAAAATCAGGATCCTTGGGGTACAAATTCTTGAGTTCATCAAACCCAACTACTTCAACTTGCATTACTGTAAGCAACAACTGTCTCCTACTTAGTGCATCTGCAACCCTATTAGATTTTCCACTTCTATGCTTCAACACAAATGTATAACTCTGCAAGAACTCTACCCACTTCATATTCCTCTGATTCAATTTACCTTGGCTATTTAGGTACTATAATTCTTGATGATTAGTATACAAAACAAATTCCTTAGGAAATAAATAATGCCTCCATTTCTTTAAGGCCTGAACTATTGCATAGAACTCTTGATCATAAATAGAATACTTCTTCTTTGCATCATTCAATTTTTCACTAAAATATGCAATAGGCTTACTTTCTTGGCTTAATACAACCCCAATAGCACTACCACTAGCATCACAATCCACCTGGAAAACCTTTCTAAAATTTGGAAGTGCCAACACAGGTTGTTCTGTTACCTTCTTCTTCAGCAATTCAAAACTTCTCACAGCTACTGCAATCCATTTGAACTCTTTTCTATCCCCTCTTATTGTATCAGTTAGGGGTGCACATATGCCACTAAAATTCTTAATAAAATTCTTGTAAAAACTAACCAGACCATGAAATGATCTTACCTCAGTAGCAGACCTTGGAGTAGGGCATTCCAAGATGGCTTTTACCTTCTCTGGATCCATTTTGAGACCTTCAGGTGATATAACAAACCCCAAATAGACTAACTCCCTTTTAGCAAAGATACACTTCTTTAGATTAATTAATAGTTTCTCTTCCCTTAGCCTTTCAAGGACATTATGAATATGCAATAAATGTTCTTCCAAAGTCTTGCTGAAAATTAAAATATCATCCAAACAAACAATAAAATTTTTTCCCAAGAACTTCTTAAGTACCTCATTCATGAGCCGCATGAAGGTGCCTGGGGCATTTGTCAATCCAAAGGGCATGACTAACCACTCATAAAGATCCTCCTTGGTCTTGAAGGCTATTTTCCACTCATCTCCTTCTCAAATCCATATCTGATGATAGCCACTCTTGAGATCTATCTTTGTGAAGTACTGAGCTCCACTCAAGCAGTCCATAAGATCATCCATCCTTGGCAAAGGAAATTAGTACTTGATGGTTATCCTATTTATAGCTCAAGAATCTGTACACATCCTCCACTCTCCATCCTTCTTTGGTGCGAGTACTGCAGGTACTACACATGGACTCAGGCTCTCTCAAATCAAGCCCTTCCTCAAAAACTCCTGAACTTGTCTATTTAGCTCCTCTATTTCAATAGGAGTCATCCTGTGAGGAGCCTTGTTAGGCAAACTAGCTCTTGGAATTAGATCTATCTGATGACTAATTTGCCTTACTTGTGGCAATCCATCTAGAACATTATCAGAGATAATATCTCCAAACTCCCCTAGTAAATCTGAAACTTCAAGTGGCATTTCACTACTACCTTCTTTATCTTTCCTAGGAATCAAAGCATAGCACATATGTTGATGTTTCATGCCATCTAAAAACTTCCTTTCATTAACAAGGAAAATCCTAGCACTGCTACATACCTTTTCACCTTCCTTTTTCATGGGCTTCAATTTGTGGCAAACTCCAACCTTTGTCAGAGAGTATGTGTTTGCATGTCCATCATGTACTACATGTCTATCAAACTGCCATGGTCTACCCAACAATAGATGGCAAACATCCATCGAAATAACATCACAGAGAACTTCATCATGGTAACTCCCAATTTTGAATTTCACTAAACATTGTTCACTTACCAGGACCTTATGATCATCTTTTACCCAAGCAATCCGATAGGGCTAGGGATGTTTCTCCCTCTTGAGCTTCAGCTTAGAGACCATCTCTTCTGATACCAGGTTATCAGTGCTACCACCATTAATGATCATGTCACAACATTTATCCTCACACTTGATCTAGTATGAAAAAAACTCCTCCATTGTCCTAGTTCAATCTCACCTCTTAGTAGGACTCTTTCATTTACCAAGGTCTCTCCTCTTTTTGCATCCTCTGAATCTGATGATTGTGCATCCTCATCCACATGAGCAACCCTAGCTTTTCCCTCAGCTCTCCTATTTTTCCTTCCTTATCATTGAGGGCATTCAAAGGCACGATGACCTTCTTCATTACAATGGAAATAGGTACCATGAAAGCCTCCTCTTCCTTGTCCACATCCTCTACCCCTTCCTCTTTGATTTTCAAAGTCTTGATCATGGGAGCAGTTGAAACCCTCATTCCTCCGGTTCCTGCTAGTACCCAAATCTTCATTTTTCTTTTGGGTTTCATTGCGGCCTCCAGATGATCTACCACTTCCCTTTCCTCCTTGACCATACCCTCTTTGTCTTCCTTCAAACCTTTTATTCAGCTTCTCTTCAACTTGTAGGGAAAACTGGTATGCCTCTTCAATGTTGGTAATTCTTACCAGACTTAATTCCTCCTGGATGCTAGGTCGCAACCCACTGATATAACAAGCAACCTTCTCCTTATTTTCTTCTGCATGCCCCACTCTAATCAAGAGTTGGTAAAATTCCTCTGTATATTCTTGCACTGATCTTCCTGCTTGCTTTAACCCATGCATCTTCTTAAACAAATCAAGCTCATAGTCCATAGGAATGAACTGCTTCTTCAATTTGTCCACTATGCGATCCCATCTTGTGATCTTCTCCTTTCCTCTTCTGTTTCTTTCCAATTGAACCTCTTGCCACTAGATTTTGGCATGGTCTTTTAGTTTGGCCTTTGCAAACTTAACCCTATCTAGGTCCCTGATATCCTCATACTCAAAGTATTCTTCTAGTTCATTGATCCAATTGATCAACTCATCTGGTTTCAGATTTCCTGAAAATACACCCACTTCAATTGTGGGTCTTTTCCCAAACTTAGTAATGGCCCTAAAAAGCCTTTCCTCTACATGATTTAGAACTTATCCATCAAATTCCCCTTATGGTCCCATTACTTCTTCTTCATTGTCATCCTTACTGTCATCACCTGCGGCAACATTTGCTCCTCTACGGAGCTCCTCTTGCAATGCCTGTACCTGCCTTTGGAGGGCTCTAACCTCAGGATTAATAGCTTTGGCCCTTTCACCACACTCTCTTTGTGGATTCATCTTCTAACTCAAACCCACAACCACACAGTCCTGGTGCAAACTGCCTCACAGTCGGCACTCTGTCTACACGATCAGGAAAACCTGCTCTAATACCACTTGATGGCGACACAACCCAAGAATAGAATAGACAAATAGAAAAGGGAAATTGTATTAACTGAAAAATAAGCTAGTACATTCAGTATAGAGAGAATAAACTTCAAAACATGCCCTAAGGGCTTACAATAGCATAAATCTAGAGATAATTTCTCCTTTCAGTACCTCCTCTCAAACTCCACTCCGAACTGCCTTTTACAGTGCCAGAAATCTCCTTAAATAGACCCCAAAGGGTTAAGGACTAGGAGTACATTCTAGAAAGTGATAGTAGGCATCCACTGACCAAATAGAAGGTTCCAGAAGCTACGTTAGAAGTCGGTGGAAATCTAGAAGAATCTAGAAATGGTAACCAAACTTCTGGGAGGCATAACTTTTGAACCGTAGCTTTGATTAACGAACTATTTACATTTTTAGAAATCTCTCAAAGTGCTCTATAGCCCTATGGACTAGCTTTTCTCATCCCCCATTTTTTGGTCCTTTCCAAGGTCATTTAATGCCCCTAAGCTAACTTTGAAGCATTCTTAGGAGGTCTCCAAAACCTGAAAAATTGTAATAACTTTCAAACCGTGGGGCCTTTTGACCTGATTCTTTTTTTGGAATGCTCTAAATTACAATTACATTCATCTAGCCAATTTGCACCTCCTAGTTCACCAAAATGATGGCCCAATGACATGCTCCTATTTTTTCAAGATTTTCTAGCACACTGATAGTGGAACTGTGAGAGTTGGAACCTTTATTTGACCCAAATGGGTATCCAAAAATGAAAACACATGAAATAGAAACTAAGTCTAAGTACATTTTTTTGGGTGACACAGGATTGCCCTTATACCTCTGGATGCTCCTGCATCAGGTAGGCCCTATCATACTTAGTTCATCTTGAATGACAATCCTTAGTCCCTGCATATACCTAAAATGTTTTAGACTTTTAGGTTCAACAAGTTTTGATTTCATCACCAACTTTTTAAATTCTTTAATATAGGTAGAGATTTCCATCTCTTTCTGCTTTATACTCATTCTCTTCTTGTGAAGTTTAACTTCATAATTCTTAGGGACATAATTCTCTTTGAGTAGAGTAACCATGTTCTTCCATGTGGTGACTAGACTCTTTTTATTCTTCACCCTATGGTTTTGAGTGAAGTTCCAATATGTGAGTGTAGAGCCCTTGAGTCTAGACTTGGCAATCTTCATAGTTTGATTCCCAAGGATGTCTCCTTAATTAAAGAAAATGGTTACGGCATTTGTCATCTACCCAATCCATTGTAGCCTTTGGGTCCATCTTCACATTGTATGTGGGAAAATAAAGCTTAGCATCCATGGTTCTCTCCATAGATTTTAGAGTCCTCACAAGCTTCTAATTCCAAACTTTTAGTCTCCCAGCTAGTCATCTAACCCCTTTACCCAAAATGCAACAATTAGCTTAATTGGGCCTAATTGACAGGGTTTGTGAAAGAAGTATATGTTACATTATTTACTAGGTTAATCCACTCATTGGGAAACATGTAAGGATCTATAATAGATCATATTCCACCCTCAAAGAGGTTTCATCCATCCTCCAAGTGCCTAAAACACTTCATTACCTACTGGCTTGCACCAAACACATGGAGATGTTTGGCCTAGGGTTGGCTAGTTAAATTAAATGAATTTCTTTCTACCTCCCATCCCTTAGGGGTTCTATGGTACATCCTTTGAACTTGCATTTTACAAAGTGGCATGAAGTTCCCATGGTGAAAATGTAAGTTAGGACATTTTTTCCCAAATTGGTCACTAAATTGAGGGTTTTGGTGTACTTGAGAAAGAAACCTAGAAATCCCTTGATGCTTATCACTTCACTAATTCAAACTACATAAAGTGGCATGAAGTTCCCATGGTGGAAATGTAAGTTAGGGCACTTTTTACAAAACTAGTCACTAAATTGAGTGTTTTGGTGTACTTGAGAAAGAAACTTAGAAATCCCTTGATGCTTATCACTTCACTAATTCAAACTACTTGCATTATTCTCTTAAGATATTCTAATTTTAGGATCAAACATTCATTTACTCCTACCAATCCATAACAATCCACACACTTACATTTTCAAGTGAATTACAAGGAAAAATGGGATCTTTTATTGATTCAAATTGTGAAATTATATCTTCTCTGTCTTCCACCCACCATGAGAAACTACCAGCCTTTAGCAAGTAGTAAGTGTTAACCAAGCTCACTTGAGTATTTAAAATAATTTTGCATATGTGTCATGCATTCAATGTTAACCAACTTTGTAGATATTCTTGACTGGGTTGGGTTAGTTAACGAAGGAATGTTAGCATAAACTCTATACTATCTCTATAAAGAGATTCCCTATGCTAATTGAGTACATAGTTTAGAAGCCTAAGAGCACACCTATCCTATAATAGGACTAATATGTGCCTAATGACCATAGACAAAACCCATGGTTTATAGATCACCAAATGGGGACTAGGTCTTACAAACTAGATTATTTCAAACAAGAAACTACTTTTACCTATAACAAATGTCTCTTAGGTACAAATGCCCTTGAGAGGATCTCATTAAGAGTTAGATATTGTGGATGCTCTAGAGAGTGGAGGAATATGTGCTCCTACGTTGGAGGAGAACTTCTACAAGTACAAAAATATATTGTTAAAAGTATTAATGCTTGCATTCCATTGGGGAAAAAATAGATCTATAGATAAATTTGTTGCATGAAGAGCAATAGTGACATATATTTTATGTTAAAAAAATCCAAAAATAGATAGATCTCTTCACTTTCATCTCATGTCAGTTATAGTTTGAAGGAAGTATTATATTATTTGAAAAAGGGAAACAATTTGTGATATAACAAAAGAAGTAAATTGGGTGCTAATGTGTAGAGATACTCAATTTGATAGGATTGAGGAAATGGTTAAGAACTCATTTATTCAAGTTTGGATTGATAATACGTGTCCTTTAGAAAATAGAAGCTCGATATCATCAAGTAAAGGATTTGACCTAAGGAATATTTATAGTACACAAAATTAATTATATCTCTAATTTTCAAATTTAAATCCTAACACAAAAATTGAACAAACAATGATTGAAAGATTGAAGCCCTATTTTGTGAAGATAAATAAATCTTTCAAAACTTTTTTTTTATCGATATAATGTTGATATGTATTTGTACAATCAAGAATTTCAAAAGATGATAGAAGAAAGTGGTGGTTCTTAAAATTATTTTCATAACATCAATCTTATGTGACAAATCAGATGATAATGCAATAGGAGAAATAGTATACATAAGAGGAACTTATGAGACATGTGGTAACCTAACTAAATTTCCTTTGAGAGATGAAGATATTAATATGGTGAGGATGATAAACTATAAGAGATATAAGTACATTAAGTCAGAAACAAAAGTTGAAAAATAATCAATAAGGTTGGAATATGTAGAGGACGAGATACTTGTTGGAGAATATATAGAAAATTTTTCACAAATTTATTCAACCACATATACATCATGCCATTTTTGCTAATTGACAAGAAGAATAGTTTCAAACACTTAGAGAACCTTTTCCACTCAGAACTATTTTATCTATTGTTGACTTTGTAGAGAATTACTCTTTTATTTCTCAAAAACATCTTCTATTCGAAATGGAAAGGAGAAAATGAGAGGGGAGGGGTGAATCAGTTACCAAAAAAACCAATCCAAAAGTCCCTTTAAGATTTCAAAAAAATATAAACAAATAACTTGTTGTAACTTGGTTAACACTAAATATTCTATTGTAACTAGGTCAATACTAAATATATTACTATCACTTGGTTAGTATTAAACATGTAGATCTTAAGATATTAAATATGATTAACCTTAATTAACTTAGTTGCAAAAAAATAAAGGAAATAAATTGAACACAAGAGACAACAAGATTTAATTTGGAAACCCAATTGGGACTATTACTATTTTTCACTCTTTTGAATTGAGCCCTAGTAGGTTCAAACTTGTTTAAAGTTTACAAAACAAACTGTTAGACATGACCTTGTTAGAGGATTTAATTCACCCTACTAGGAGTGTCGTTGTTAGAGGTCTTCAGATGCTTCAATCTAGAAATGTCACCTTGTTAGAGGATTTGGAAAATAGCTATTAGGCTAACTCTATTAGAAGATTTGATTCACTACTATAATTATTAGATTGTAACAATGAGTTGATCTAATTGTTGATGCAATTTTTTTGCTGATTTTAGATCTCAGTTCTAGCTTGAATACTTGATCCTTTTTTATTAGAATGTTCTTTTCAACTTGGTCAACTCAAACACTTTGATATCCTTCCAATTCACTTCCTTAATTAATCTTTATCAATCCCATACTTCTTACAATTTAATCTTGAACTTGACCTTATACTTATATGAATAAACTTGTCAAGTTGGCTTGAATATACTTTTAATTAAACAATTTTCATCCCTTAAGTCAGCTAGCATTAACCAATAAATCAATAAAAATTAATATGTTTTTAGTCGACTAATATAGAATTGAGTACTCGACCAACTCAGAGGAAATCTTCATTAACCAACCTAGCTTGGTCAATACTAATTCTAAACTCATTTTCCTTTGGTAGCTAAGTAAACTTAATCATTAGAGAATCCATCCCAAATTTCCATTAGTAATTGAGTGGAATCAGTTAACATAGGGTCTTCCTTCGATGCCTGAGTGAGCTTAGTAAGAACTAACATTGAACTTGGTTATAAATGTAACACTCAACATACATAAGAAACTATCAATACCAAAGTGAGCTTTGAAATCACTAACTTTCTCAGTAAGGCTTGACATTTTGTGTAACATCAAAGAAAACATACAATTGCATAATTGTTTTCAACAATCTCCCTCTTTGGCATTGATGGAAACACAACATTTCATAATACAATCAAATTTTAGAGAAAAATAAAAGTAATGATAATATCCTTAGTTTCATTCTGATTCTCATCCATGAGAACTCCCTCTTACATCAATCTCTTCCTTAGAATGATTCCTTGATTTCTCTGACTATAGTTTCTTCGTCTAATAGTAAACTCTTCTTCTTTACTAATACAAAATTTCTTTTATATGACAAAAAAATCTCCCTCTATGACATCTCATGCCAAAGACAACAATTAATCTATTTTTCACTACCCGATGTACTAATTCAAATGCAATATGCTCTAAAAATATTGCATTAACTTGTCTCATCTTCAAAGTGCTCAATTGATGTATCACTAAAACCTAATTAGTAAGCATCAGATAGGAGAATTACCCCCAGCTTACCTCTTAGATTGAAAAATGTATGCTTAGATAAAACTTGGTGATTATCTCTTCTTTTTATTCCTTTATGTTCACATATTTCAATCTCACCTCCTTTTTTGCACTAATTCTCTCAAAAAATGATATTTTATTGCACTGTGTTTAGTCTTGGTATGCATCACAAGATTCTTGGAAATGTTAATTACACTATTGTTATCACAGAAGATAACTATTGGATCCTTGATTTATTCCTTCATATCTCCCACTATTTACTTGAACCAAATGATGTTGGAATAATTAATTATTGCTACAACATATTATGCCTTTTTTCTTGACTAGGAGATGCAATTCTATTTCTTGCTTATCCAAGACACTAGCATCTTTCCAAGAAAGAATGCTCCATTGCTAGTAACTTTCTTGTCATAAATACTTCCAACATAATTAACATCAGTGAAGACTTTTAGTTCAAAGTTGCCTTTTTTCTTATACCACAAACCATAATCTTCAATACCTTTTAGATACCTCATAATTCTTTTTATTGCCATCATATGGTTTTCCTTTGGATAATTAGCAAAACATCTGGCCACCATACCAACTACTAATGCAATATCAGGTCTTGTATGTACCATATATTAAAGTTTTTCAATCATTGATTTGATTGTAGTCCAATCTACCTCTTTGGAATCATCATTTTTTGAAAGCTTATGTCTAGTAGACATAGTTTTTCCAACTAGTTTGGAACCATTCCAATTTCTCCAATATCTCCTTGATGTACTTTGATTGAGTAATGTATATACAATCTTTCTTCTATTGAATTCATAAGCCAAAAAATAATTTAATCTCTCCAAATATTGACATTTGAAATTCTATACTCATTTCCTCATAAAAATATTTGTATAAATAATCATGTCCAATGAATAATGTATCATCTACAAAGATTTATTCTAGAACTATCTTTTTATCTTGTCATTCCTTGATGTATAACTATTGTTTTCATTTCTCCTTTGAAAACCACTTTTTACTAGATGACTATGCAATCTTTCATACCAGGCTCTAAGGGCTTGTTTGAGACCATATAAAGCTTTGTGTAGCCTATAAACCATATCCCTTTTGTTAGGATCTAAGAAACATTTAGGTTGATCAATGTATACTTGTTCTTCTAGGATTTCATTCAAGAAAGATGACTTCACATCCATCCAATATACTTTGAATCCTTTATGAGTAGCATAGGTAAGTAGTGTTCTAACACCTTCAAGTCTTGCAATAGGAGAAAAAGTATCTCCATAATCAATAACTTCTTCTTGATCATAATATTTGCAAACTAATCTTTCTTTATTTCTTAAAACTTCTCCATTCTCATTCAACTTGTGTTTTAATACCCATTTCATGCCAATTACATTCATTTCCTTGGGTGTAGGAATAAGAGTCCAAGTTTTGTTCCTTTAAATCTTTAACAATTCCAAGTCAATAGTGAAGATAAAGACAATTTTGATGATGACCTTTCAATTACATAATTTAGAGTAAAGGAAATGCTAATCATCATTATGTTATGATTCTTCTTTTTCTCATTTTGATCCACATACAAAGGTCCAATGGGTGTCACATATTTGTTATCCAGATATTTTGGGCCCATGTCTTCAAAGGTTGCCAAATGTAGCTTTATGAGTTCCTTCCATGATTGGTAGTTATCTCTCTTCAACTTAGTAATTTTACTTCTATAAGACATATTAATCTTTAGCTTGGGTCCTTGAAACCTTATCTAAAAGGGCCAAATCCTCTTATACAAATTGTTAGAAATGGAAAGGAATAAGTGAGAGGGGAGGGATGAATTAGTTACCACAAAAACAAATCTGAAAGTTCCTTTAATATGTCAACACAATATAAAGCCAATAACTTTTTGTAACTAAGTTAACATTTAACATTCTAGTGTAACTTGGTTAACATTGAATATATTACCATCACTCAGTTAGTATTGGACATGTAGATCTTAAGATATTAAATGTGATTATTCTTACTTAACATATTTATGCAAACATAAAGTAAATAACATGAACATGAGAGACACCAATATTTAATGTGGAAACCAAATTTGGGAAAAGCACCAATTGAAGCTAGTTATTATTTTTCACTCTTCTAAAGTGAGCCCTATTAGGAGCCAATCCAGTTAAAGTTTACAAAACACACTATTAGGTGTGATCTTATTAGAGGATTTAATTAACCCTATTATGAGTGGGCTTGTTAGAGGTATTCAAACACTTCGATATACAAATTCCACCTTGTTAGAGGATTTGGAAAATAATTATTAGTATAACTCTATTAGAAGATTTGATTCATTGCTACAATTATTAGAGAGTAACAATGACTTGACCTGATTAGTGATGCAACTATTTTTGTTGATTTCAAATATCTATTCTAGCTTGAATACTTGATCCTCTTTGGTCATAATTTTTGTTGCAGCCCAATCAACTTAGATACTATGATATCCTTCCAATCTACTTCCTTCATTCATCTTCTTCAATCCCATGCTTCTTACAATTCAATCCTCAACTTGACCTTATATTTATATGAATAAACTTTTCAAGTCAGATTGAAGATACTTTTAATCAAACAATTTCCATCTGTTAAGTTGGATAGCATCAACCAATAAATCAATCAAACTTAATATATTTTTAGTCGACTAATATAGAATTGAGTACTTGGTCAATTTAGAGAAACTCTTCATTAACTAACCCAAATTGGTCAATACTAATTCTAAACTAACTTTCCTTTTGTAACTAAGTGAACTGAAGATCCTTGCCAACTTTCCATTGGTAACCAAGTGAATTCAGTTAACATAGGATATTCTATCAATGTTCGAGTGAGCTTGATAAGAACTAACTCTAAACTTGGTTATAACTAGAATTCTCAGCATACATAAGAAACTATCTTCAATGACCAAGTGAGCTTGACAATCACTAACTTGCTCAGTAAGGCCTCATATTTTGTATAACATCAAATCCAACATATAAATTTACAATTGAATAATTGTTTTCAACAACTTCAAGTAGAATACTACTTTGAAAGGAAGGTTCAAATTATGGTCTAGGATTCTTATTGAAATACACAAATACATTTGGATGGTTTGGAAAGTACAAATTAAGCATGAGTCATTAAAAAAGAGTATCATATTTACATTAGTGATGGAAAAGAGCACGATGTTTTTTTTTTTGAACATTATTTGAAGATACTTTTTGAATATTTGAAAAACAAAGGTATAAAAATAGAAAAATATTTTGTAGGTTCAAATGGATGCGCAACTCAATTTAAATCAGCTTGACCATTTGATGCATTATCTAGATATCATCAATACCAAATTATACCACACATTTGGAGTTTTTTGAGGGTGGACATGGAAAGGGTGAGCATGATGGTGCATGAGCTAATGTCCTTTAAGAAAGTATCAATATAAAGGATATCACATTAATAATTCTCATGATGTGGTTGAGTGGTACAAATTTCATTTTGCAATGCCAAGAAATATAGATAACATGTCATCACAAGCAAATTGAGTCAAACCATTTAGTGTTTTTTGGAAGGTATCAAGTATAGATGTAACACATATGTTAAATCTGATTTGAATTAAATTTGTATTTAATATTTTAGGTGATAACTTATATGTACATGTATAACTCATTTTTTTATATGTATGTGTGGACCTTACATTCAGGTGTCAATAGAAGATCAATGCATACATGCAAGAGGGTAGAGAAGCCACGATCATTGCATTGAGTTATGAGTACATATAGTAATATGCGGTCATTGTACACTAAAGAATACTCCTATTTTTTTCCTAATTGAATTTATCAAAATTATGGTGGTTGTAATAATCAAGAACATGGATATGTGGGTGAATGGACTTTGGTGCCACTAGATGTTATTAATACAAATGACTCTAAGGATGAAAACTATGATGATATTCTATTGATTTCTAGTGATTATAACCATATTTCGGGATTGATCAAAGTTGGTATGTATGTATATATATATTTTTATCATAACTTTTGTTAAATTATAAATTATACTCATGTACATAGAATTTCTACATATACTTTGTGTAGTTAATGTTTTTGTAGTCATGATAGAATCTAAAAATATAGAAGGTGTTAGGTATTATTTATTATATTGCACTATGAAAAGAGAGAAGCTAACAAAGACTGAAATAAGTGATGAAATTATATTTCCCATAGGTTAGTATAGTTGAATGTATATATCTATGTCTTTTTTCAATTCAAATTTATTGACTTATTTGATTGATGTATATGGATGTGTAAATATAATTAGTAAGTAATTAATCTATGATAGTTTTTAAATGTGTATGCACATTATATTATTTCACAAGGAATATATTTGTGTTGGAAACTACAATTGGGACAATTGTTATGTTGGCATTGAAGTCAAACCTTATTGGTGAGACAATTATCTATCTGATCTATGTATCATATATATTTGATTGATGAAGAGTATTTGAGAAATTGGTCATAACAAAAGTATTTAAAGGAAAGTTTGAGTTATGAAAAAGGAAACTACAAACTAATACATGATTAGTTGGAATTTGACAAGATAAAGTGATTGTTTAAATCATGTTCCAAGTGGAGAAGATCATTACTTTGAAGTCTTGAAGGGGAGATCAAAGATAGATCAAACACAAAGGCTTGAGTAAGAAACATAGTAGAATATTAATGAATTTTAAGTATAAGCCAATTGATGCTAGTGAAGGCCGAGCTAGAGTAAGTGCCAAGTAGAGTTAGAATTAACCAAGTATCAATATTCATCAAATAATAGTTTATGCTCTGAGCACAAAATTTAGTAGTGACCAAGTAACCCAGTGATGACCATGTGTCAGAACATAGTGCTGGATGAGGAACAACATTTTAATAGCTTATGAGAAATCATAATTTACAGCTGACTAAGTTAATTTCTTGAAATATGGAAAGCATGTTAAAGATGAGGATAGATATCCTAGAACATTTAAATCAAGGAACACTATGTTTGCATGTTTCTATGTAGGGATTCATGGACAAGCTTCTATAATAGAAAGAAGAGAAGAAATACTAGAAATATTTGATGAATGTACTCTTAACCTACAGTGGTGTTTAAATAGAAAAAATCATAATTACCTATTTAAGGTGGTACAAGGGATGACTTTTAACTAAAAGTTTAAAGGTTGGAGTAGTTATTAATTCATTGACTAGTGAACTTAAGAAGAAGGTTGAGACGAGTTGAGAAGAGGAGGAGTGTGATTGCTTGAAAGGTTGCCAAGAAAATCATAGCCTGAGATGATAATGTGGTCAAGCTAATGAAGTAGCTTGAGAGCTAAACTGAGATCTATGTTTGGAAAGTGAGTTGTAGTTGACAAATCAAAACTTTCTTTTATTTTCTAACTATTTTATCAATATTTGAAATCCTTTAATCAAGGTTGACCTAATAGTCATATGTAAAACCTTTAGTCAAAGTGGCATTCTAATGAAATATTCTAAAGTTCTCTAACAAGGTTAGTCCTAACAAGATGATTAAATCCTTTAACAAGGTCACATTTAACAATGTGTTTTCTAACCTTTAATAGGGTTGGATCCTAGTAGAGATCACATTAGAAAAGTGAAAATTTGGTGACATGTTACTGGTGGTTTTTCCCAAATTGGGTTTCTACATAAAATCCTAGTGTCAAACTTGTGTGGATGTCATGTGTGATGATTTACTGTTAATGTTTACATTCTGTAAGTCTATTATATTTAGGACAATGGATAGCTAGTTGATGTTACTAAGAGTTGGCTATAGAAGTGGAGCTAATAAATGTTAAGAACTAAAGTTTTTTAGGTGTTTTTTTGTTCAATTAATACATCTAGACCATGAATAACTCATTCATTTTGCCCCCTCTTAGTTATTCTAAACATTCTAACAATTGGTATCAAAGTTTGTAGAGAAAATTATGAAGGCACTCAAAAAGAAAGATCATAATGTACAAAAAGAAGGTGCCAAAGTTGAACAAAGATAATTTATTTGCATGAAAAATATTGATGAGGCCACATACAATTGGTATTGGTGATGTTGCACTTGAGTTTGTGGACAATGCATATGTGGATATAGCAATAGTTTCTCTAAATGCTCAACAACCAAAAGAGAAGCAAGAAAACATTCATACAATGTTATATATTGGTTCAACCATGAGCTATGTTGAGTTTGATAGATAAAAGATTGAAAGAATGAAAAAAAAAAATTGGGATAAGCTCAAGACCAAATATGGAGGAGATGATAAAGTCATGAGATCCAAATAAAAAAGTTTGAGAGGTAAGTTTGATGAAATGAGAATCACGGAAGGCAAGAATATAGTTCAGTACTATGCAAAAATAAAAGAGGTTGTTAATGCTATTAGAGGTGCTAATGGAAAGATTGAGAATGAAATAGTAATAAGAAAGGTATTGAGAAATCTACTTCCTAATTATGTTATTAGGGCTTTTAGAATTCCAAAATTGAGATGTACTACAAGTAATACCCCAACTCTGGAAGGTGTGATTGGAAGGTTTACTTCTTTTGAGATGTCTAATTTTAATAATTACACTCCTACTAATATTGAATCTTCTTTTAAGTCATTATTACAGGAAAACATGTGAAAAGTGATAGTGATAATTTTGATGATGAACTTAATGAACTTGAAGCATTGATGGTGTTGGTTTGTTTTTTTATAGTGTAGAGAAGTTCTAAAATTTTGGTGAAAAAATCATTTAAGTAATTGTATCCTATAGATTCGGGTTTCTTTCCTTATAATTTTTCAAATTTTGTGTTACCTTGGTCATGCCCTAGTTTCTATGTTGTTTGAATTTGATTAAATTCTCAAGGTTTGTCATCAATACGGTCATTAAAATGTCATATGTCTATTGAAACCCTAGGTTATTTTTCAAATTTTGAAAGGGTTTGCAAAATTCTTAAGTTCCTCCTTTTATAGCCTTATGGTGTTAGGGTTTCTCATAAGAATGAAATTATTTCTTTCTCATGTTTCCATGGCCACACTTCACCAACAGGTGTAAGGGTGCAAAGGATTTCATGTCTCACGGGGTTGCGGTTATGCACTCCATAATAGCAGAGCCATCCACTTTGGGGTCCTTCGGTCATATGATTGGTCATCAAGTGGAGACACATAAAGGTTTTTATTGATTTGGAGATGATCTTATCATTCCATGGTGATATGTTAAGTGGAAGAATGAAAGGAGTGCATTAGAGTATTTTAAGTCATATGTGTTCTGTTAAGCATATGGGTGTAACAAGTTTAGAATTGAGCATGTCAAATGATTTTACAGGAATATGAGTAAAGCATTAAGTAGATAGGTATATAGGTCTTTTGGTCTGATCTATGCACTCATGTTACAATGAATGGTGTAAAGGCATAATGTCCTAGGATGGTGTAAATGATGGCTCATAAAAAGGCATAAAGTGGTTTTACAGTTCTATGTGTAAGAGGGACTCATAAGAGTGAAGTAAAGTTTCATTTTGTTTACGTGTCTTCACTGCTTTGACTTGCAGGTAACCATAAAGAAATTTTATAAAGAGAAGCATGTTGTGTGGGACCTGTTTAGTTGTTAGATGGGCCCTAATGAGAAAAAAATCAAATGGTGACACATCATACATGTCAAATGGGCCTAGCCTGTGTGGCAAATGACTTAAGTTTTTCATTTTGCATGTACCTAAAATCAATGGCGATATTCTTTTCTATTTCCTTGAGATCTGATCTAGGTCATTGATAAGTGAAAAGAAAAAAATCCTCATTACATCCTTACAATTGCATGGTCATTGTAGGAACAAAGAGTTGTTTCATACTTATCTCCATGGTTATGAGTTAAGTCTAAGCATATAAGCATAAAAGATAGAAGGGGAGATGAAAAGAAGGCTTTACACTGATATGAAAAGAGGGAAATGTAAGAACAAGATGCAAACTATGAAAGATTTCCAATGTTACGAGTATGAAGTAACTCAAAGAGGTGTAAAGGAGAATAAAGGAGTAGTAAAAATTATTATGATGCCATGGGTAAAGACCTAAGCATATGAACAGAGGATGGATGTGTAAAGTGTTATGATGCTCTGAATGTTGAAACGAGTGTAATAACATAAATAAGGCTTTTAGAGGCTCTGGTGGTAAGTATGAGTATGAGCATAAAGGGTTGTAACACAGGCTTTATCCTAGTATGAGGAGGGTGTTAAGGTATAAGCACATAAGGATCTGGTAAGAAGGTTTGAGATTCTATGGTATAAAGGGTTGTGTAGGAGCATAAAAGGAATTTAAATGCAATTCTTAAGAAACCCTAGCGCTTCTATGCTTGGAGCATTCTAAAGTATCACCAAAAAGACATAAAGGTTTCCTAAGTGTATCTTAAGGGTTACAAAGATTGAAAGGTTTTGATTCAGTGTGTTAATAGAAAACCAAAATTGGAAAAGAGAGCAGTTGAGGTGTCATGCCAATTTAGAAAAAAAGGACAAATTCACCATGGCAAAGTAAACTAAAACACTAAAAAGTACATCAAGATCAAATTTCATGGTTGATATTCCTTGCTGACAACCTACAAAGGTGGTATTAAAAAATTGTGCATGCAAAATTTACTAAAAAGCTGGTAGATTGCATGATTAAACCATAAAGATTTGATTGAATGTTTAGAGTATTTTCCATTTGAAAGAGCTCATGTTTTATGTTCTGAGAATTTCAAAAGTTTCCATAGATTTGTGATTTCTATATTAATATTGCACATTAGTTTGAGATATAATTTTCATATAAAATGGCTGACAAGGAAGTTAAAGAGGTTCCTACAAAAGAAGTAGAGGTTTAAGATGAGGGTGATGATGTTGTAGATGTTATAGCTAAAGGAAAAAGGAACAAGGGTACTATAAAAATAGAAAATAAGTCAAGGGTTTGAAAGCCAAATAAGCACATACAAGTTTGGCTATAAATTCTTCTAGGGTCATCGAATGCAATTTTGGCAAATGACCATATTTTTAAAGATCCTTACTTCCTGGTCAGGAATGCAAAATGCCCTAGGATTAATGGTTTTAATTTGTTTTTGTATTTCTCTTAGAATAAAATTGAAAACATACCAGTCTAAAAACCATGGAATAGGAACATGGAAAAATTAATATTCCCAGAGGTATTTGTTGATGTGGACTTGTTAAAGGCACTGATAAATTCTTACAATCTAGTCACCATGACATTCCATAGGCATAACAGGAGTTTTTTATGCACACTAGACATAACTTATTTCATAGAAGCTTTTGGATTAGAAGGAAAAATGGATGTGCCTATTGATATTGAGGACTTACAAGGAAAATTTGGGAGGAACAAAACTTATTTTATGAACAATGTGATGTTGGCCCACATCCCTTAAATTGTAAAAAAGGCAGGGTTGATTCCAAAGAAGGTAAGGGATAATTTTCCCTTGATGAGGTTCAAGAATTACTTCAAGAATACTATATATGGACTGCACAAAGTTTTGGGAAGTGATGGTGCAGAGGATTGTGTATATGGTTCATTATTTTTGATGGCATGTGAAATACAAGAACCCTTCCATAACAAAGAATATGATTATGTGGCATTCATCATGGACAAGATGCACAATCAAATTGTTAATGCAAATAAAGGAGAAATGAAAGATTTCAAATTTCTTCATTACTCATTGTTGATGAACCTAATCTTGTATTACAACATTGGTTACATCAAGTAGGACTTCATCGATCAAACTTATGATGAATTTGGTGAGTTACCTATGCAACTATGGACCCACATTTGGGATAAAAACTTTCATTATTCAAATGCACTTGTGTCTTTCAATTTGTTTAGTTTTGTGATTATGAGAATGGTGGACCATACTTTCTTTAGGGCCCCAAATGTTTTGAAAACTTTTCTTAGACCCTCCTTTTTGGATGAGAAAACAAAATTAGATCACAACTAGGGGGACTCATTTTTGTTCAAGGAGTGCACATTGATGAGAGTATATGCATGCTCATAGCCTCCTCACATATTGTCCAAATATTTACCCTCTAGGTTGGCTATTATTGAATTCTTTTGGAAATGTTTATTAATGAACAAATAGATGATCCCTCCTCCTTTGCACAAACCCACATTTGTTTGTAGAAGTTTCAAGGTAGAGAATTTTGAGATTGGGAAGAATGCATATGAAGAGTTGAGTAAATACTTTTTGTGGTCTCCGCAAACATTCCCCATTCCTAGTGAGGAATGGGGACCCCCTACTTGTTTTTTGGGCTCCCAAACTCATAGTTCGAGAGTTGAGAGAAGAAAATTTTTGTTAGACATTATAATTTAAAGAGTAAAAAAAAAGAAATTTAAAAAAAGATAAATAAAAAAAAATTTAGAATAAATAAATAAATAAATAAAATTTGCACCTCTCATGGAGGTGCACGTGTGCACCCTCCATGGCAATGCCACGTACGCCCTCCATGGAGGCAACACACACCACTTGTGCCCTCCACGGTGGTGCCGCGTGCGCCCTCCATGGAGGTGTACTGTGTGCATGTCCCTCATGGAGGTGTGCCATGCACATGCCCTCCATGGTGACACCGTGTGTGCCTCTCATGGAGGTGTCGTACGTGCACCCTCCATGGAGGTGCCATGTACTACCAATGGAGGCGTGTGTGCTCTCCATGAAGGTGCATCACACGCGCTCCCTCCATGAAGGTGTGCTACATCATGCCCCTCATGAAAGGTGTCATGCGTGCCCCCCCAAGTGCATGCACCCAAATAAATAAAATAAAATGTCCAAAAATTTTCTTTCAGAGGTGTTTGTCTTAATTAAAAATTTTCAACTCTACTGACTAATATTTGCTTATTTGTGTAGGTAAAAAAAGTATCCTTAACTTGTCAAGGTCATAACTTTTGACTCGGAGCTCAAAATTTAGAACCGTTTACACCGTTGGAAAGAAGAACTAAAGATCTAATTTCAATCCCTAAAATAGCGAGCCTTTGGCTGCCCAATTTTAGGGATTGATGAAAGTTTCAACTTGAAATTTTGAGCAGAAAACCTCCAAAAATGCCATTTAAAAATGGCTAGAAAATTTGCAAAAAAAATATGAAAATGTTTCAAACACTTGATCATCTGGATCACTTGGTTTCTCACCGGGAAGGATAGGGTGATTCGAGAGAAGACAAATGTTGAAGATACAGAGGTTGGACACATCAAGAAAAACATGCTCCTCATCTTATGTAGCTATTAATGATGAGATTCAACGCAAATGCCTTGGGATTTTAGATTTAAGAGCAGGAGTGCAAGTTTATGAAAGTGATTGGCTATAAAGAGGGTGTAAATCATCAAAAAAGGGCAAAGAATGTATACAAAAAATGATCTAAAACCCCATTTGAGCAAAAATAAGAAACTATTTTCAAAATTGAGAACTTTTATTTTTTGTCGAATTGAGCTTTCGAGGTCCACAGCTACGTAGGTTTGCAGCTCCACATTTTTGAGATTTGCAGCTCCGCAATTCAGAGGTGCCTTGATAGTTGACTGTTAGTTCCAAAAATAACACTTTCCATGCATCGAGAGCACATTCTGATGGAAAGTTAACTCTGACACATGCCTAGTGAAGGGCCAGTTTCCATTTTTGATGCCTCCATGCACTTTCACTTTGACTGATGGCTTCCTCCTACTTTCTCTCTCATGCTTTCATTTTTTTTGACATGTACAAGGCTCATGCATCCAATTAATGAATAAAATATGGATGGAGTCCCTCTAAGCACTAGTTAGATTGTTAATTTGTATATATTTAGTTTGTTTTAATGTTTTAAAAGAATTTTATTGCATCAAGATATCTCTCACTCTCAACACAAATTGAGGAGACCATTTCTTATAAATACCCCATTGTAAAATGTAACAAGGGCCACCATTATTATGCAATAAAATTATGTTTTTGGTGCTCACATTCAGAGTGTAGTTATTCTTTCCTGAATGTGTCATTGTTTTGTGGATTTTATTCATGAGATTGTGATTGAGCCAAAGGTTTATTGCATTTTTTCTAGTTGTGCAATCTTTTAGTTCTAGTGTTTGTTATAGATATATGAATTTTGCTGACATAACAAGCTTGAGAAGAGATCACTCAAATGTGTCTACATAGCTTTTTGTCTGACATGAGTGCACTTTCTGTGGCCTTGTTATTTGATGAAGAGTGAAACATCATTTGATTTGTTAAATATTCTCATCAACAATTGCATCAGTGGATTCTAGGAAGCACTGCTCATTTTTTCATTGGTTTCCTACTGATTTCTTTGAAAGTTTAACTCACAATGTGTTGTGTCTTATAGCTTATGTTCATTTAGGAATTTCAATTTCAAGTCATTTGGTTCCACATTATTTTTCTTTCTGTTTCATTATTTTCTTTGCTAACCCCCCTATTAGAGTAGGACCTCATAGTAGTTGCATTGTTAGAGTTGCATTCATTAAAAAATAGAAAATACAAAAATATTGTTCTTTCGGTGTGATATTTTGAGATAGTGAATAGATTTTAATTCAATTATAAGATAAAATGGTTTTTAGAACTAGCAAAGGCCTCCTTCTGAACACTCACATTTATCTTCTACTAAGCAGATTTTGGTACATCACAGGACAAATATTGAACCTTGGAGTGGATCCTTAAAAAGATTTTCTTTCCAAGAGAGGAATTACACTATGGATTCCTATTTTTCACCTCGTGTAAAATGAATGCCCAACAATACCTAGGTTAGTATAAGTTTTCTACTAGACCTTATAAGATGTATGACTTAGAGAACTACATCACAAATACGGTTAAAGCCATCAAGGGTTACATTCTACCTTTACGCAAACCAATCCCTATAGAAGATTTGATTGCTAACATAGTAGCAATAGTGGAGGTTGATGAGCTATTAGGAAAATATGGTGAAATAATGAAGGTGGAGGAGGCCTTGAAAAGGACCAACCCTAAATTCAAAGGTTTCTATATAGAAATTCCATACCCTGGTAACTTGAGAAAGATGGTAGAAAAATTTGATTATATCATGTCTCAAATGCCAAATGAGCTAGAGGGAGAGGAGGCCACTATGAACAAAGAATCCCCTAAGCTAGATGTGCAATTGGAGGTTGATGTTGAGGAAGAGTAGCCATCATCTTTAACTTGGGTGCCAAAAGGAAACAAGAGGCAAAAAACAATGCACGTCCCAAAGAGGCTGTTGAGTAGGGCTCTACAAGTAATGCTAGGAAATTATGAGTATTTTGATGACATTAGGTAAAATTACTTGCATCAAAGGGCAATAGAGGTAGGAAAAGCCTCTAGTGATCTACAAGTTGCAACTTCAATATTAGATGATAGACTCATCCAATTTGAGAAATTTAGGGAGGATGATGATTTCATTAAATCATCAGAATTTAATTATTTTTTATATAAAATAAAATGAGCTCACATTGAGCCTCATGCTATGAGAGGATCCTGAGAAAAACAAAGAATTGGTTGATAAATTATTGGCTTATGATCTAGATAGTGAAACAATGACCCCTATAGAAGCCAAATATTTGGTGCACAAGAGTGGTATGATTTTGATACCAAATTGGGATATTAAGAGAGCTCTTGTTCTTCATCAAATGAGTAGACAAGGAAAAGCAATTAGCTATGAAGGACTAAAGAGGGGGTTAGGATTGAATATAGAAACAAAGACCCTAGCAGTGTGGAGTGTTGCTCCTAACACCAAAAAGCCTAAAATAGTGGACATACAGGAGATTGCACAGGGAAACATGCTTATTTAGACATTAGATAATACCATTGGAAAAGAGATCTCTAGCATAGTCAAACACTTTGCACTCATGAATGAGGCAAAGGTAGATCAAATTGAGGACAAGTTAGCTACAACATAGAATGAATGTCTAGATGTCAAAAATTTGTATAAGGAGGAGCTCAAGATGAGCTATGTGTAAAAGCAAAGGATAGAGGAGTTGGAAGGGAGAATTAAGCACATAGAAGTAGAAGTGGCATCCCTAAAAGACCAACTCAAGACTGCAATGGAGGCAAAACATGCACCTAGATATGTGGAAGAGGTAAGGCACACTATGGAAGCAGACACTCAAATAGAAGATATACCTATAGGGATGACAGTGCCAGTGCTTGTGGTTAATGTGGAAGCAAAGGTTCCAAAATCTGACAATGTAACAAAGAAGAGTGCTATGATGAATGTGCTAAGCCATAGGATAAGTATCTTGAAGAGAATCTCTCAAGATGCATACAATGCATTCATCAATTTACAATCTATAGAACAGATGTGCAAAGAAGTAGTAGGATGGCTTGATCCAATTTTCCAATAATGGAGACCTTACATGAAATTCTTTGATAGGTTAATACCACTACTAGCCAAGAAGCTAGACCTTCCTGATAAGGTTATTTCTATTAAAGAGGGCATGGACAAAGTAAAGGATCTACTATAGTTCTTCACAGGAAAATTGGCAACAATTCAAAACAAGATGAAAGTGCTTAGCAATGGTTTTTATTCTTTAATTATTTTTGTCCTTGATTCTAGCAACCAAGTAAAGGATTTAAATAAATGGTCTAATTCTTTTGACCATATTGTAGACTTAACACAGGTGGCATCCATTTTTTAAGGTGATATTGATGAATGTGATTTTAATGAACTTATTGATACTTTATTCAAAATTGAAACTGAGATGAATAGATTTATCACATAAGGGAAAGTGATTATTGATGCCAGGTGGCAAAAATCTATTGGTGAATTAACAAAAACCAAAGCATGTGAATGGACAACAAAGAGAGAAGTTATTTTATGGGAAGCAATCACAAAAATAAAGGCTTTACCAATAGGGGGCAATTAGAGAAAGGATAAAATTAAAGATTTGATGCTCCAACTGTCATCTGCAACTATTTTTGTTGTTTGTTTTTTAATTAAGGTTTCGTGGATATTTTGAAAAAGGTTGTTGTATTTCTTGTTGTAAAAGGACACCTATTCATCACAATTTCCCTTTTCTTGTAGCAACTCATGCTTATATAAATGAATTTTCAAGGCATTGTGATGGTCCAAAGGCTTGTATACTTTTCATTTTTAAAGGAAAGTATAGTCGATCCACTCATATGTAGTTGTTTTTGAGTTTACTTCCAATTATGTACTCTCTGATGATATAAAGAAATGATAGAATCAACAAGATATTCTAGGCTTTTCATTGAGTTTCTATTGTTTATTGTATTAGTCATCTAAAAGGATAATTGAAAAGGGTGTTTACGCTAGATCTGTGTCACCAATTTCTGGCTCTATTTCATGAATTTGTTAATTTTGAGATCATTTGAACAAGGTTCAATTGATTGAATGCAATCTGAATGGGTTGTATATTGGTTATATTGTTGCTTTTAATTCAAGGGATTATGTAAATGCTTTAGTAAATTAGTAGAATTCATGAGTTTATAAAAAAGATATTTTCTAAGAATAGAAATGGGTGATTATAGTTGATAAATTCAATTACAAGTTATTTGAACTAGATCTCCAGCCAATAGTTAACTCTTTGCTCCCATGGATACAACACTTGTCACATAAATCAGAAATGGTTGAGTAAATTTTGCTTCTACATGTCAAAACAATTATAAATTCAAAATCATTTTCATTCCATTTTGTTCAAGGTTATAATGCTGGTTAGAACTCATTTATATTTTATCTTAGTCCTAGGTAGCTATTATTTGTAGGAATAATTGTAAACTCAAGGATAATTGTGACCAAATCTACTTATGAGGGATGTGTATGAATCAAAGAATATCAAGAAATGGATAAGTTGTGTATATGTCTGAGATAGAGGATGAAAATTAGAATGAAACTAAATTAAGTCTCATACAACAATATCCTTGTGAATCATCCCCTAGGTATACCCACCTTCATTTTGCAGGACCTAAAGAGTAGAAAACCATCCTTGGTTTTGTTGAAGTTGGGCCAAAGCGTTTTACACATGTAATTGTCAATGGGAAATAGTCAATCCTTAGATTATGTGGGTATTATCACTCTAGTATTGAGCATTTTGTTGCTTAGTAGTTTCAAACACAAACAAACTGGTGACTTTGCACTTAGTGTTGTCATAAACATGTATACCATTTTAGATCTGTGTCTCCCTTGGGTAGAGTCTAAGGTAGGCATTTCACATAGAGTTTCATATGGATTTGGGGGTTATATACATTTTTCCTAAGACCATTAGTGAAGCATTTGTCATTTATTCAGTAATTGTTCCCATTTTGATAGGGTCGGTAGCAACTGAAAAGGTTTAACCAGTGTCAATATTTAGAAGTTTGTGTCCCAAATTATGGAAAATGAAAGGAACACATGAGCAAATGTGAAGAAAAACCCAAGAATTAAACTACAAACTGATCTCCCTCCTAGGGGAAGAAAAAATTGGGCTATGAAGGGAAATCAAATGTAGAAAGGAAATTATTCCCAAGAGAAAATGGCAAGGAAAGATAATACCTACCATTCTACTATTGAAAAGGAGCCTTTCTCCAAGGGTCCTAGATCTCATCCAAGTTTATCTGATAATGATTTCTATAATACTCTTGATATGATATGTTAGGAGAAATTTGTGCAACCACATGCACTTAGTTTGGGTGATAAAAATAGTAATAATCTTTTCTAGCATAGTACAAACCCTTTCATGTCAGATTACTCTTCTAAAAAGGTAAGACCTAAACACTTAGAACCTGAAAGTTTCATTGATGAGAAGACATCTAGTTCTGAGTTTACTATCCTTGACCTTGATGAGAATGAGATCTTGAGATTATAGCTTGCTGAGAAAGAAGCTATTGATAAGAGATTTCAAAAGGGAAGGGAAGAAAAGATCATGAAAGCTTATGAAGAAAAACAAGAATTACTTAGGTGAATTGCTGCTCTAAAGAAGAAAAATGAGATAGCAGCTAGTGCTTGCTAGGCTGAGATTGTGGGTCAAGTTGAACAACTTAAGATGCAAGAGAATTTTTTTTTGAAAACTCAGAGAATGAATCTAGAAGGACCTGTAATACAATAGATTAGGAACTATAGTGCTCTAGAATTTGATAACAATAGAGTAAGAGATGTAGAGTCTTTTGTAGGTGCTAAGGACAAAGGAAAACAAAAGGATATTGGTGTTAAGATTAATGAGCCAACAAAGATTTTCTAGATCCATGATTCCATGTCACTTTTTGATAACAAATTCAAAAAGAAAAGGAAAGAGAAGGATGCTCTAGCTACAAAATTGGAAATTGAAGAAAATGAGGCAGCTATAGCTAAGATGAAAAATAAGGTTAAATTCTTAGAAAATGCTAAGAAATAGTTTGCAGCTATGCCTAAGGATAATATAGATGGTGGTTCTGATGATGCAAATCAAAGTACCACTAAGGTGCCTATTTCTTTCTTATCTTCTTTTTCATAGAAAGTGGATCTAAATAAGCCTGTTGGTGATGCTAGTACTAGTAATACCATGGATAATGCTAAGAGAAATGTTGCCCATGTTCCTAAGATTGATTTGCAAAGAAGGCCTATCTAGTTAGAGGGTTATAGGAAGATATGTTTTGATGGAATCCTTGGTTATCCTAACCCTATCCCACAAGAAATGGGAAAAAGGTTGCCTAAGTTTGTTGGGAACAATTCTATCACTCATGAGGATCACTTAAGGAGTTTTCTAGATATGATGAGTGACTATGAGGTTGAAGCTAAACATATTATAATGAAGTTCTTTGTTCAATCATTAATTGAAGATGCTAGAGAATAATTCAAGAGACTTCCTAAATTGTCCATTATGGATTGGAAAGACATTGAATATTGTTTCAAAGAGCAATATGGTAAGAAGCAAAATCAGAGCTACATTTTGAGTGAATTCAATAACATCAAGAGGTTGCCTAATAAGTCTTTCACTAAATTCAATACTATATTTCAGAAGAGAATGTACAAGGTAATGTAGGCCATGTGAATTGATAATAAGGTATGTCTAATCACTTATCTAAATGCATTTGATGGTAAAATGGCATACTAGCTTAGGGATACAGAACCTAGGACTTTAAGAGATGCTTTTAGAATTTTTATAAATGTATAAAATAATTTGAGGATCTCAAGAATTTTAGAAGGTAAAAGAGATGACCCTAGGTTGTTTAGTAATAAGTGAAATAGGAAGGAGGATCACAAAAACATAGGTGGAAAAAAGAAAGAACCTAGTGAGATAAGCCAAGTTCTAAATGTTGTAAAGGGCCTAAATCTACCTTAGATAAAGAATGATAGGAATCCCACTAACAATAGGATTGTCATGCCCAAAATTTACTGAGATAAAACACAACCAATTTTTAAAAAATTTTAAAATTTTTTTCTTTACGCATAACAATAATGATATAAGATTGATACACATATTGAATATTCTTATAATTTATGTCTATGAGCATATTAATGCTAACCACAATCATTATCTAATCTAACTTATTAGAGCTTAATCATTCTCCATGCCTACCTAAACCTTTTCCAAATCATTCAATGATTTCTAACCAATATTCTAATTCAATGCCAAACATGTATTGTAATAGACTCGATCTATCCCTTAGGAGGAGCTACACTCTAAGGTTAACCTAATATTTTAATAATACTTGGTTTCCACAAAACTAATAAAACTCTAAGAAAAGCATTAATTACTTACCATTTAGATTCTTCCAATAAATTATTTCAATTTAAATTCAAATATAAAATTTCCTAATAACAACTTCATCCAAAAATAAGAAAATTAATTAACAATTTTATTCTAAGTTTCTTTCCCCTTACTACACATCTCTAATTACATATCAAAAACTAGCACATAACTTCTAACACTCTACTTAGTAATCCTAATACTATTCCTTTATTTAAAATAAAACATGTTATAACACCTAGTTAACCTTCTCAAAGAAATCTAAGTCAAGGCTAATCCTTAGTTCAACATTGCAATTTGATATATTAGTTTAATCAATAACCATTTTCCACTATATTCATAACTTGAAAATTTATAAATCAATAAATTCATGAATCAATAATAGAATCAGAAGGAGATAAAACCAATGCCTATCCATCCATTTAACCTTAATACCCAAAAATTAATCTTTAAATCAAGAAATCAAACATTAGTTATTTCAAGCATCCACAAATCTCAAGTTTAACTTTATTCTATTAAGCTTCCTAATGAGGTAGAATTATACTAGATAATTTAGTTATATGATTTTTATTTCTATCCAATTTATATAAACCTACTATTTCAATTTTCCACTTACTATAAAGGTTATAAAATCTTATCAACCTATTAATATTCCAACCTTTAACCTGCTAAACCACTATGTACAAAACTTTATTCTTAATTCCCAATCAAAATTTATAGAGAGTCACATGTCTTTTTTCCTAAGCTTTCAAAAGATTTTGAAATAACTTTTATCTCTTATCCCTAAATGTGGTCAAGTCTACATAACTTCTTTCAAAGCATCAAATTGAAAAGTTTGAAATAAGACAAGACAATCAAGAGGTATCCTTGCTTCTAGAGAGGCATTAATACAAGTGGCTATGACATGGGGGTCCTCCCAAGGCATGATGGTGATTTGTGATGGGGAAGAGCATTTACATACACATTTAAACACCCAATACTAGTTTTACCTTTCCCCAAAAAAGATGGCACCTAAGGGGAGAGGATAGTCTTAAGCTCATGTTATCCCATCTTTCCCCATTTGCCTGGATGAAAACTTTAGAGAAGTGGGCACTAAGTTTTATGTTCAATACATGACATTTCCTTAACCAATGTGCCCTTTTTTTCCTAACAAATTCGAATGCATAGACATGGGTCATGAGTTTCTTATCCCTCTTTCCAAAATGTTGATAGATTACATTCTGCACTTTTTCAAACCAATGAAATATGGTAGCAAGGTATTATCATGTCTATCTCACCTTGGATCACACACCCATATTGACTTGCTTTGTGCCCCCCCCCCCCATTCTCCCAAGTGCATGGGTTCACCTTTCTAGGCGTGTGGGGGCTGGAAAAAAAAGTGATTCCCTTAACTTTGTATCAAATTCTACATACCTAGTTGGCTGCTCCTAAAGTTTAGCACCTAAAATAGGCAGGACCCTTTTACTAAGCCCAAGGTAGATATGATAGGGGATTGGGGGTCTGACTTCATGTCAGATTTTTTCCTACCCCATAATTAATTTATACCTATGCCCAAATCAAGGTGAGCACTAGAATGATGCACAATGGTTTTTTTTAATATTAGAATGCACTTTATTGATTGGTGAAAAAATTAATGTTATTTATTTATTTTGATATTGTCATTGAATAATCATGTTATATGCATGTTGCTGTAATTATTATTATTATTGATGTGCTAGGCCCTATCATGAATCAAGGACTTCAACTCAAGGTTGACACCACATTGATGGGGTGATTTTTTAATTATTTATTTCTATCCTATAAATTTCCAAGATACTCTTATATTATTTAGGCCTATTATTTTAATTTCTCTGTATTGACAAGAAACCTTATTTCCACCTTCTCCATACAATTTCTAGTGAGTTGAATGGGCACCTATAGCAAGTTTATTTTCTATGCACTTATACATTCTATGACATTTATTGAATTGCTATCTCTAAGATTCACAACATTTTACTTAGATTATTACAATTATGATTTGGAGTTACTCATTAGACTATATATATATATATATATATATATATATATATATATATATATATATATATATATATATATATATATATATATATATATATATATATATATATATATATATATATATATATAGTCTAGAATGGTGATTCTTTTAACATTCAAAGTTAAAATAATGCAATAGATATTATACATTTCATGACAAGGTTACATATGACTATCTGATTCGTTTCTAACTATGAATTATTAAGTTTAGAAAACATTGCTTAAGGATTAACATTGCATTCTCATGCAAGATTTAACTAGAAATCAAGTAATATGCTATAGAACTTGAGATGATAATAACATTTGACAAGGATAATCTTCCTATCAATATATCTCTTCTATGATATCAAATGTCTTTTGCATTCCACTCAAGAGCATCAAGTATTTTGAATCCCTGATTGGTATTACTATCCAATAAAACAACAATATTATTACAATGAATTTATCTTCAGTGATGCTCTCATGATACACAAAAGGTGATGAAATAAACATATCATAATATACACAATGGAACATGCTTTTGCTACATGAGTACTCACAACCTTTCCATTGACAATCAAACTAAGACAGTAGCTTTCTCTTACAATACATTTAGGCTCACATAACAAGATGGAGTTTTTTTATCTCTATCTCATCTCAATGCAATATTGTCTTCTCCTCCTATGCACATGGAAGATAACAAGGACTCCAAGTTTCCAAGGTCTTTCTCTAATAACCTGCAAATGCATCACAAAAAACAACAAGGACCATGGGTGCTTTCCACCCAACCATAGGCCTCAAAGAGACCACCCCTATGCTAGGAGAACAAGGCTCAAACTAGGTTTCACACATACATCACAAAGTTTTGCATGAAGACACAACACAAAACACAATCAACACCCTTCCATGGCTTGCACAATGATTCAACATTGGAATCATAAAACGTTGGGTGAAGGTGGGCTCTTTAAGGAGGAGAAATTCTAACATCATAAGTATCATATTGCCAATGCATTTTGCCTCTCAAGGCCACCAAAACATATTGCCACTGCATTGCCTCTAAAGGCCTTCAAAAAACCATCTTCTCCTCATCCACCAAACCTCCTTGTACCTCCCAAACAACAATATTCATGGCCATGATGGAGCCCATGCTCCATGATAATAACAACCTCATCATGAGGTAAAGACCAAATTTTCTTTCTCACCTGCAATGTCAAGCCCAACTTTTGCCCTTCATCCAAGGCTTATCTGCCCTCCCAAGGGTGAGTGAAGCCTTCACACCCATAATCACAATCAACACACACATTCAAAAAACAACAAAACAAATGAAGAACTACAAAAAAAAACCAAGAAAGGATCTCCAAAAGTAAAAAACACATTCACTTCTTCCCAACACAATGACAAGCTCATAACACAAGATTGACAATGCAATGCATACTCCATTGATGAACTCCACACTTGTAGATTTGCTTAACCATGCCAAAAGAAATAAATGGAAATGAAGCAAGTTTGAGATACCAACCTTGGTCCAAGCTAGGGTAAGGATAGTTGTAGTAGAGCTCCCTTAATCTCCTCCAAAACCTAACAGTCTCTAAAATTAGAATGTGGGTAGACACCCCACTAGTTTGGCCAAAACCCTCTAATAAAGCCTTCCTACTAACTATTTTTAGCAAAAACACTAAACCACCTCTTCTTACAAACTTGTCTCCCCTAGCTTTTTCAATTTTTGACTTAGTGGGAACATAGATATGACAACTCCAAATTCGAATTGATAGAAGAATGCATGGGTAAAGGGGCTCCCTAGGAAATCTAGGCACTCACATGATCAAAATTAGGTCCCTGACATAATGTACTATCATATGGATAACTTATTCTTACATAAAAGACACTTTGGGACCGCCTAATGATCCCTAGCCAAGACCAAATTCAAATTTCCTTTGATTAAGACTTCTCATGACATTTTTCTATGTGAGGTTAACTTGAGTTCTTCATCAAGGTTAGGTTTAGGTTAGGTTACTTCTTGACAAACTTTGAATGGCATGGCATCTCCACATGGACAACACAAGTGTCAAGTGACACACACAAAATATCACATTACATTAAAAATGACTTGTTTTACAATAATACATGAACTAGGATACTACACACATACAATTCACATATATGAAATAAAACACTAATTTACAATGAGGTTTGAATCTTTTTCACTGATTCAACCTTGACTATGTCATGTTTGTAGTAGTTTGAGCCTTAATTCCCCTTTAAACCCATGGTCAAATTCCTGCACACTAAACTCAAGCATCAGTAGTCCAAGAACATCATGTAAACAATAAGTACATAAGTGAAATAATCATTATCTCATTCAACATTAGACTTGCATATATTTCATCATCTCAAATTAACTTTCCCTTTCTCAATCATTTCAAATATAACCTTCAAAATATTAAAATATCAAAACTTACATATCACATTTTGACATTTGAGTTCCATACTTCATTCTTTTTAATTAAATTACTTTTTCCAATAATTTCCATGTAAAATTCTCAAAATACTATAACATCAAACTTTACTTATCATAACATGGTCAATTTAATATTTTGAATAACTTCATAGTCTATTTTTATCATTGCGACAAGATTCTGAATCCACAACTATTGAATCCCTAGGTATGCGGGTTAGGTCTCAATGCATAACATTTTTTTTTTTTTTTAAAACTCTAATTTCCAGTTTAAACATTACATTTTTACATTACAAGCATTTCTACCATTCAATTTCTATTAAAGCAATGTCAATAGCTTAAAACATGAATAGAATCATCATATGCATCAATTAGGTCTTAATATGCAGAAGTAATTGTGGATCATCAAAATGCAAATATCTAAATGACATAACCCTACAGTCTCAAAAGTGTATCAAAACATAGAATTAGGATTATCATAATGCAATTATCTCATATATACTATGATAGTTTGGGTGAGGTCTCACAAGGATCCCTTATCAATCAAATTTCAATAGACAGAATAGGTTGACAAATTTCCCCTACAACACTACTTGGAAAGATGGTTAGCCTAATGTTCTTCCCCCTAAAAATAGTAATAACAAGGTGATCCCTAATCCATTATCAAATTTTTTTTGTAAATTCGGTAGATGATTGTAAGTTTATTGCTGAGCCTACATGGTGCTTTGCATGTCAACTACCCCATGCTCCTGAATTTTGTGCAATAGCACTGTTATTCCTAGGAAATAAAATTGGAGTAGAAAAATGTCATGAACTTGAAGAAAACAATGATGATGTAGGATGTAATATGTTTGAATCACATTATTCTAACTATGAAGGTTATGATAGAGATGTAAATGAGCAAAGGCAATTTTAGAATGTCATACAATAGCAAGTATTTTTTGATGAGAGTGATGTTCAAGACAATGTGTGTAACATGGTAAATGCAAAAGAAGAAGTAACCTTAAGAAAACCTTCTAGGGAAGAGATTGATCAAATTACTACTAGTATGATAGCTCAAGTTTAGAATAGAAATAGGGCTTAGAGGGATTAAAGTGATCATTTAGCTAGTATCTTCATAAAAGGAACTGATTCTAAAAAGAGGGAAATTGTGAAACCTAAAGAAGCCCCTGCCATGAAAGTTAAATTTACCAATAAAAAGTTGGAACCAAAGAAGGGGGGTAATCATAAGGATTTAGAGCTCTCAAGTGATGTTCCAATGAAGATAGATGAGAAAGTATAAAAAATGATTACTATAAATGACAAGAATGTTCAAAGTGCTAAGAATATTTTTGATAAACATCATGAGAAGAGGAACATGATTATTAATAATCCCTCAAATTCTTCTATAGATATGCTTGCTATTTTATCTCAAATCACTATTAAGGTTCCTTTGTCTAAATCATTAAGGATCCTTGAACACTGAAATAAAGCCATAGCATGGTTGGAAAATATTGATGTAAGGGTAAGACAAGATTGCAATGAAATTCATGATCCCAAGGAAGAGGACAAAGAAAAAGTAAAAGACAAATAAGTTGAAGTAGTTGTGTCTCAAATCCCTCAAATTTTTTTGGATAGCTCTATGAATGAATGTTTAGGAAGTGTTGAGCCATTTTTTTTGAGTATCCTAGTGAATAGTAAAAAATTAAAGAACTGCATGATTGATTTTGGTGCCTCCAATACTATTATGCCTTTTGAAATAATGAAGGAATTAGGCTTGAAAGTTGATACTACTCAGAGAAGATGTTGTGCCATGGATAAAAGAGAAATGATAGTCATAGGTACTATTAATTTTTTACCCTATAGACTAATAGCCTGTCTAGAAAAAGAACTTACAATGAGTGTATTGGTTGTTGATATTCCACCTTAGTATGGTATGTTATTATCTAGAAAGTGGACTGTTGCCATGGAAGGGAGTTTGCAATGTGATCTATCCTTTGCTACTTTTAACATTGATGAGAGTTTGATAAAAATAAATAGAGAACCAAAGAGAATATACATGATAGAAGAGGAGATTGAGGATGATATGACAAACTTTGTGGATACAAATTTCAATGCATTCAAAGCTGAGGTTTTGACTTTGAAGAAAGGAAAGCACAAATCTTAGATGGAAGTAGAAACTCACAAAAAAATAGATCAAGGTGATTTATGGACCATGTTCTTTAATGGTGCTTGTTGCAAAGATGGAGCAGAAGTAGGTATTTTGTTGATTTCTCTTACTGGGGCAACATATAAATTTTCTTTTACATTGAGTTTCCCTTGTATTGACAACATAGTAAAATATGAGACTTTTCTATTAGGACTTAGACTAGCTCATAAACATGTGATAAAGTGTTTACATGTTGTAGGAGATTCTGAATTGGCTGTATCCCAAGTAAGAGATGCTTATTTGTCAAAGAATAAAAGATTAAAACAATATAGAAATGTGGTATGAGATATGATTGAATGTTTTGATGCATTTAGGATAGTTTGGAAGGATAGAACTAACAGTAAGATGGTAGATTTGCTAGCAAATATAGCAATAAAATTTGATGACATTACATTTGTTGGTATATCTAAAGTTGAGAGTCAAACTAGGCCCTCTATTCTTGATAATGTCCAAAAATGGCAATTATTTGAGGATGATAAAGATATTCTGAGATTTTTGAATTGTGAAAATATGTTTTTAGGGCAAGAGATTGATTGTGCAACTTATGTAGAAAATATTAATGGAAAAGATATTGTTTTTGGGAAAGAAGATGTGCAATTAAAGACAAACAAAATTCCAAAGGGTCTAGTTGTTTTAGAAGCCATTTTTGACAACCAAGATAGATTCCAAATGGATACTAGTGAATATAATGCTAAAGATCTAGAGGAGATAAATTTAGGAACCACAGAGGCACCTAAAAAGGTATATATTGGCAAGAAATTATCTCCTAAAATAAGGTAGGGTTTAATAGATCTGCTAAGGAAATATAGGCATGTGTTTGCATGGTCATATGATGACCTAAAGGCTTATAGAGAGAATCTTTTTCAGCATGAAATCCCTTTGAAACCAAATGCTAAGCCTTTTAGATAGAAACAAAGGCTAATAAATTCAACCTTGGCTCCCGAAATGTAGGAAGAATTGATCAAGTTAAGAGATGCAGGGATCATAAAGCTTATTAGAAATTCCTCTTGGGTATCTAATTTAGTGCTAGTAAGGAAGAAAATTGGAGATATAAAGTCATGTGTTGATTTTAGGAATCTTAATATATATTCATTAAAAGATAACAATGGTTTTACAAGCATAGAGGGTAGTTGCAAAAGGTCACTTGTTAAGAATTTATGTCTCGATGATGGATGCATTTTTTAGGTTTTGATCAAGTGGTTGTTAAGGAATCAAAATAATTTAAGACTACTTTCACCACTCCATGGGGTACTTATGTATATGTCAAGATGCCTTTTGGGCTTACTAATACTGGGGCTAATTTTTGACATGCAATGGATGTAGCTTTTGATGATATTATTGATAAATTATTAGTTGTATATCAAGATGATCTAATTGCTTATTTTAAGTATGAGAATGATCATTGCATGCATTTAGAAAAGGTATCTATTAGAGCCCTTAAGTATGGTACCTCTTTAAACCCTAGGAAATGCAATTTTGGTGTTACTGAGAGAAAGTTGTTAGGACATTTAGTTGGCAAGCATGGAGTGAGGATTGACCCTAAAAGGGTAGAAGCAATAGATAAAATCCAAAAGCCCAAGAGTGTTAAAGGAATTCAATCATTTTTTGGATAGATAAATTTTCTCAAGAGATTGTGACTAATTTTGGAAAAATTAGTAGACCTACATATCAAGAATGTTAAAGAAAGGATCTAAGATAAAATGGGATGAGGAGCCTAGTATTGCATTCCAGAAGATTAAACAAGCTATTAAGGATGCCACTATTCTTAGAGCACCAAATTATGACAAGCCAATGCATATATTTTCTTTTGCTTCATTTCACACTATTGTTGTAGTACTATTACAAAAAAATGAGGAAGGTTATGAGTAGCCCATTGCATTTTTTAGCAAATCATTGTAGGTAACGAAACTCAAATATGATATAACTAAGAAATAGGTATATACAATGGTGAAAGGGGTGAAGGCTTTTAGATGATACTTAATCGGAGCCACTGTTATTACCTTTGTTCCTACTACTATTGTAAAAGACATTTTTTCACAACAAGAGGTATCTGGTAGAAGATGTAGATGGATTAATAGGATACAAGAATTTAACATTGATATTTAGATCACTAAACTATTTATGGGTCAAGGTTTGGCCAAATTGATGACAGAAGCCCATTTAGAGGCAAACCAAATCAATCAACTTGATAGTAGTTGTAGGGATAATCTTTTTGATATGGATACCTCTAATTTTATAGAGATGTGATCTATTACCTGGGAAACATGAAATCTCTATCAGGATTAATAGACAACTGAAAAAGATCTTCGAAGTTGTAGGTCATAAGGTATGTCATAGTGTAAGGGAAATTGTAGTGGAGAAGTATAGAAGGGTTCCTTTTGAAGTGTATAGATGAAATTGAGTCTAAAAGGAACTTAAAAGATATGCATGAAGGTGTATGTGATGGTCATTATATGGCAAAAACTACTACTCATAAAGTTCCAAGGGCTAGTTTTTGGTGGCCAACACTTTTTAGAGATGCTCATGAGTTTGTGAAAATATGTGGTACTTGATAAAGGTTTAGTGGAAAGTTAATTATTTTTGGGAATTTACCATTAAGACCTATTGAAGTGTAGGAACCTTTTCAAAAATGGGGAATTTATTTCATAGGTGAGATCTCAAATAGTTTTAGTGGTGGACATTCTTGGATCCTGATAGCTACTAATTATTTCACTAAGTGGGTTGAAGTAATCCCTACTAAGGGTACAACAAGTAAAGTAGTTATTAATTTCATTCTAAATAATATTGTGACCAAGTCTAGATGCTCACAAAATATTGTGACTAATAATGCTATGTGTTTCAGATTTGAGGAATAAAAGAATTTTTGTAACAAATATGGCATTACTAAATTCACATCCTCACCTTATCATCCTCACGGGAATGGTTAGGTAGAATCAAGCAAAAAAAGTATACTAAACATTATCAAAACAATCTTAGGAGAAAGCAAGAAAGCATCAGATTCAAAATTACCATTAGCTTTGTGGGCTGATAGGGTTACTATGAAAAAAGCCATTGGATGTGCCCCATTTGATTTCGTTTATGGAATACAAGCTAGACTTCCTTATAATAACCTAAAGGAAATGTTAAAATTTGTTCAAATTTATGAAGATGATATCATTGATGAGATGAAACTTAGAATGGATGATATTTTGCAATTAGAAGAAACAAGGAGAGAGTCTTATGTTCAGAATGTCAAGTTACAATAAAAAATGAAGCACTTATATGAAAAAATGGCCATTGAGAGGAAATTTGAAATAGGTGATATGGTGTTGATGTGGAATGCAAGAATGGAAAATAAAGGAAGCCATGGTAAATTTGATCCCATTTGGCTTGGCCCATACAACATTTGTGATATAAAAGGTGAAGCCTCATTTTTTTTGAAGGATTTAACTAGATATATTCTTGAATTATCAGTTCATGGATAATTCTTGAAGATTTACTTTTCCTAAAAGTATCTATTTTCCATGAATAGTAGTTCTAGTTTTCCTTGTGTTCTTGTACATTTTGAGTATTTTTTTAAATCCTTGTAAATATCTCTATCTAGTCATGTTCACTATTTTTGTTGTTTTATTTTTGTACTCTCTAAGGAAGTTTTCATAGTTGTGTTAGGTATGTGGTCTACTCTTCCATAGATTATAAATTCTTGCATAGACTTAGGTAGTCTATCATCCCCAGACAAAGCCACTATTGGTCTAATTTTTCATAGTGCAGAGAAGTTCTAAAATTTTGGTGAAAAAATCATTTAACTCATTGTATCCTACAGATTAGGGTTTCTTTCCTTATAATTTTTCAAATTTTCTATTACCCTGGTCATGCCCTAGTTTTTGTGTCATTTGAATTTGATTAAATTCTCAAGGCTTGTCATTAGCATAGTCATTAAAATTCCCTATGTCTATTGAAACCCTAGGTTATTTTTCAAATTTTGAAAGGGTTTGGGAAGTGCCTAAGTTCCTCCTTTTACGATTTATAGTGTTAGGGTTTCCCATAAGAATGAAATGCTTTCTTGATCATGTTTTCATGGCCATGCTTCACCAAGTGACATAAGGGTATAAAGGATTTCATGTCTCATAGGGTTATGGTTGTGCATTCCATAATAGTGGTGCAGTCCACTTTGGGGTCCTCTAGTCATACAATTGGTCATCGAGTGGAGAGGTGTAAAGGTTTTTATTGTTTTGGAGATTATCTTATAGTTCCATGGTGATAAGTCAAGCAAAAGAGCAAAAGGAGTGCATTAAAGTATTTCCAGTCATATGTGTTTTGTTAAGTGTATGAGTGTAATAGGTTTAAAAGTGACCATGTTAGATGGTTTTATAGGAATATGAGTAAAGCGTTGAGTAGATGGGTGGAGAGTTCTTGTGGTTTGATCTATGCACTCACATTACATTGAATGGCATAAAGGTGTAATGTCCCAGGATGGCATAAAGGGTGGATCATGAAAAGGCATAAAGTGGTTTTATGGTTCTATGTGTAAGAGGGACTCATAAGAGTGAAGTAAAGTTTAATTTTGTTTACGTACCTTCACTGCTTTGACTTGTGGGTAATCATAAAGCAATTTTATAAAGAGAAGCATCTTGTATGGGACTTGTTGAGTTGTTAGATGGGCCCTGATGAGAAAAAATCAAATGGTGACATGTCATACATGTCAGATAGGCCCAACCCATGTGGCAGACAACTTAATTTTTTCATTTTGCATGTGCATAAAATCAACGACGATATTCTTTTCTATTTCCCTGAGATCTGATCTAGGTCATTGATAGGTGAAAAGAAAAAATCCTCATTATGTACTTACAATTGCATGGTCACCATAGGAACAAAGAGTTGTTTCATCCTTATCTTTGTCATTATGAGTTAAGTCTAAGCCTATAAGTGTAAAAGATAGATGGGGAGATGAAAATAAGGCTTTATGATGATATGAAAAGAATGAAATTTAAGAACAAGATGCAAACTATGAAAGCTTTCCAATGTTATGAGTATGAAGTAATCTGGAGAGGCATAAAGGAGAATAAAGGAGTAGTAAAAAGTATTATGATGCTATGGGTAAAGACCTAAGTGTATGAATGGAGGATGGACGTGTAAAGTGTTATGATGCTTTGAATGTTGAAATGAGCATAATAGTGTAAAGAAGGTTTTTAGATGCTCAAGTGGTATGTGTTCGTATGAGCATAAAGGGTAAAGTGAAAGTTGTAACAAAGGCTTTACACTAGTATGAGGAGGGTGTTGAGGTGTAACCACATAAGGATTTGATAAGAAGGTTTGAGATTATATGGTATAAAGGGTTGTGTAAGAGCATAAAATGAATTTTAATGCAATGCTTAAGAAACCCTAGTGCTTCTATGCTTGGAGCATTCTGAAGTATCACTTGACGGACATAAAGGCTTGCTAAGTGTATTTGTGGGGTTACAAAGATTGAAAGGTTTTGACTTAGTGTGTAAACAAAAGACCAAAATTGGAAAAGAGAGTGACTGAGGTGTCATGCAAATTTAGAAAAAAGGACAAATTCACCATGGCCAAGTAAAATAAAACACCAAAAATTACATCAGGATCATATTTCACTGTTGATATTCCTTGTTGACAGCCTACAAAGGTGGTATTAAAAACTAGTGCATGTAGAATTTATTAAAAAGCTAGTTGATTGCATGATTAAACTATAAAGATTTGATTGAATGTTCAAAGTATTTTCCTTTTTGAAGAGCTCGTGTTTTCTATTCTGGGAATTTCAAAAGTGTCCATAGCTTTCTGATTTTTGTATTACTATTGCACATTAGATGTAGAGGTTACATCTGAAGGAAAAAGGATGAAGGGTACTATAAAAACAAAAAAGAAGCCAAGGGCTAGTAAGCCAAATAAGCATGAAAAATATTGGCTAAAAATTCTTCCAGGGTCATCCAAAGCAGTTTTGGTAAATGATAATATTTTCAAAGACTCTTACTTATTGGTCAGGGATGCAAAATGCCCTAGGATTGATAGTTTTAATATATTTTTGTATTTCTACTAGAATAGAATTGAAAAAATACTAGTCTTCAACCCATGGAATATGAACATGGAAACATTAATATTCGTAGAGGTATTTATTGATGCGAACTTGTTAAAGGCACTAATAAATTCTTACAATCTAGTCACCAGGACATTCCACAGGCATAACAGGAGTTTTTTGTGCACACTGGACATAACTTCTTTCATAGAAGCTTTTGGATTAGAAGGACAAATGGATGTACCTGTTGACATTGAGGACTTAAGAGGGAAATTTGGGAGGAATACAACTTATTTCATAAACAATGTGATGTTGCCCCACATCTTTTACAATGTAAAAAAGGTAGGGCTGATTCCAAAGAAGGTAGGGGATCATTTTCCCTTGAGCAGGTTCAAGAATTACTTCAAGAATATTGTAAATGGATTGCACAAAGTTCTAGGAATTGATGATGTAGAGGACTATGTTTATGGTTCATTATTTTTGATGACATGTGACATACAAGATCCCTTCCACAAAAAAGAATATGATTATGTGTCATTCATCATGGACAACATGCATAATCAAATTGTCAATGCATAGAAAGGAGAGATGAAAGATTTAAAATTTCATCATTACTCATTGCTAATGCACCTAATCTTATATTAAAACATTGGTTACATCAGCTAGGACTTCATTGATCAAACTTTTGATGAATTTAGTGAGTTACCTATGCAACTATGGACTCACATTTGGGAAAAAAACTTTCATTATTCAAATGCACTTGTGTTTTTCAATTTGTTCAGTTCTATGCTTATGAGGCTAGTGTATCATACTTTCTTTAGGGCCCCAAATATTTTGAAAATTTTTCTTAGACCCTCCTTTTTGGATGAGAAAACTAAATTATATCACAACTAGGAAGACATATTTTCATTTAAGGAGTGCCCATCGATGAGAGTATATGCATGCCCACAACCTCCTCACATATTGCCCAAATATTTAATTGCTAGGTTGGCTATTATTGAATTCTTTTGGCAATTTTTATTAATGAACAAAGAGATGATCCCTCCTTCTTTGCACAACCCCACATTTTTTTGTAGAAGTTTCAAGGTAGGAGATTTTGAGATTGGGAAGAATTCATATGAAGAGTTGATTGAATACATAGCTCAGTATAAATTTGCTACTGGACGTTATAGGATGTATGACCTAGAGAACTACATCAGAAATCAAGTTAAAGCCATCAAGGGTTACATTCTACCTCCAAGAAAGCCAGTCCCTATAGAATATTTAATTTCTAACACAGTAGCAATAAGGGAGGCTAATGAGCTATTAGGAAAATATGGTGAAATAAGGAAGGTGGAGGAGGCCTTAAAAAGGACCAACTCTAATTTCAAAGGTTTCTATTGATAAATTCCATACCCTAGTAACTTGAGAAATATAGTAGAAAACTTTGATTATATCAAGTCTCAAATGCTAAATGAGCTAGAGGTAGAGGAGGCCACTATGAATAGAGAATCCCCTAAGCCAGATGTACAATTGGAGGTTGATGTTGAGGAGGAGCAGCCATCATCTTCAACTTGGGTGCCAAAAGGAAACAAGAGGAAAAAAATAATGCACATCCCGAAGAGGGTGGTGAGCAGGGCTCTACAAGTAATGCCAAGAAATGATGAATATTATTTTGATGTCGAGCAAAATTACTTGCATCAAAAGGCAATAGAGGCAAGAAAAGCCTCTAGTGATCTACAAGTTGTAGCTTCAAGATTGGATGATAGACTCATCTAATTTGAAAAATTTATGGAGGATGATGATTTTATTAAATGATCAAAATTAAAAAAAAATTTAATATAAAATAAAACAAGATGAGCTCACATTAAGCCTCATGCTAGTAGAGGATCCTGAGAAAACAAAGAATTGGTTGATAAATTACTAGGTTATGATCCTAATAGTGAAACAATGACCCCTGTAGAAGCCAGGGAGTTGGTGCATAGGAGTGGTATGATTATGATACCAAATGAGGAGACAAGACAAAGAAATTAGCTATGAAGTGAGTAGCAGTGATGGATTGAATAGTGGGTCAAGATTCAATTCAGACACAAAGACTCTAGTAGTGTATAGTGTTGCCCCTGACACCAAAAAGCCTAAAATAATGGACATATAGGAGACTACATAGGGTAACATGATTGTTTGGACATTAGATAATACCACTGGGAAAAAGATCTCTAACCTAGTCAAACACTGTGCACTCATGGATGAGGCAAAGGTAGATCAAATTGAGGACAAGTTAGCTGCTGCATACAATAAATGTCTAGATGTGACAAAGTTGTATGAGAAGGAGCTCAAGACAAGCTATGTGCAAAAGCAAAGGATAGAGTTGGAAGGGAGAATTTAGATCCTAGAAGCAGAAGTGGCATCCCTAAAAGACCAACTCAAGACTGTAGTGGAGGCAGAACATGTATCTAGACATGTGGAAGAGGTAAGACACATAATGGAAGTAGGTGCTCAAACAAAAGATACACCTATAGGGATGACAACACCAATGCCTATGGTTAATGTGGAAGTAGAGGTTCCCTAGTCTAACAATGTAACAAAGAAGAGTGTTATGATGAATTTACTAAGCCACAAGATAAGTATCTTGAAGAGAATGTTGCAAGATGCATTCATCAATTTATAATCTACAGAACAAATGTACAAAGAAGCAGTAGGATTGCTTGATCCAATTTTCCCACAATGGGGACCTTACATGCAATTCTTTGATAGGTTAATAGTATTGCTAGCCAAGAAGCTTGACCTTCTTGATAAGGTTAATGTTGTTAAAGAGGGCATGGACAAAGTAAAGGATCTATTGCAGTTCTTCATAGGAAAATTGGCAACAATTCAAAACAAGATGAAAGCACTTACCAATGGGTTTTATTCTTTAATTCTTTTTTTTCCTTGATTCTGTCAACCAAGTGAAGGATTTAAATGAATGATCTAATTCTTTTGACCATATTGTAGACTTGCCACAGTTGGCATCCATTTTTGAAGGTGATATTGATGAATGTGCTTTTAATGAACTTGTTGATAATTTTTTCAAAATTGAAACTAAGATGAATAGATTTATCAGAAAAGGGAAAGTGATTATCAGTGCCAAGTGGCAAAAATTTGTTGGTGAATTAACAACAACCAAAGCATGTGAAATGACCAACAAAGAGAGAGGTTATTGTATGGGAAGAAATCACAGAAATAAAGGCTTTACCAATAGGGGGTAGTTAGAGAAAAGACAAAATTAAATATTTGATGCTCTAACTGTCATCTATAACTATTTTTGTTGTTTCTTTTTGAATTAAGGTGTTATGGATATTTTTGAAAAAGGTTGTTGTATTTCTTGTTGTAAAAGGACACTTGTCCATCACAATTTCCCTTTTCTTGTTGCAACTCATGCTTATATAAATGAGTTTTCAAGGCATTGTGATGGTCTATAGGCTTGTATATTTTTCATTTTTCAAGGAAAGTACAATCAGTCCAGTCATATGTAGTTATTTTTGAGTTTACTTCCAATTATGTACTCTTTGATGTTATAAAGAAATGATAGAATCAATAATATATTTTGGGCCTTTCATTGATTTCCTATTGGTTATTGTATTAGTCATCTAAAAGGATAATGCAAAATGGTGTTTACACTAGATCTGTGTCCCTAGTTTCTATCTCCATTTCATGAATTTTTAAATTTTGAGATCATTTGAACAAAGTTGAATTGATTGAATGTAGTCTGGATGGGTTGTATATTGGTTATATTATTGCTTTTAATTCAAGGGATTATGTAAATGCTTTAGTAAATTAGTAGAATTCATGAGTTTGTGAAAAGGATATTTCCTAAGAATAGAAATGGGTGATTATATTTGTTAAATTCAATTACAATTTATTTGAACCAGATCTCTAGCCAATATTTAACTCTTTGCTCCCATGGATAAGGCACTAGTCACATAAATTAGAAATGGTTGAGAGTAAATTTTTCTTCTACATGTCAAAACAATTATAAATTCAAAATCATTTTCATTCCATTTTATTCAAGGTTATAATTCTAGTCAGCATTCATTTATATTTTATTTCTGATTCATAGGTAGTTGTTATTTCCAAGAATAATTGTAAACTCAAGGAGAATTGTGATCAAATATACTTATGAGTGATGTGTATGAATCATAGAATATCAAGAAATGGATAAGTTGTGTATATGTCTGAGATAGAGGATGAAAATTAGAATGAAACTAAATTAAGTCTCATAGAAAAATATCCTTGTGAATCATCACCTAGGTATACCCACCTTAGTTTTGTAGGACCTAAAGAGTAGAAAACCATCCTTGGTTTTGTTGAAGTTGGACCAAAGTGGTTTACACATGTAATTGTCAATGGGAAATAGCTTATCCTTAGATTATGTGGGAATTATCACTCTGGTATTGTGCATTTTGTTGTTTAGTAGTTTTGAATACCAACAGATGGCTAGAAGACTTTCAAGAAGCAAAGGGAAATATAAAGGTAAACTTCCTATAATATATTTTTTGTGTAACAAATTTTCTCATATTGTTGCAAGATGTCCTAATCGAGAAGACATGGATGTGAGAAAGAAAAACAAGTACAAAGGGAGAAGAGACAATTGAGACAATAAAGAAAAGGACTAGAAAGATAAAGGTAAGAAATCTTGTTATATTTTTGAAGAAGAAACTGATACTAAATTTGTAAGTAATGATGCAGAAGTATTCTATGTTTCTATGAATGAAGATTCTAATGAAGATAAAAAAACTGCATTAATCTATTATGTGAATAAAAGTGATAGATGGATAATTGATAGTAGTTGTTCTAATCACATGACTAGTGATAGAAGTAGACTTGAGAACATTTAACCATACAAGGGTAGTTGTGTTCAATTTGGTAATGATGTACATTGTCTTGTAAAAGGTAAATGATCAATACAACTTTCTGATAAAATAAAATGTGACAATGTGTATTGGGTTGAAGGACTTAATTATAATATGTTGAGTGTTTTAGATTTGAACACATTAGGTTAAAAGTTTGAATTCTACCATAGAAAGACAAAGATATCTAATGTTGATGGTGAACTTATTGGAAGTGGTGATCAAATAAGAGGTAACTTATTCTACCTAGATTTATCTAATGAGACATGTTTTCTTGGATAATATGAAGATTTTTGGTTATGAAACAAGAGGTTATGTCATTTAAATTTTGGCAATTTAGTTAGCATTAGGAAGATGAAAAGAGTAAGAGATTTGCCAAAATTGAAGAAACCTAATAATGCCATACGTAAACAATGTCAATTGGGAAAAATGACATTGTATAGTTTCAAGAGCAAGACATTTTCATCTAATGATATTTGGAATTCATTCATGCTGACTTATGTTGATCTATTGGTGTTCAAAGCTATCGTCGAGACAAATATTTTATTACTTTTATTGATGACTGCTCTAGAATGATGACTGGGGTATTTCTCAAAGAAAGATCTAATTCTTTTTAGTTAATTAAGTGGTACTTGGCTAGAATTGAAAAGGAGATAGGAAAGAGTTTGAAGTGCTTGAGATTTGAAAGAGGTGGTGAATTCATTTCCAATGAGTTCAACATATTCTACAATGGTAGAAGAATCAAAAGATAGATGTTAGCACCTAGAAACCCTCCTTGAAATGGAATAGATGAAAGGAAAAATAGATCTATGAAAGAAGAAATAGATCAATCATGGATAGTGCTAGAACATTAATGATGGAAAAAAATGGGCCACTATAAGTAAAACATGATGAAAAAATTATGCAATTGCATGTTGTCTTTGACACCACACAAAGTGTCAAGCCTTACCAAGAAAGTTAGTGATTCCTTAGCTCACTCAAGCATCAAAGACAATTTCCTATGTATGCCTAGTGTTCTAGTTCTAAGTCAGTTCTTACCAAAATCACTTAGGTATAGAAGGAAGATTAATCAAGTTCATTCAATTATAAAGGAAAGTTGGCATAGATTCTAACTTGACTAAGTTCCCTCAATTACCAAAGGAAAGTTAGTTCAAAATCAACATTGACCGAGTTGGGTCAGTAAACTTAAAGTTTGTCTTAGTTAACCAAGTAATCAATCTAGTATTAGTCAACTGATAGTAGATTAAGTTTAATTGATTTATTGGTTAATGCTAGCTAACTTAAGGGATGAAAATTATTTGTTTAAAAGTATATTCAAGCTGGCTTGACAAGTCTACTCATATAAATATAAGATCAAGATGAAGATTGAGGATTGTGGAGCATGGGATTGAAGAAGATAAATTAAGGAAGAAAATTGGAAAGATATCAAAGTATCTAAGTTGATCTGGCTAAAAAGAATATTCTAATCAAGGAGGATCAAGTATTCAAGCTAGAACAAAGATCTAATATTAGAAAAGACAATTACATTAGCAATTAGGTCAAGTCATTGTTACTCTCTAATAATTATAGCAATGCATCAAATCTCCTAATAGAGTTAGCCTAACAACTATTTGCCAAATCCTCTAACCAGGTGGCATTTCTAGATTGAAGTGTCTAGAGACCTCTAATTAAATTCTTTAATAGAGTCACACCTAACAATGTGTTTTGTAACATTTAATTGGGCTGGATTCTAATAGGTATCACTTTAGAAGAGTGAAAAATAGTAACTAGTTGGAATTGGTGGTTTTCCTAAACTAGGTTTCCACATTAAATCTTGGTGTATCTTGTGTTCATGTTATTTGATTTATATTTCTACAACTAAATTAAGTAAAGTTAATCACATTTAAATATCTTAAGATCTACATGTTCAATGCTAACAGAGTGATGGTAATATATCTAGTGTTAACCAAGTTAAAACAAGCTATTGGTTTTATATTGTATTGATAGCTTAAAGGGACTTTTGGATTTGTTCTAGTGGTAATTGATTCACCCCTCCCCTCTTAGTTACTCCTTTCTATTTACAATAATTGGTATTAGAGCATTTGGTGCTTACAAATAAGGCTTCAATGATCTAAGCTAAATATCAAGATGTCTTATAGAAGGGAGATCCTTAAGCTAAACATAGATAACTTCCAAGCATGCTAGGAACTCACAAAGCTACATTTGGCAAACATTGTAGGCACATGACTGACATATTCTAGATAATAAATATGTGGCACCTATTGGACCTTTTTCTATGGATCAAATTGTCAAAGGTAACAATCACAACATAATGATGATTGAAATTTCCCCTACTCTCAATTATGCTAAATTTTGTGAAGTCAAAGATTTTCCTACTGCTCATGAAATGTGGAACAATCTGAAATACATCTATGAAGCAGCTAAAAATGTGAGGAGAGCTAAGGAAGAAAGTCTAAGAGGTCAATTTCATTAGATTAAGATTAGATAATATGAAAACATTACACAATATAGTGAAAGAATCAAAGAAAGTGTAAGTATGATGAAAACCACAGGAGGGAAAATAGATGATGTGACAGTGCTCAACAAGATACTCAAAACTCTTCTACTTATTTATTTAATTAGAGTGCGATCTATTTAAGAGATGAGATGTGATCCTTAAAATGATATAACTTTATCTACACTAGTGGGAAGGTTGACAAACATTTAGTTAGATAACTTTGATAATTATGCTCCTAACTCTAGTAGCATTGGGTTTTAATTTCAAGCTAAAACATCACTCAAGAATAAAGGTTATAAATCCAAAAGAAAAAAGTCTAACAGTGAAGATGAAGATAGTTTTGATGATGACCTTGAAGTCATTGATGCCCTACTTGAAAAAAAATTCCCTAAAGGAAAAGGAAAGTACAAAGGTAAAATACCTCTAATCTATTTTTCTTGTGAAAAAGTTGATCACATTGTTGCAAGGTGTCCAAACAAATAAGGAAAAGAAGAAAAGATGCATGAAAAGTTCAAAGGCATGAAATATTGCAAAAGCTATAAAGAATGCAATTGTAAAGGTAAGAAATCTTGTTACATGGCTAAAGAATCAAATAGTAATAATGAAGATGAAATGGTTTACATTGTTGTAAATGATGATGAAAATGAGAAGATGTACCTCTTTTCTCATATTAGCAAGAATAAAACATGGATTATTGATAGTGGTTGTTCTCACCACATGATAGGTGATAAATCTAAATTTGAGCACTTGAAACACTATGATGGTGAGAGTGTCCAATTTGGAAATGATGAACCTTGTTATGTATAAGGAAAAGGTTGCATTACATTGAATAATGAACTTAGGTGTGACAATTCTTATTGTGTTGAAGGACTAAAACACAATCTACTTAGTATGGCACAATTGAACAACATTAGATTCAAGCTATAATTCATGAATGGAAAGGCCAAGCTACTATATGGGAAAGGAAATCTAGTTGTGACTAGAAATCAAATCAAATGTAATCTATTCTACCTTCATCTCATTGAAATTCCATGTCTCCTAGCTCAAGTAGAGGAAATTTGGTTATGGAATAAAAGGTTGTGTCATGTGAATTTTGGTAACCTAATTAAAATACACAAGAAAAAAATAGTGAGATGCAATCCCATTCTAAAGAAACCAAATATGGGCATGTGCAAAAAATTTCAAATTTGAAAGATGGGAAAGACAAGTTTCAAAAGCAAGAATTATCATTTTGAAGAAGTTCTAGAGCTAGTTCATATAGATCCTTGTCGACTCATTAGCATATAAAGCTACTATGGATATAAGTAATTTTTTTATTTGTTGATGAGTATTCTAAGGTGATATGTAACTAAAAGATAAATCTAAAGAATTTCAAAAATTCAAATGGGATCTAGCTAGAGTAGAGAAAGAAACAAGAAAGAAATTGAAGTGTATAAGGTCAAATAGAGGAGGAGAATTCATCTCAAATGAATTCAATGAATTATGCAATGAAAGAGGAAACAAAAGACAAGTATTTGCACCTAGTAAAGCTCAACAAAATGGCATAGAAAAAAGAAGAAATAGATCCATTATGGATTGAGAGAGAACACTAATTATAGAGAAACATGTTAAAATTAAATACTAGAAGGAAGCAATTAGCACAACAGTTCCTACCTTGAACTAAGGTTAGCTGAAGGACTCGGTTCAAACACCTTATGAATTACGGTATGGCTATAAACTTAATGTCTATTATTTCAAAGCATTTGGAAGAAAATTTTATATCTTGAAAGAATGCAGAAAGGGGAAATTTGATGTGAAAAGTGATGAAGGAATATTCTTGTGATACTCCAACAATCAAAAAACATATAAATGTCTCAATCTTTCTACTCTCCAAGTCACATAAAGTGCACATGTCAAAATTTATGAGTTTTCTAAGAGGAGTGAAGAACAAAGTAGAAAATAACCTAAAAAATGTAAAAAAATTGTCTACTATGAATCTGATACCTAACCTAAAGCTCAAGAAAATGTAATTGGCAGTTAGATGTCTTCGCCACTCAAATCCCCTAAATCTCCAGTTCAACTCAAGTTGCAGCCAATACAATCGAGTCACATTCTAAAGAAGCCAACCCATAGTCACAAAGAACTGAGTTTTAGCAACCTAAGTCATATTTTGAAGGACCTAAGTCATAAATAGTAGGACTCAAGCATGATTTAGAAGACCATTTTGAAAATGGTGAACAAAGTGAATTTAGAAAGAAGGTACATGTACTTTTTATATATGTCAGAAGGTATTATGCACCCAAGTAAACCATTGAAGATTGATCCAAATGCACAATGACAAGGAAAAAATTAAAAGATACATGTTTTCTTATTGATTTTGAACCTAGAACAATTAAAGATGCATTAGAATATGAAAGTTGGATTAAGACAATGAATGAAGAGATTGATCAAATTGAAAGGAACAAAACTTGGACTCTTGTTCATAGACCCAAGGATAAAAATGTAATTGGCTCAAAATGAGCATTTAAAACAAGTTGAATGAGAATGGAGAAGTTTAAAGAAACAAAGCAAGGTTAGTTTGCAAAGGTTATGCTCAAGAAGAAGGTATTGATTATGGAGAGACATTTTCTCTTGTTGCAAATTAGGTGTTAGAACACTACTTGCTTATGCTACTCATAAAGGATTTAAAGTATTATAGATGGATGTAAAGTAAAAATTCTTCAATGGAATCCTAGAATAAGAGTTCTACATTGAGAAATACATTGAGCAACTTGAAGGCTTCATAGACCCTAACAAAAGGGATATGGTTTGTAGACTACAAAAATATTTATATGGTCTCAAACAAGCCCCTAGAGTCCTATATGAAATATTGCATGATCATCTAGTAAAGATTGGTTTTCAAAGGAGAAATGATAATTGTAGCCTATAGATCAAGGAAGGACTAGATAAGAAGATGGTGCCAGCATAAATCGTCGTAGATGATTCATTATTCACAAGACATGATGATTTATGAAAATCTTTTCCTAGGGAGATGACAAAGAATTTGAAATGTCAACATTTGGAGAGATTAAATTCTTTGTTGTCTAGAAAATTCAATAGAATAAATATGATATCTACATTACTCAATCAAAGTACATCAAGGAATATTGAAGAAATTTTGAATGGAAGACTCCAAACTAGTTTGAACATCTATGTCTAGATCAAACTACATATAGATCAGTGAATGGAAAAATTTAGTATGTGGAACATAAAAGACTTGATATTGCATTAGAAGTTGGTATGGTGGAAAGATTCTTTGCTAATCCAAAGGAAAACCATATGATGGCAATAAAAAGAATTATGAGGTATCTAAAATGTACTAAAGATTATGGTTTTTGGTATAAGAAATGAGGCAACTTTGAATTTAAATCCTTCATTGATGCTAATTGGGAAGGAATTAATGATGAGATGAAAATCACTAGTGGTGGAGTAATATTTCTTGGAAAGAGGCTAGTTTCTTGGACAAGCAAGAAACAAAATTACATCTCTCAATCTACAATAGAAGCAAAACATGTTGTAGGAACAATTGATCATTCCAACATAATTTGGTTCTAACAAGTGATGGCAGGTATGAAGGAAGAAATGAAGGACTCAATAGTTATCTTCTATGATAACACTAGTGCACCTAACATTTCCAAGAATCCTATGATGCATATCATGACAAGGCACATTGCAATAAAATGTCATTTTCTAAGAGAATTACTGAAAGAAAAGTAGGTGAGATTAGAATATGTGAATACAAAGGAACAAATTATGGACATATTTACCAAGCCATTACCTAAGGATGAATTTTTGTATCTAGGAGGTAAGCTAGGGGTCATTCCCCTATATTAAGCTCACTAATTAGATTTTAGTGATGCATCAACCAAGCACTTCGAAGATCATAAAAGTTGATGCAGTATTGTCATAGTAGATTAGATATGAATCATTACATTAGGTATATCAAAAATATATTAATTGTTGTCTTTATCATGAGATGTCAAAGACGGAGAGTTTTCTATCATATGAAAGAAATTTTGTGTTAGTAAAGATGAAGAAATTGTAATTAAAGAAATCAACGAATCATTCTAGAGGAAGAGATTGATATTAGAGGGAGTTTTCATAGATAGAGGGAGTTGTCATGGATGAGAATTAGAATGAAACTAAGGATATTATCATTACATCTATTTTTCACTAAAAATTTAATGTACACTGATATGTTGTGCTGCCATCAATGTCAAAGATGGAGATTGTTGAAAATAATTATGCAACTATATGTTGTCTTTGATGTCATGCAAAATTTCAAGCCTTACCAAGAAATTGAGTGATTTTTGAGATCACTCTGGCATTGAAGAAAGTTTCTTGTGTATGTTGAGCATGCTAGTTTTGAGTCAATTCTTATTGAGCTCACTTAGGCATCAAAGGAAGATCTTGTGTTAACCGAATTGACTTAGTTACCAAAGGAAAGTTGGCATGGATCTTGAGTTGACCAAGTTCACTAGGTTACCAAAGGAAAGTTAGTTTAGAATCAACAATGACCAAGTTGGGTTGGTTAATGAAGTGTTTCTCTAAGTTAATCAAGTACTCAGTTAAGTATTAGTTGACTAATAGCATATTGAGTTTTATTGATTTGTTGGTTAATGTTAGCCAAATTTAGGGATGAAAATTATTTGTTCAAAATTATATTCAAGATGACCTGACAAATATATTCATATAAGTATAAGACCAAGTTGAGGATTGAAGAGTCTAAAGCATGGGATTAAAGAAGATAAATTAAGGAAGTGAATTGGAAGGATATTAAAGCATTCAAGTTGACAAGTTGTAAAGAACATTTTGGTCAAGGACAATCAAATATTCAAGCTAGAGTAGAGATCTAAAATCAGCAAAGATAGCTACATCAACAATCACGCCAAGTCAATGTTAGTCTCTAATAATTGTAGTAGTGAATAAAATCTCCTAACAGAGTTAGCCTAACAATTATTTATCAAATCATCGAACAAGGTGGCATTTATAGATTAAATTGTCTGAAGACATATAACAAGGCCACTTCCAATAGGGTGAATTAAATACTTTAATAGGGTCACACCTTATAGAGTATTTTGTAACCTTTAATTGAGTTGGTTCCTAATAGAGCTCACTTCAGAAGAGTGAAAAATAGTAACTAGTTGCAAATTTATATTTTCTTAAATTAGGTTTCCATGTTAAAACTTGGTGTCATTTTATTTTCTTTATGTTTCTACAACTAAGTTAAGTAAGGTTAATCACATTTAAATATCTTACTTGATCTGCATGTTCAATGCTAATCGAGTGACAGTAATATATTCAGTGGTAACTAAGTTACAACAATTTATTGGTTTTATATTGTATTAACATCTTAAAAGGACTTTTGGAAAAGAAATTAGTGGTAACTGATTTAACCCTCCCCTCTCAGTTACTCCTTTCCATTTTCAACACAATAGTCTATACTTTAAAAAGAGTACAAGTCAAGAAAGGTACAAATGCTACATCTCTCAAATTATGGTATGGATATGATCCTAACGTAAAATAATTTAAAGTTTTTGGAAGAAAATGTTACATACTAAAAGATTATAGAAATGGAAAAATTGATGCAAAAAGTGAAGAAGGCATATTTCTATGACATTCTACTAAGAGAAAAGCTTACAAGTGTTTGAACTTTAACACTAACAAAGTTGTGGAAAGTGCCAATCTAAAAGTTGACAAGTATGTAGAAAATAATGAATTTGAATGCAAAATAGAACCTAAACACTATAAATCATTTTATATGTGAATGAAAGTGTTTCTAGAACCCCACTTGAGTAGAAGAGCAAGGCTACAAATCAACAACAATCTGAGAATGTCAAACTACAAGAACTACTTGTTGAGAAACAAACTATGGGTGTGGAGAAACAATCAAATGATGTCAAGTTATATAGATAGGAGGAGCTAAACATCAGGAAGACAATGTTGAGCATGCAAAACATGAGCTAGAACCTAAACAAGAGATCATTTTTCAAGATTAACCTATTGAAGAACAAAGATGAAAATAATCTATACTAGCAAAATATGTGAGAAGGTATCATGCACTTGAGAAAATTATTGGAGGTAAAGAATATGGTGTTATGACAAGGAAAAGAATTAGAATTGATACATACTTACTTTGTGAGTTTGAGCCTAAATCTATGAAAGATGTGTAGGAAAATAAGGATTGGATACAAGAAATGAATGAAGGAATTGAATAAATTGAAAAGAACAAAACATAGATACCGTTACCTAGATCTAATGACAAAAATGTTATTGTAACCAAGTGGGTATTAAAAAATGAGCTTTATAAAAATGGTAAGGTCACAAGCAATAAGGCTAGATTGGTATGCAAGGGATATGCACAAGAAGAAGTTGTTGACTATGGGGAAACATGTTCCCCTATTTCAAGACTAGAAGGAGTTGGAAATATGCTTACATATTCTTCTTATAAAGGATTTAAGGTGTATCAAATGGATGTCAAGTTAGCATTTCTAAATGGGATACGTGAAGAACATGTCTACATAGAGAATCCTAAAGGATTTGTATGTTCTATCAAGAATAATATATTGTACAAATTGTATAAGGCTTTATATGGTTTGAAAAAATCCCCTAGAGCATGGTATGAAAGACAACATAACTATTTGGTGAATATTGGATTTGCAAGAACTAATGATAAGAAAAATCTATACTCAAAGACTGACAAGAATAATGAGGTATTGCTATTTGAAAAAATTGTTGACAATGTCATATTGGAGGCAAGGAAGCATTATGAAAATCACTCACTCATCAAATGAAGAAAGAATTTGAAATATCATTATTTAGTGAGATTAAATTCCTTGTTGGATTATAAGTATATTAAATGAAGCAAGGTATCATTATTACTCAATCCAAATATATCAAGGAGATACTATATTCTTTTGGGAATGTAAGACTCAAGACCGATTAGTAAACCTATGTCTACCAAACATAAGTTATGTAAGAATGATGATTCTAGTGATGTAAACCAAACATTTTATAGATCAACGATTGGAAAACTACATCATGATGTTCAAAGTAGACCTGATATTCCCTTAGCAATTGTGATAGCTGCAATATTTTCATCAAGTCCTAAGGAGAATCACATGATGGAAATGAAAAGGATACTATGATATCTAAAAGGAACAAAAGACTATAGATTGTATTATAAGAATAACGATAAATTTGAGTTGAAGGTATTTACCAATTCTACTTGGCAAAGAAATATTGATGACAGAAAAAGAACAAGTGGAGGTACACTATTTCTAGGAAAGAGACCAATTTCATGGACAAGTAAGAAGCACAATTGCATTTCCCAATCAATACTCAAAGCTAAGTATGTTCCAGCAATAGTAAATTATTCAAATATCATATGGATGAATCAATTGGTGAAAGGTATGAAGGAAGAGATCATGGATCTAGTGGTTATCTATTGTGATAACACTAGTGTTATTTATATATCAAAGAATCCTATAATGAACTCAAAGACTAAACATATTGCTATCAAGTATCATTACTTCAAAGAGATAGTTCAAGACAAAGAAGTGAAATTGGAATATGTGAAGACTAAAGAGAAAATAACTTATATAATACTTATAGCTTTGCCTAAAGTTCAAGATTTGGAGTTAGAAGTTACTTTGACTAAGACTCCAAAATCCTTAAGGAAGGTTCAAAACTATAAGATCCAAGGTCAGAGAGCTAGATCCAAACTAGATTGGAGTTTAGAAGGAGATTAGGGGTCTAAATATTTCTTTAATATTATCAAGGAAAATAATAAAATGAAATACATTGAGCATATTCTCATTAATAGAAAAAATTATTTGGACCCAACTATAATGCAGTTAGCCTTATTTGAGTATTAATCTCAGCTTTATTCATGTAAGATGTCTAATTCTAATTATGAGGAACTTGAAATGTGTCCTCAATTAATTCACAAAAAAGTTTCAAAAGAAGATATCAGCAATCTAAATAATGCTATTCCTCTAGAAGAAGTTAAATGGGCATTTATCTCCTTAGCCAATAAAAAATCACTAGGATGTGAAGGTCTTTCTAATAAGTTCTACAAAACCAATATGGATTGGATATCTAGTGATTTGTTGGCACTATATGAAGACTTATTCATTAGAGGAATTAAAGACATAATAAAATTGATCTAAAAGAATGGTGACAAAGTTGAAATCAAGAACTTGAGGTCAATAACATTATTGAATATCTCATATAAGACTATTACAAAGTTGCTAGCTAAAACAATTAAGAAATTTCTTAGTAGGCTTATGTTAGTTACATAGACATGTTTGAAAATTTAATAACAAGTTAGGAAGAAATGAATTGGGCTAAGAAGAGCTATCATAATTTGGCTACAATCTTACTTGATTTTGAAAAACCCTATGATAGAATTGAGTGGCCTTTTATTATTGGGATGTTGCAAGCTTTTGGATTTCATGAATATTTTTGCAAATGGATAAAGGTGTTGTTTAAGGGTTCTTCCACTATCATAGATGTGAATGGAAATATTTCTAGCACTATTCCTCTTGGGAGATCAATTAGAAAAGGTTGTCCCATTTCCCCCTCCCATTTTGCGATTTCTATTGATGCTCTATTTTATTTTCTTAGAGCTCCCTCCCTTGGTCCTCCTATTAAATGTCTCCTCCTTCCTAATAATGATACTTTAATAAATTATCAATTTGTTGATGATACTGTATTATTCTTGAAACTTGAGGAGATGAAACCTTGTAACACTTGGGGTAGACATGATTTTTTTGTTTAGCCTCAGGTGCCAAAGTTGCTCCTCATAAATCCCCAGTTCTAGGTTGGTCTTAGTCTCCTCCTATTTGGTTATAAATGATGTCTTGGTATTGAAATGGACCTGATGATATTGTTAGGTACCTTGGTATCCCTTTTGTTCTCAATCATTATACTAAAGTTATGTGGGAGTGGGTCTTTTATAAAATAATGAAGAAACATATTAAATGGAAAACCCAATATCTTTCCTTGGTAGGGAGGGTTCAAGTTGTACATAAAGTTTTATCATCTCATCACCTCTACTTTTCTTCTACTTGGATAATGAATAATCATCAAATGGATAAAATTGAAAAAATCTTGAGATATCTTCTATGGTTTGATGGGATGGGGAACAAAAAAAGAGATTGTGTGAATTGGCAGTGGTGTTGTAAACTCAAACATTATGGTGGACTAGGTTTGAAGGATGTGAAAAATCATGCTATTACCCTTCCTTCTAAGTGGATTCTTAAGGCCATATATGGTAATGAACCTTGGAAATTTATAACTAGAAATAATATTCAATGTTCTATCATCTCCAAAAGTAAAAGTTGGATGAATGTTCCATTTTGTGATATACTAGTGGGTGATTTTAAAATTAAGGTTCTTGGTTCAAATGTTTTTGCTGCCATGTCAAAGGCTTGGACCCATTCAAGGATATTCTTACTAGTTAGATTAGTTTTTGGTTCTTCTCCACCTTAGGTTTTCTTAGATATATCAATTTGGTGGGGATTGTATTTGAATGGAAAATCTTTGGCACTTACACACAATTTATTAGCAAAACATTGGAATGTTTTGGGTGTGTCTTTAATCAGTGATTTAATGATTGACAACTAGATGGGTACTTGGGATGAAATTAGAAATAGATATGGTATTACATGGGCTTAGAAGAAAACCTATACATGCTTAGTTGTAAGGAACTTGGTATATGTAATTTTTGAAAGGTTATTGATTTTGACAGTTTTTTCAAACAATTGATTTAGGGGGATGAAACAATAATTAATGAAGTAGCAACAAAATAGTTATATAATATGCTTGTTTATGATCCATAAATATTTCAAAGATTTCCAAGGCTATGAATTTTTTTCCCCTTTTTATGAATGGTCTTTCTTTTTTCAGTACTTGTGGCAGTCAAAAGTGGAACAAAAAAAATTATATTTTAGATGGCCTCTATTACTTAAAAAACTTTCTTTAGGATCGAATTTGGAGTTTTTAGGCCTCATTGTTGGCCATTGCAAAGTCTATGAGGTAGTTGAGTCTTTGGAACATATTTTTTTCATTGTGATTTTTCTATCATGATTTGGTCAATTTTTCTAGGTAATCTTGTTTTATGGAATTCAAAACTAGGTCTTTCCTAGAGTGAAATTTTAGCTAGATATGTTGAATCTTTTGATACTAAGATTAATTCTTTTTGGTCTATTCTTAAATACGAGATCTTATGGTTCCTTTGGAAAGAGAGAAATGAAGAGGTCTTTTAGTAGAAGGATAGAGGACTTATTGAGTTTACTCATAAACTCACACATTTTCTCATTATGTCTCAAGTGTCACTTTCACTGGAAATTACTATGGTCTAATTTATGGTGTTGGTTTGGGATTGCATGCTACTTATTCATAAGATGGGATTAAGTATTTCCAATATCTTGATTAGTTCAAATATACGATGGACCTAAATGAGGTTAAGAAAATTGAAAGAATAATGGAGGATGTGCACAATTCTACTAGTACCCAACAACCTACTCCAAGTGTTACTGATGGTGAAGAGACTAAACTATGTAATCATTATGTTATAGCAAGATAGAATGATGAAATATTTGATGTATCTTTCTTGTAAGAACCATATTCTAATGATGGATTGAGCCTGACTACAAATAAATAGCATGTTTTGAATTTGATAATCAACCTTATATAATTTTTCTGATGAGCATTGTAAATCTTATATCATTTAGCTACATTATCATGTGGAATAAATGGGTTGACTAATCTATAAGTTAGGTACAGTAGTGATCCTATAGACTTAAAGTATATTACTCTAGAATTTTCATTTTATCTATGCTGAATAGGTCATGGTGAACCTATTGTAATCAATTTTTATACCATTTTAATAAAAAAAAGATGCTCATGAATATCTAAGATGTGAACTAAGGGCAAGAATTGTGGACAAATATACTTAAGGAAAGATGGTTCTCTACATCAAATGTGTTGATCAGTTACAAAATGATGTAGACAATTCTATTTTAGAAGTTTCCTAAGGTAGCAATGAACAAGAAGAACATAATGTTGAATCAGTCATACAAAGATAATAGAAGATGAATTCAAACGTGACATAAAGATATCTACATGGTGAAGATGGATTATTTGAAATGTGTTTGACATTGTTGTCAATGAGGGAGATAATTGAAGTAAGTTACCCATGCAAGAAAATAGAAGAAATATGTAATTTGGTTACCATAAAGAGGGAAAACATTGAAAGGGTTACCTATGATGTAATTATAAAAAAGATATACATTGTTGTCAAAAGAGGGAGATATCACTACAAGAATAAACTAGTGTTGCCAGGAAAATAGAAGAATGTGATTGGTTTCATGATTTGATATGATAGAGGGAGCTTATGTGCTGCATATGAAAGTTGCATGAATGATAATCAAAATGAAACTAAAGAAAGATATTGTTGGAAAAAGAGATGAGAATCAAAATGAAACTAAGGATATAAACAAAAATCTCATACTACACAAAGAGGGAGTTGCTCAAGACAGAACATGTTTTGGATTGCATGGTAAATAGAGGTGTTTCCATCAATTCCAAAGAGGGATATTGTTGGAAATTACAATTGGAATAACTTTTATGTTATCATTGATGTCAACCCTTATTGGTGAGAAAATTTTCTATCTAATCTAAGTGTCATATATATATATGATTGATGAAGAGGATTTGAGAAATTGGTCATAACAAAAGTATCTAGAGGAAACATTAATTTATGAAAAAGGAAACTAAAAATGATCACTTGATTAGTTGGAATTTGACAATATAAAGTGATTATTTGAATCATGTTGCAAGTGGAGAAGAAAGTTACACTAAAGTCTCAAAGAAGAGATCAAGATCCACCAAATGAAATGGCTTGACCAAGCAATAGAGATGAAGATTAAAGAATTTGAAGTATAGGACAAGTGATGCTGGTGTCGACCAAGCCACAGTAAGTGCCAAGTAGGATTGGTATTGACTAAGCATTAGTATTGACCGAGTAACAACTTTTGTACCAAGAAAGAAACTTAGTAGTGGCCGAGTAACCCAGTGATCTAACAAACTATTAGAACATGGTATTGGTTGAGAAAAAACATTATAACAGTTTATGTGAAATCATAATTTCTAGCTTACTAAATTGATTTCATGGAATATGAAAATCATGTTAAAGGTAAGGATGGATGACCTAGAAAATTTAAATCAAGGGAAGTAGTGTTTGCACATCTTTATGTAAGTATTCATAGAGATATTTGTAGAATAGAAAGAAGAAAGAAAATGATGGAAGGATTCGATGAAACTAACTTAAACCTAAGATTTGTAGTTGTTTTTAAGTGGAAAAAGATCATAATTACCTATTTAAGGAGGTATAAGGGATTCCTTTTAATTAAAAGTTAAAATTTATAGCACTTTCTAATGTAATTGACTAGAAAACTTGAGTAGAAGGATGAGATGAGTTGAGATGAGGATAAATGTGATTTCTTGAAAGATTGTTAATTGAATCAGAGACCAATATGACAATGAGGGCTAGACAGTGAAGTAGTTTGAGAGTTGAATTGAGATTTGTATTTGCAAAGTGAGATTTATTTGATAGATCAAAACTTCTTGTTACTTTGTAAGCATTATAACAATATTTGAAATCCTTTAATCAAGGTTGAACTAACAGTCATATGTAAACCCTTTAATCAAGGTAGAATTGTAATGGAATATTCTAAAGTCCTATAATAAGGCCACTCCTAATAGGTTTATTAAACCCTTTAACAAGGTAACATTTAATAGTGTCTTTTATAACATTTAATAGGGTTGGCTCCTAACAGAGCTCACTTCAAAAGAGTTAAAAGTTGGTGACATTTTACTAGTGGTTTTTCATAAATTGGGTTTCCACATTAAATTCTAGTCTCAAACTTGTGTGGATGTTATATGTAATGATTTACTATTAATGCTTACTTTCTACAAGTTTTTTATATTTAGGAAAATGGATAGCTACTTAATGTTATTAAAAGTTGACTATAGAGGCTGAGCTAATGAATGTTTAGATCTAAAGTTGTTTAAGTGTTTGTTTGTTCAATTGGGACATCTAGAGCTTGGATGACTAATCCAAACCCCCACCCCCACTAGTTATTCTAAACATTCTAATAATTTGAAGCAAAGTAGAGTACTTGAAAATGGTATTCAATTCATCGATTATCAATCTGAAAATAAGGTTTATTAGTATAGTAACAATGTAATTTTGACTTGTCTAACTCTTCATCTAGTCAAAGGACCTACAATATGTAAGTGGAGACTCTATATTCATGATCACAAGAGAATATTATGTAATGTTATCCAACAAAGAGCTGGCCCACTTGATATTTGATAAAACCAAGTTATACTATATAGGCATGCATGTTCTCTTTAACTATACAAATTTGATTCAACAATTTGAAATTTGGTTAAACAATGGAAATAATTTGAGTTTTGGTTGAACTAAGTAGGACATCTATCTTGAGGGGATGAAATTAGGACTTGTCTTAAGCAAATGACCTACATTGTGCAATCAAAATTTTAATCCTTCATTAGAACTAATTAGGACATTTTACTTGAGGGGATAACATTAGGACTTTTCTTAATGGGATGAAATTAGGACTTATCTTAAGGGGATGAAGTGGATTGTACAATCAATCTTTTACTCTTTCATTTAAATTGTCAAGTTGAAATTGTGATTTGTAACAAATTATTGAACTTTTACTCCTTTATTACAACTAATTTAAATTTTTTTTGAACTAATTAGGACAAGTATCTTATGGGGATGAAATAAATACTTGTTTTAAGGGATTAAATTAGGACTTGTCTTAAGGGGATGACGTACATTATGCAATCAAACTTTTACACTTTCATTTTAACTTGTCAAGTTCAAATTGTAATTTGTAACTAATTATTGAACTTTTACTCCTTTAATATTAGAACTATTTTGAAATTTGATTGAATTAATGAGCACATGTGTCTTGAGGGGATGAAATTAGAACTTGTCTTAAGTGAATGACATACATTGCAATCAAAATTTTACTCTTTCATTTATCTTGTCAAGTTCAAATTATGATTTGTAACTAATTATTAAATTTTCACTCTTTTATTAGAAAAAATTTAAAATTTGGTTGAACTTTTACTCATATATATTTACTCTTTCATTTAACTTTATCAAGTTCAAATTGTATTTTGTATCTTTAAATTTTTGAAATTAGCATATGCTACTAATTGAAAAATGTGTTTAAAGGGGAATAAATTAGAACCTTGGGCTTAAGGGCATGAACTATATATTTACTCTTTAGGATTTATGTAACTAATTAGGATAGTTGTTCACATTATGACATAGATTATGTAAGTTATATCTAAATATCTAAAGTACTTGCCCAAATTAGGACATAAATGAAAGGACTTAAATAAAATAAAATACATTTAATTAAATTAAAGATCATTTTGAACATGTTTCGCAACAAACAACATCATACATACACATGCACATAAATTATAAATTCTAGATCACATGTCATTTAATCATATCTAAATATCACTTGTGTAGAACAAAATTAATCAAATATGTATACATAAATCATAAAATGTATATGTTTACTAGAATATAATCCAACATGTAAAAGAAATACATCTAGAACATGTATATGTAGATCAATCATGTAATGCTACACTAAGCATAAGCAAAAATTAAACAAAGAATAAACACAATTTTTTTTATTTTTTATTTTTACTTAATACAAGTACAAAGATTGAACCACCCTCAATCCGTAAACCTCATAATAAAAGAAGATATCATCCATATACATTTCCATAATGATACTAATACATATTGAGTTCAGTACAATAATGAAGAACAATATCATTCTTAGACGTCTATGACTAATACAAGGACTCTTTAAGAACAAATTTTGTTTCCAGAAGAAACTTCAATAGTAATCCTTAGCCACCTGATAATCAACCTGAAACACCTAAAAACACACAGAATTGCAACACAACACAAAGAGGGCTTAGTACACATTGAGTTGAAAAGTGTAGTCCATCTGCATACATGTTAGAATAAACATATACAAAACCATAATGCAAATATTTGAACCACATAACATAGTGCAATTCTAAAATTAATATGCAAGAAGTAAACATCGTCTTAACAATGCAAAATTAAACTTGCACTAAGAATAACTAGTAAATGAATCATATATATATTGAGGTGTCATCACTATGGTGCTAAGATAATGCATCCGTATATGGTAAGCTCATAGACAACTCATAGTGGGATTCTTTATGGTACTCGTGAAATGATGTAATTGAGACTTGCCTTGTTCTCTATACTTAACCTTACTAGTTTAAGTCATAGGTAAGGAAAATTATCTTTTGTAAGTAATTAACCCACCCCATTCATCTTAAAATTATCACTGAATTAATTAACTAAATAGAATAAATCAATATTTAGCCACCTCGATATATGTTCATTATAGCTATCCTTAAAATACACATCAAACAGATATTCTAAGAATGTACATGCAATCAATAAAAGTCAATTTTCACATGATATTAAATTCTTCATCTTTCAACAAAATTTTTATCTTCTAATATCAAATTTGAAAGTAAACTTAGGTTATTTTAACAACAAAAATAAATACTAAAATATTACGATCTCGTAAATATAACTAAACTTGCTACATCAGTTTAATGATATTTACCAGTCATATTACTATACTCCTTATTCCTACTGTTATAATAAACTAAACTTATCCTTCGAAATGACCAAGATAATAAAACAATACACATATGATATTCTTGCTTTAAATGACATATCATCAAACATATATCATAAATCTGTCTTATAAATGAAACAACTTTCCATTTCAATTATAAACTAAAATACATCTATATAAATAAAAAGAATTATGTTTCAACATATTATCTCAAAACAATCCATAAATTTTATTAAGATACTTCATAGCATATACTAAACATAATTGAATTCAAGTGCATCCAATGCTTTAACAAATGATCCTTTACGATGTCATTGAATATTCAAATGTCTATTGAAGTTTTACCACTATTTGACAATAAGCCACCTCCTAGTTATAACTACAATAGCGTATAAAAATATAATATCTGAGAGCAATTCAAAATGTACTTCACAAATATGCAAAGTAACTTACATCATGCCAATAACTAGAAGTAATTAGGATGCAAATCCCTAAAGTTATAAGAAGCACACCAATTGTTCACATAATGACCCTGTCGATATTGCAATAACAGGATCTATCCTTGTTTTTGTTTATAAAAATAATGTCTTATTCAGTTACGAATAGTTTCACAAACAACAATTAAGTATGACTCAGTTCCATCCTATTTTAATGGTTAGTTTATGCTGTCGCAGAGAATTTTCTACTTGAATCGAGCTTCCTTTTAACTATTTGACAAAATGTCATTACCATTAAATGTCACAAAATGTTTGCTATGCTATTGTTTTAATATATAATAACCGAGCTATAGATTCAAGAATACTATTTTTTTTTTTTAAAACAATGACATAACCCTCATTTTAAATCATTTATATCTTAAAAATAGAGTAACTGTGCCCTTAATCAGTCATGAGTCTACAACCTAATGTGAGCTCGTGTCTGTGGCTGAACCTCTATAAATTTCAATGGGGACTGTCTGACAGTATTTTAAATCACAAAATAGCACTATGTTGATTATTGCTAGTTCATCATTAATTAAGTTTAATACTAACTATAAAACCTGACGTTGTCCCTCAGTTTCATACAGCATTGATACCTGGTCTATACTTTAGGTTTCATAAAACTAAATTCCATAAAAAAAACCCTTTTGTTAAATAATAATTCATTTCTTAGAAACAACCTCTATGGGTTGGACATAATGGCATACTTGTGAGTATATATATTTTCATAAGATAGGCTCATGTTTAACACCTCAAAACTTCTGTGAAACACAATATAAATTCCCTTTTATCCTTATAATGTTGGCTATGTATGGAAAATTTCATAACCATAAAATCTTACCAAAAAAAAATCTATACAATAACAAAATCTTAACTTTACACAAACTGTACAACAATAATTGTGCCTCAATCTTCATGACAACTATTTGATGTTATGACTAAACCTTAATCCATGCAATTTATACACTCGCAAGCATGTAATTCTTACTAGGTTCAATTCGGTGGAAACCACATGTTTGGGGCAAAGCTCGAAATATATGTATACAACGAATCTCAAATTATTTCTCCATACTCCACACTCAAGTATGGATATGTGTAGACCTGCACCATACACAGTGCCCAAGTTTGCATATATCCACACTTGAGTGTCAAATATTCCTCATTACAAACTAATACATGCATAATGAAAAAAAATTGCAAATTATAAAGATAGAGAGAGTAGGGTAAGAAATTGCCCCCACTTGCAAATTAGTAGATGGTAAATGTTAAGCTTGAAGCACTTCAGCAACTCGCCGTCAAAGCTTAAAAACCCAACTCAAAACCACACTTCCAAAATGCTAAAGAAAAATAAACTTGCTTGAAATAGAGGATAAGGTATTGAATAGGAGAACCCAAATGCAATGCAAGAGGTTGATTGATAGTGAGAAACTCAATAGTGCTCGGCCTCATAAGAATGAATGTTCTTTCAACAAATTCCTCAGTGATGCTGATTCCTAAGCAACTAGCATCACAAGTGTTTAGCAAAATAGAGTAATGCGGCCAAGTTTCTAGCCCAATCTCAACAAGAAACCAAAGTGAGATAATACCTTCATTAACTTACATTAATTCAATTGTGACACTTCATAGGGCCGTGCTCATGACAGTCACAATGCCACCGCCATGTTTTGGCTTTAATAAATATGTTCCCTCTTTCATGGCATTTGATACCCATTTAGGGTTACATGATACCAAAGAGGTATTTAAACCCTTTAAATATATATATATATATATATATATATATATATATATATATATATATATATATATATATATATATATATATATATATATATATATATATATATTTATGCCAATCACAAATTAGGTTATTTAAATCCTTTTTAATCACAAGTATATATATATATATATATATATATCAATTAATCAAAATCATCTTAAGGTATACGTATGCAGAAGAATCTAATCCCTTTACAAGACAAGTCTATATGCTATACTGAAAAAAAATCCAATGAAATAATTCAATCCCTTCTTAGCCATACATACAAAAATGCAAATGACACATGATAAATACATACATCATATTAACTTTCAAATGTATTTGAAATGTCAAGTTAAACATACAATATATTTAACTTTCTTTCCAAAGCATACAAACACAGAAAGAAATTTACATTGAGTTAGAAACATAATAAACATAATCGATACCAAATCAACATGCAGTTATTTATAAGCCAGTTTCAAATCACAAAATCCTAAATCACCTTCACTACTAAAATAGTTCTGAACAAAAAATACATTCAGTATAAGTCTTGTGTTCCAAAGGACAGTAAAATAACCAAATTCTAAAGAAACATAAACATAACAACTGAAAGGAACTTATAACAAAAAAGTCCTAATATGCAGAAAAAACCTGAAGTAGTGGTCAGGCATGACAAATCATCATATGTATATTAAATAGGACTTGCACATGGAAAACATGTAAAACAAATATCAAATAATCAAATGCATTTGAACTAGAAGATAAATACATGTGTCAAACATCATTTTCAAGTCTACAATATGTCAATCATCAAAGAAATGAAAAAAATGTATTTGTCAACTAAAATATAAATCACATGCATATAAAGTGTGTATCAGAATCTATGAATGTCTCTCTATCTATGAAAGAAGAAAAAAAAATCTATTAAAAAAACTATGGATAGCTAGGTGTAGGAGTCTAATTCTAATGTCTCATCACAACATGGTCTAAAAACTAACTTTCAAGATGCTCTAAAGGATGTGTTGACCCCTATATATTAAAGAGAAAGTGATATCAATCTACAGTCATAAATTAAATCTCATATATACAACTTTTAGATTTTATATGTATGGAGATGATGTCATCTAATAATACTATAAAATAAGATTTACCTATGTAGATGATGTCATCTAATAATACTCAGACTTCCTAGAATTAATTGTGTCAACCAATATATCTAGATTTTGTTGGGCCTCATCTAGACCCACCTCGACATCTACACTAGCATCGTTGGTTATTGACACACATTCTAATAATGTTGAGCTAAGTGAAATGACCAACTGAGATGGCATAGAAGTAGAATCATCACATGCTAAAAATTTCATCCATCATGTGGTTAACAAGCTGAACTCAACATCATCAAGGACTCCATCTAAAATTCAAGAACACTCTACACTGGTTGAAGGGTATGTAGTAGGTGTATGCCCCTCTACAACAAAAGAGTGGTTAGAAGGTGGATCATGATGTGCACTTCCACCATGACTAGCACCTGAATGATGAGAGGAATGTGGCTTAGGATGCACCCTAATACTACCCACATGAGCTCAAACATTTGATATGGGTATGCCAAGATATGTTGCTATGAATCTAATAGATCCTTAGCTAGACCAGTAATAGTATCTCATGCCAACACTCCAGTGAGACCCTCCAAGCTAGCCAAAGAAGGGATGTCTACTGAAATGTACAAGTTTTTTCAAGATGAAGCATCAAACACATGTCTAAAATGCTAATGAGATATAAACTACTATCCAACCTTATCACTTGATATGGAATGGATAGTTACAACAATCTCTCCAACTCCCTAGATTACCCCCATAATTGGGTATTAGACATAGCCTCATTGGATGAGGGACCTAATACAAGGGAAATAACATATGCCCTCTCTCCAACAACCACCTTGTGTGTCTATGGATAATGAACTAGCTTCTTATAAGCTATTCTACCATGCCCCTATCTTAAATGCCCTAGTAAAATTATGTACTCCATCTCCCTGCATAAGTGAACCTCAACATAATGTTGTTGTGAAAGATAGAGAGGAATCATGCTATTATTCAAATAATCACCATGAGAAGGAAGGAATTATGGGTATATCAATGTAGCCATCTATGGATCTATAAACTTAAGGGGAGAATACCCCTTCACAAACTACTATGGAAGATAATGATGCAAACACTCCCTCTTCAAGGTCTTTTTGGGCACTAAGCCCTACACCAACTGTAAAGAAATATTCAAAGACACTTCTCATCTCTTTCTCTCAAGGACTAAATGTATGGTACGTGCAATGTATGGAGTAGCACCATGAATCTCATCTTCAATATAAGTAAGGCTACATAAAATACCTTGGCATGCACTACTATATATGCTAAAGCATGTACCACTAGTTAGGGATTCTTGAATCTCTAAATCTCTTGATTAGTGCAATCATATACCTAATTAGGTGGATTAGGTTGTTTCTAGGGGGTAGGTTGCTCCTAGAGGGGATAGGTTGTTTCTTAGGGGGAATAATCTATTTCCCAGGGGGCTAGGAGGTTATTGATCCACCATGTGTCAAACTCTATAGTATGTGTGTACGTGTAAACCTAAAATTTATGTAGAAATCCTAAACATGAAATGATGCATGTACACACACATGTAGGACATATTTACACATGTGAAATGAACGTGAGTGCAAACACACACACACACACACACACAAGTTAGGTAAACATGAATATTTGAACATATACACATGAATTGACTTTATTTTTAATCATGAAATGAGAATGCATGTATTAATCCTAAACATGAAGTAAACATATACTTTAAATGAAAATTCTCTTGCATATGAGTCATATACATAGATGAAATGAACATATAAAATATATTAAGTCCTAAACATGAATTGAACATTATAATATCATATACTTGTTGATCTCCAAGCCTATGTTGTCGATTAGTGTCCAAACACTTAGTCATTTACTAGGAAAGATTATAAGTTCATCACTATGACTGAGTTATCTAGTAAAGGATGAGAATAAAAAGCTTATACCAAATAGGATAGTGATTGTTGAGTATTAAATAATGACCGAGTAGATAAATGGATTGAGCAATATAGTAGAGACCAAGAATGTTTTCAAGTTATCAAGAGATGAGTAAATAGTTATGTAGAAGTTGAGTAAAAGCATGAATATGTTTTCATGGTTAAGCCTTAGAACACTCAAGTGCCAAGCAATTTAGTTTTGATACATAAGTTTTTAAGGACACAAACACATATGTAAACTATTTTGGCCAACTTTTCTATGACATTTAATATTTGAAGAGCCAACTAAGATGTTGATCATGCATCATTGCTTAAGGTAATGATCCCAAGGCATGTGATTCAACCAATCAAAAAAAGGGATATAAGCAGAAAAAAATGATGAAGTGTATGTTATTGATCAAGATCTAGAACCTTCATATGACATCTATTTAAGCATGATTCAAACCCTAGAATTAGAGAGGTTGGAGAGATGTGTAAGAGTATTCTTATGCATATGTGAAGGAGTGAAGGTGAAGTCTAAAAGTAGAGTAGACAAAGAGGAATTAGAGAAATGAAGAACTAAATAGAGATATCAAATTAGAAGATCAAATCAAAGATATAGAAAAGAGAAGACCCAAGATCATCTTGTAGAGTGGACCAAGGTTTAGGTACTAAATCAACTATTGTTAATTGAGATATAGTAAATCTCTTAATAGAGTGGTCTTAATAGATAAATGTAAACCTCCTAAAAGAGTCCTTACAACATTATGAGTGTAAAACAATTTAATAAGGTGAGACCTAATAGTCTCTTAATCTTCTAATAGGGTATACCTCTCATAGGGTAGATCATATTTTATGACTAAACATTGTGACCCTGATAGGTTAACTTTATTGTTACAACAATGAAGATTTGTGGGTTTCATCCCCACCCTATTTTTACATTCATCTTTAAGTTTTTTTGGGTTACCAAATAATTATTTTATATGTTGAACCATTTGTGATGTGATATATTTCATTTATGCCTCAATATTTCAATGTTAATGATAAATCTATGAGATGAATTAGGTATGAATGAATGAAATTGGTTTTGAATTCAAAAGTTTAAGATCCTAGTTCACTCTGCCCCCCACTCAATATCTTATTTCCCATATAATTATTCCAAAAATTGGTATGTGAGTGCATTTCTCTTATCAAGAAGCCTAACATCTTGAGAGGATAAGATCATGGAGATAGCAGTATACAAGATGAGAAATATAATTTAGAATTAGATGATTGAAGTCCAAATTGTATTACAACAATTAGAAGAAGAAAGAGAGGAGTTAAAGAAAACCCTAAAAATAGGGAAAGGATTAGCTATTCATATAAATTACACTCATTACAATGAAATTGATACATAAAGATTTTTGGACATCAGAAAGACTGGTAATAACAATAAAGAAATGACCTAATTTCTAGAGAAGAATAGTGCCCTAGTAAAAGAAGCCAAAGATCTCAAGAGTGAATAAGAAATTCAATTAGTTAAACTTTGTAAAGAAATTGAACAAAATAAGAAAGAAATGGAAGACAAGCTCATGAGTGAAGAGGGAAAAATATAGTTGGCTAGTATACTTGAAGAGCTATCATTTGAAGTGTAAAAGATTACAAAAAATGAGCTGGACATGATAAATAAGTTAGTAATTGCTAGTCAAGAAACAAACATAAAAGTTTGAAGGTCAAAAATCTAAGACTATAGAATGAACAATTGGAAGGTGAGTTAAGGAATGAGATGGAACTCATGGAGAAATTGAAGAGATCTAATGAATAAATTAAGCATTTTAAAGAAATGATGAAGTCACCTAGAAAAAAAGACACCTCTAGACTTGGACACAACAAGAAATCTTCATCTACTAAAGAAGGAGAATCATCCAAAAGTGGAGAGAAAAGGAATACAAAATCAAATTACAAACCTACATGTTATTACTATGGGAAAATTGGCCATTCAGGCAATATTTATAGGAGTAGAAATGGTAAACAAAATCCTAAACCCAAACCAAGTGGAAATTTATTAATTGTAATAAAGAAGAACATCAAGAACATAAATGTAGATCAAATAATAATTATAGAACTAGAAAAGGTATCTAAATTCCAAGGTCACTACCAAAATTGTCAAAAGTATGGACCTAAAGCTCATGAGTGCACACTTAAGAAGAAGTCAAACTAGTCACCTAAAAAATAAACTCGTACAAAAAGGAATGACAATTTCTATAATTGGGATTACAAAACATGGTACAGTTATCACTATTGTGGAGAGTATGGATGCATTCTAGAGAATTACATCAAAACAAATTGAAGAGAAAATTACAAGAAGTTGTTAAATAGATAGATAATATGTTTTAACTGTCTCAAAGTGGGACACATAAGTAGGGACTACAAACCTAGAACACTAGCACTAGCACCAAGTAATGGAAATGAAAAACTTGAAGGAAAGAAAACTTGGATAGAGATAGTAAGAGTTGGAAGAAATAGAGGAGAGGAAACTGTGATCACCCAATCTAATGTATTAGGTGATCACACCACATCTCACTAAAGAAAAGGTATTTAGGAATAGTATAGTCAATTTTATTTTTTACATCAGCTCCTAGCATAAAAGAGATGAAGTCATATTTCATAAATAAATATACATTAAGAATTTTTAGAAATATAAAATCATAAAGTACTGAACATCAGTGGTACAATCTATATTGACCGAGACTTGCAATATAGATTGAGTTTTCATGTAAAGATAACATATTGACTAAGTGAATTGGTTATGACCAAGTGAATAACCTTAACCAAGCTGAAATGGAGACTAAGCTAGCTATCATACACCAAATAAGTATGAAGACATTAATTGCAGACCTAAAATGAAAGATATATAATATTTATCAAATTTTGTGATTCATTTGGACTCACCAAGCAATCAGAGATCTCAAGAGAAGATTTCAAGGTGATCAAAGCAATTTTAGTGATTGGAGAAAAGAATCTCAAAAAAAATTTGAAATGAAGTAGTACTCTCAATGTGAAGTAAAATATTTAGTGAAGATATTTATGAAAGGTTTGTTTAAAACCCTAGTAAAAAATAACATCTAGAAGTGAAACTTTGAAGGATAGCAATGCTCAAATCATTAGGAATGATCAAAGTCCCCCACCAAACTTCAAAAATTTAGTTAATGTTGACAACATTATTGATTATATGGAGCATTATCATTGATTCGAGAAATAGTCTTTACTATGTAAGATATAATATCATGTTATTCATTTAAACTTGAAGAAATTAGAGATTTTAAGATTAGGGAAGTATATGAGAAGATTTGCATTGATGGAAACCTAAAGGAAAAATAAAAGATCAATGTTGACAAAGGAATTACTTGTGCCCTAGGATTTCCTAAAGTTCTCAAGGTCGAAGGGATCAAGATCATGCTCAACTAATTTTATAACTTGAAAATATAGCTGGAAGGTGGGCTGATCAAAATCAACAAAGCAATCATTCGCAGGCTAACTAGGTACCCTAATTTGGATTGACTGAAGAGTATAAGGAGTAGAACAAAGAATGAGATTGAAAATTTGAACAAGGTGAAGTGGAATGGTCTTGGTATGTCAATTGATGGCATCAAGGATCCATTAATTGAATTTGTTGTTCATGTGATTGCACACAAACTCTATCAATCAAGCATATTGAACAATGTGTCATGTGTTATAGTTGATTTAGGCTACAAAATTGTAAAGAAGGATCATTCATATGATCTTTTCGAGCTGCAATAACACACCTCCTATAAGTTTAGTTCCCTACTAGTTTGTATATTTTTCTATGTACAAAACTATTTCTCCAGTATTGGTACAGTTACATGGGATAGGCATACAAATTCTATGGAGCACTTAAGTGATTTGATAAATAGGCTAGGAGAGAATTTTTAGGAAGTAATGGACAATTGCTTTGAATAATTCAAAGTTAAAATGAAAAATAAAATAAAAATTCCAAAATTAGTTGTGGACATAGATTATGATGAATGATGTTTCATTGTGGACATAGATTTTGTGTATGCATGGGCATTATTACTAAGGGTATCATGGATAAGGCCAATTCCCTATGAAGTAAATGTTTTTGATGTAATGATAGTAGTTACCACACTCTTAGCAAAAGATATTGATGCTAGTGCTGAGCAATTTGGTACACATGAGAATATTATTGCCGAGCTAACTATAGAATCTAGAAAATCTAAGGTAGGAAGGCAAAGGACAAGGAATATTTCCATGGGTATTATTAAAGAACAAGGAGAAGGGTAAGGAAAACCCATAGAGGCCGAGGAAGGAAATGGAAAAGAGCTTACAATTTTCAAGCCAAGGGCCACCAAACATAAAAAGGTTCTTGTGATAGAACCTCAGGTGTGAGCTGACTTGTAAAAAGACATTCAAGAAATGGTGACACCATAGAGGGAAAAGGGAAAGGTGATCATAACCAAAAAAAGGTTAGCACAACCTCTTGCCAAGCTATTAAGATGAAGTCCATTAAAGAGAGGAAAATTAAAAAAGATCAAGCAAAGTTGAGAAGAAAGTTTATTATTGCACAAGAGGAGGAAGATTATGAAAAGATAGGGTCTCATGAATCTAGAAAATTACAAATTATATATAGAATCCCTCCAATGATTGTGCATAAGGTATGTGCAAAATTGGTAGGATAAAAAAACATAATAGGATTCAAAGACATTTAGTATATATTTTTAATAATGATGATTAAGTAAAGCTTAAAAGCACAATGATAGACATGATGATCAAGTTCAAGTGCACACCCTTTGAATTGGGAATTGGTTATCTAGAGGGTTTATATAGAAGAGTGGATGCTAAGTGGAAGTGGGAATTATCCACTAAAAAGAAAATAAAAGAAACAATATTGGCACAATTTATGTCATATTTAGGGAAGACTCATATGTCTATATCCCTTAAAGATTTTGTAAAGAATTTTATGCCAAGGGATAGGGCATATAAATTTTTGAAAAATAAAGCTCACAAAGTTGAGCAAGATAGTATTTGAGTATGGAAAGAAGCATTTGGATTTCTTACTCCATCTATGGAGATGAGGGAAGGTCGAGATGCTATTGAATTCAAAGCTAAATATAAACAAGAAATGGCTCATAGAGGAGATTAAACAACTTTTCAAAAGGTTTGAACAAAAAGAATTAGTCATAATTGAACATGATAATGACACCCCTCTACTAAATCCAAATATACTGATTGAAGAAGAAATTAAAGGTTTAATGAAAGACTCAAGAAAAATCTATAGTAATCCATTTTTTTTACAAATAGTTGAATATCCAAAGCTTGAAGTCAAGAATACTAAAGATGTAAGTGTCATATCAGTTGTAGAGGATACAAGTGTCAAGAAACTTGGTAAGGCATTAGTTGTATATACAACACCAACTTTTATGCAAATTTTGAAAAAGGAAGAAAATTTTGAGAAAGATTGTTGCACTAAATTGGTAGAAGATGAAGTTACACAAAAAGAGAAAGAGGCTACTTATGATCTTAATCAATTTCTAAGTGCAAAGGTTGTATAATTGACAAATGTGACACCTATGCAATAGGTGATTTCTACACTAGTGTAGCAGCCAAAGCTGAGATGAAGTGAGAAGGGGAAATAGTTGCAATTGCTACTACTTAGTGATACACCCTCGAGATCTTAGGATGTTACTTATGTAGGTGAAGAATATGATGAGTAGGTGAGCCTTGATTAGGTAATTACATTACCAAAGTATGATTTGGATAATATTAAATTAGAACAAATGCAAGAATTTGAAATCTTGTTGAGCCATAAGGTAAAATAATAGTAGTTGAAAAGAGAGAAGAAGAAATAATAGCTATTTCATACTGTCAAATATATTTGTACAGATGCATTTGGAATCATATATGTGAATAATCAACATATAATTATAGATCAACTAGTGTATTTAGCTGATAGAATCCAAACAGATGACATAGAGACCAATGACAAGTTATTGTAATGGTCAAAGAAAAGAATGGAGCATAACATTTTACAAAAAATCTCACAGGAAATTTTATAGAGAAAAGTTGAGCTTTCTACTTCTATTACATAGTTGGAAACAATTTTTAAGAACATCATATCTTTATACTTGAAATTGTGTGATATAAATTTCCTTACAATAGATACTACACACCCATTAGAGCTATTGCATGTAGATATAAGAGAAAAAATTATCACATTGGGAAAAAATGCAAGTTCAAAGTCATTCTCATATAGTGAACTAACATTTAGTCAAAATACATTAACCAAGCTCATGGCTAGAGATATAGAGATAAGGCATAAGTTTACATTTTTACTCCAATTATTGCCACATATATAGATAATTCATAAGGTAATCTTTGTCATTAGAGATATTTTGAAGAAAGAGACAATTTTTTCACCCATTATGGAAATCATTAATCTAGCTACTGAGCTTGAAATTCAATTTCAAATTTTAGAATAGAAATAGGAAAGATGGAATAAAGGCTATGCCAATATTGTGGCAAGTCATCTAAAATTCTTTCATAAATATAACCTTACCCCAACATCCCCAAGTTCCATCAGTAACCAAAATAAGGGGGAATGAGAATGAAGATATAAAAGAATACTTGACAAGGAGATTCAATGTGTAGATCAAAGATTAGATATTAGATTTTACTATATTAGATTATGGTCTCAAGGGGAGTACTCAATTTTTAGCAATATATGCTTTCATGACAAAGTGTTTTTGCCACTAATGTTAAAGGGGGAGATTATTGATCTTTAATCCTATGTTTTTGATTAGTTTCAAAAACCTTACTCATTTATGAGGCAAGATTACAAGGTCATCACTGTGACTGAGTTATCTATTAAAGGCCAAGCATAAAAAGCTTATACTAAGCATGATAGTGATAGCAAAGTATCAATTGCAACTAAAAAGATGAATGGACCAAGCATATGAAAGAGCTAAGAAATATAGTAGAGACTATTCATGTTGTCAAGTTATCAAGATTTGACTAAATAGTTATATAGAAATTGAGTAACAACATGAAGATGTTTACATGATTGAGTGTCAGAAGAGTCAAGGGCCAAGTAGTTTAGTTTTGATATATAATTTTTTAATAGCACAAACATATATGTAAACTATTTTGGAAAACTTTTCTATGAAATTTAATATTTGAAGATCCAATTAAGATGTTGATCATGTGTCATTGTAGAAGGTAATGATCCCAAGGTGTGTTTTTCAACCAATTAGAAAAAGGGATATAAATGGAAAAATATGATGAATTTTAAGTCATCAGTCAAGATCTAGAACCTTCACATGGAATCTATTTAAGGAGGATTCTAACCTTAGAATTAGAAAGGTATATAGGATGCATAAGAATATCCTTTTGCATATGGGAAGGAGTGAGGGAAAAGTCTAAAACTAGAAAAGATAGATAGTAATTGGAGTAGTTAAGGATTGAAAAAAATTATCATATCAAAAGATCAAATTAGAGATACAACAAAAGGGAGACCCAAGATCATCTTGCAGAAAAAATTGAGGGTCAGGTACTAAATCAATTATTGTTAATTGAGATCAAGTAAATCTCTTAATAGAGTGGTCTTAACATATGTAGGTAAAATTCCTAATAAAGGCATTGACAAGGTGAGACCTAATAGTCTCTTAAGCTTCTAACAAGGTAGATCATATTTTATGGTCAAATATTGTATCCCTAACATGTTAACTTTATTGTTGCAACAATGAAGATTTGTGGGTTTCATCCCTACCCTAGTTTTACCTTCATCTTGAAGTGTTTCTAGGTTACCAAATCATTATGGTATGTGTTGAACCATTTGTGACATGATGTATTTCATTTGTGTGTCAACATTTTAGTTTTCATTATAAATCTATGAGATGAATTAGGTATGAATGAATGAACTTGGTTTCAAAGTCAAAAGTTTAAGATCCCAATTCAACTACCCCCCCTTTCCCCCCCCACCTTTTGTATCTTGTTTCTCATATACTTATTCCAACAATACATGCATACATAAAGGGGCCCTAATAGTATGTCTTAAAGGGATAATCTAAAATGATGAACAACTTGGGGAGAATATAAAATAAAACATATAAAATATAGGATATATTAAGAGGATTAAGTTAATTTATATCATGTTGTCACTTCATATTTATGTTTACATACAAGGATCTACTTGAAGTGATTTTTGGTCCTAATTAGGATGAAACATGTACAAAATTGCAAACTTGAACATCAATCTAGATCACATGAATTTCTAAACTACAAGTGTCATAGTTTCTTGTCCATGTACACATGCATGAGTACACTTGAATGGGTCCTAGGAACCTAGGGAGGTATGTGGGTTCATAATTGTTGATTGAGTAGTATCACATGAGTGGAATAAGATACATAGCTAGGTCATAAGGAACTAAATCTTAATAGGATTAATTAAAAAGAGAGAATCTAAAATTGAACATGTATCAAGCTAGATCATAATAAATTAAAGGGCCCTTAAATATTTCTTAAAATGGGATTACCTGAAATCAAAACTTAATCCATCATAATTTTCTAAACTTAGAGGCATGTCTAGATACTTCATACATGTGTGTATAGGGATCCTAGTTTAGGATGTTCATAAAGTATAGGATAATCTATTATATCAAACATTGAAATTTATAAATTAAAATATTGATTCAAGTGATCTTAAAATGATGGCTTAATGGGATAGTATCAAAAATCTATCGTCAATCCATCACATGAATTTCTAAAATACAAGTGTCATGATCTCTAGATTATATATATGCATACATTTAAAGGAGTCATTGGGACCTAGGGTGATGTTATTCATTAAAGATAAATATAATGTTTTTACAAGGTGAATTAAGTTATGTGCATGTTATTTATATTTCTAGGGTTATAATTTAGGTCAAGTAAATTAAAAAACAATTGTTTGTGCATATAAATTCAATTTTTTAATTTTTCAATGTGTAATTTAGGTTAATTATTAAAAAGGTATTTTTAATTTACATGTACAATGTGTGTGACATACATAGGCACATGTACACATATATACAACTATTGTATATGGTCAATGAGAAATGCTTAGTGAATTTCAAGATTGAGAGCTACCATGATGGGGTGAGGTGTGATATCATACCTATGGACATATGTCATATGTTTCTAGGTAGGTCGTGGCAATTTGACAAGTATTTTTTACATGATGGGTGTATATATACCTACACTCTAACAAATGATGGGGTGAAACATAAGCTGAAGTCATTGAAGGAGAAAGAAGAAAGGGTATGTAGTACTACCAGCATATGTTTTTTTGATGGAAAAGACTTTCTCAAGGATATGAGGTGTGCGCATATGTAAATTTATGCAATTCAAAAATATGGTAAAGAAGAAGTAGAGGAGGTGCCTACAAAAGTTGAAGATTTTTTAGAAGAATTTCCTAATATTGTACCTGATGGATTAACTTAGTGTGGAAGATTAGTCACTAGATGAACTTGATTACTGGAGCCATTTTTCTAAATAACAAAACAAACATAATGACATGAGTAGAAAGCAAAGTGTTGAATAGAAAAGTGAATTAGTTATTACAAAAGAGGTTGAATCAAGAGACTCTGAGTCCATGTGTTGCACCTACAATATTGACACCTAAAATGAATAGAGAATGGAAGATGTGTATAGATTCTTAAGCTATAAAAAGGATCATGATCAAGTATATATTTCCATTGGTGTTCATGGATGATATTATGGACTATTTGAGTGGAGATGTGTATTTCACAAAGATAGATCTCAAGAGTAGGTGCAATCAGATTCAGATTAGATAAAAGAGATGAGTGGAAGACTTCCTTCAAGACAAGATAAGGATTGACAAATGGTTAGTCATGCCTTTTTGGCTAACCAATGTACTAAGTAATTTCTTGAGGTTCATTAATGAGGTATTAAAGGAGTTTCTAGGTAAGTTTGTCATTGTTTACCTAGATAATATTTTGATATTTAGTAAGATATTGGAAAATCATTTGATGCACATTTGTAAGGTGTTTGACAAGTTGAGGGAGGAAAAGTTGTTGATAAATTTAAAGAAGTGTAGTTTTGTGAAGGAGTTGGTGCACTTGGGATTTTTGGTATCAATTGAAGGTCTCAAAATGGTCCCTAGGGAAGTAAAGGCTCAGTTCAAATGGCCTACTCCAAGGAGTAAAATAGAGGTAAGATATTTTCATGGACTGGCTCATTTTTATAGAAAATCTATCAAATGTTTTTGATGTAGGAGCATCCTTGGTTGTCTTGATATCCTATTGGATGGTGTGGTTTACCTTTGGAGTTTGGGATCTTAGTCAAAGAAGGAAGTGTGACTTGGTAGATACTGAGTTGGTTTGGTTATTGTGTTAATCGAGTGACTCAATTAATGAAGATGTTCGATGATGCTTGTGGGAGCTCTACACACACTCGAAGATCAATAACACTTGGTTATAGTTTTCCCCAAGTTTCTTAGTTGTTTCTAGGGGACTCAAAATCTTATTGGGCTTGATTTGCACTACCAAGATTAGCTTGGTTTTCATAGTTTGGGTTGCAGTAGTGCCCGAGTTACCTTGCTTGGTGAAGGAACTTGGTTATGTCTTGTAGAATGTTAACACTTGGCTTGGTCTTTCTAGAACTTAGCTTGGTCTTGGTTCTTGTTGGTATTGAGTTGTTTATGAGCTAACTTTAGGTATTTCATTTTTTTTGTAATAGACTTGTGGCTCAACATATACTTAATGTGAGGGATTTAATTTAATTTGTAATGAATTGGGATGACTTGTGACGTAGTTGGGTATAAGTAGGGGGCTTTTTAGAGTCTTTAGGAATTATCATCTAGCTTGGAGAAGAGTATGAAGGATAGATAAAAACTTTGAAGAGCTAGTAGTTGCAGCTTAAGAACTAGAGGATTGCTTGGTGGACATGAGGGTGCAAGTATGGATTCTTCCTAGTGTTCTTACCCAGTTGTTCTAGACTAGTTGGGATTGGGATTGAAAGTTAGATCTTATGGGATCTTGTAGAATTGATATTTTAATTTTTTTTTGTATTTGGCCCTAAGTCATAAGGCCTTACAATCAAGCATATTGCATGTAATGAATTATTTTATGAATAAAGAGTTTTGAATTGGTATATGATCTTGCACTATTATTTTTTGTTGTTGGGTTTTTGTTATGTGGTTATTTGCTAGAGGTTTGGAAATGTCCCTTTGGGATTCTCCTACATTGTAATATATCAAGTTGTATCAAGGTGAAGTTTTTCTTGACTGTGTAGACAAATCATCAAAGTCAAGGTAGTTTGCACCAGGACTTATAGAGAAGGTTGATCTAATGGAGCTGAATAATCTTATGGATTTGTGAATCTATTGCTGAAGGTTTACAAAAAATTTAGAAGATACCTCCAAGAATATTTGACCCAAGGGAAATTGATGATCTTAGTAATATTGTGAAAGAAAGGATCTTAGAGAAGATTAGAGTAGAATTTAGATTTGAAATTGCATTGATGAAGAGTGACACAATTCCTAAAATTGTGTGTACTTTAGGTGATGTACCTAGGAATGTGGGTACTGATGATGGCTATGAGGAATTTGTTGTAGACTTTGAAGTCATTAGATCTAGTGGTGAGGAAAGAACTAATCATGTGGAGAGACCTATTGGAGCTAGGGCTGGTCAGTTTGCTAGACTTAGATCTCACTTGAAGTTGAAGTATAAGATGAAGGTTTCTAATTTCTCAGGTACTTTGACTCATGAAGACTTGATTGATTGGATTGGTCAATCAGAAGACTACTTTGAGCTTGAGGATATTGAGGATCCACTTAGATTGAGGTTGGAACAAACTAAGTTGAAAGGACATGTTGCATTTTGGTGGAAAGAATTGCAAAGACACATGGAAGAAGAAGGTGAGATGAAGATCACTAGATGGAGGTTGATGGTGATAAAGTCAAAGGCTAAGTTCATTCTTGCTAATTATGAACTTGGGTTGTTTAAGAGGTTGTCAAATATGAAGTAGAAAGATATGACTATGAATAATTATATCAATGAGCTCTACAAGTTGACTTTTTGGTCTAGGCATAGAGAATTATCAAAAAAAAATGTAGCTTAGTAGATTAATGGTTTGAGATTCAATATTCAGGATGAGGTTGGTATGCTAAATATTTCTTTAGTTGAGGATGTTTATCAGTATGCATTGAATGCAGAAGGTAAGTAGAAGAGAAAAAGTCAAGGTAATGCTAGAGGGAAGGTGGAGCGAATAGCTTAGTAAAGGCTAAACTAAGTGCTAAAGATAAATCAAAACCTACTAGTTAGAAGAGAAGGACAAGTGAAGGCGGATTTAGTGGTAATTGTTTTAGATGTGGTCAAGAAGGGCATAGATCTTTTGAATGTCCTCAATGTAGGAAAGTTGTTGTTGTGAATGAAATTTTAATCCAAAAAAACCAACTTGAGAAAGGAGAGAGTTTACTGGCTTGACGTGTATTGGTTAGTCAGAGGACATTGAATTCTTGTCAAAAGACAAGTTTGCTTAGGACTTGTTGTATGTCTAGTAATAAATTCTTCAAGGTGATTTTGGATGTTGGTAGTACTGATAACATTGTTTCTGAGGAGATGGTTTAGAAACTTTCTTGAAGAGAGTGAGACATCCTTATCCTTATAGGATTGGCAAGTTGCAAGGTGAGCATGCTTTGGAAGTCAAGAAGCAATGCCTTGTTGATTTCCAAATTGGGCAGTTTAAGGATCAAGTGTCGTGTCATATAGTGGACATGAATAGTTGTCATGTTTTTCTTGGTAGAACTTGGTAGTATGATTATAGGGTTGTGTATGATTGTGTGAAGAAATTGTGAAAGGTGGTCAAAACCATTCTTTGATTCCTTTGTAGAATGAAGATCTTGACAGGAGAAACTTGAGTATTGGAAGTTGAGTTGAGTTGGAAGATTCTGAGAAGGTTGGAGATCAGCATGGAAAGGAAACCTATAGCACTGAGGATGGATGTAAAGAAGAAGAAGAAAAAAAGGGACAGAGTAAACAAGTTGGGGACATGGAGGATATATATGTGAAGAACTAATTTGGGATTTATGTGTTGAATCCCAAAAGATGTTATTCCAGCTATTGAGAACATCTTTTTGAACTTAGGGTGTTTGATGTAGGAGCATCCTTGGTTGGCTTGCAATCCTACAAGATGGTGTCGTTTGGCTTTAGAATTTGGAAACTTGGTCAAAGAAGGAAGTGTTACTCAATTGATACCAAGTTGGTTTGGTTGTTGTGTTAACCGAGTGACTTAGTTAATGAAGAAGTTTGATGATTCTTGTGGGATCTTGGGACACACTGTGATCTTACTGAAGCATGGTTACAATGTTTCTCAAGTTTCTAGGTTACTTTTGGAGGACTCGGTGTGTTCTTTGGCTTAGTTTGCACTAACAATCTTGACTTGGTATCCATAGTTTGGGTTGTAGTAATGCCCAAGTTAGCTTAGTTAGTGTAGGAACTCAATTATGTCTTATAGAATGTTGACAATTGGCTTGGTATTTCTAATGCTCAACTTGGTCTTGGTTCCTATTGGTGTCGAGTTGCCTATGAGCCAACTTTGGGAATTTGATTTGTGTTGTAGCCAAATTATAGCTCAACATATATTTAATGTGAGGGATTTAATTTAATTTATAATTAATTAGGCCAACTTTTATATTAGTTGGGTATAAATAGGGGGTTTTGTGGAGTCTTTAGGCATATCATCTAGCTTGGAGAAGAGGATGAAGGGTAGACACAAACTTTGAAGAGCTAGTAGCTGTGGCTTAAGAACAAGAGGATTGCTTGGTGGACCTAAGGGTACAAGCATATATTCTTCTCGGTGTTCTTATCTATTTTTGGTTTTGGACTAGTTGGGATTGAGATTTTAAGTTAGATCTTGTGGGATCTTGTAGAACTGATATTGCAATTATTGTGTGTATTTGGCCCTAATCCAGAAGGCCTTAGAACTGAGCATATTACATGTAATGAATTATTTTATGAATAAAGATTTGTGATTTGGTATCAAATCTTACATTAATTATTGTTTGTTGTTGGGTTTCCACTAAATGGTTATTTTCTAGGGGTTTGGACATCTCATTTGGGAATTCTCTTCCCTTGCACTATGTTAGTTTTACTAGTATTTGAGAACCTTTAAGGGTAAGAGCACAAAGTTGGGTCACAATTCTATGGAAGTCAATTCTGTAGAATGAGACCTTTAAAAAATGGGTAACTATTTTTTGAATATGGATTGGGTACCCAATTTTGAACAAATCAAGTACTTGACATGTTTAAAATTGGGTACATGATTTTGGAAAATTACAAAAGCCAAAATTTGGGGGTTTTTTATTCATTTTTACTGTTTGCAAAATGTGAGCCCAATTTTACCAAGATATGGGAGCCCATTTTTGGAATTCTATTGACCCCCTATTGCTCTTTTTTGATGTACTAGGCATTTTAATTTGTTTTCTACTCTTTTATTTTATTAATTTTAGTTTTATGCTTTATAATTCCATCAATTTATTTATTTTTCACTTTTAATATGTAAAATTATAAATTTTGATTATTAATAGTATTATCTTTAGATTATTATATCTATTCATTCAAATAGTTTTGTATATTTTAATTTTTAAAATTTGTAGATGTTCATTTAAAAATTATTATTTTAGATGTTTCAATGTATTTAATAAAAATTAAAATGTTGAATAATTAGATAGATATAAATTAGATTGTTTAAACATGTAATTACATTCGATATTTTATATTTATTTCAACTAAATAGTAATTAATTATAAATTAGTTTGTAAACCATATAACAAAGAAAATAAAACTAACTATATTCCTAAGTCTAACCTCAACCTAACCATAACTATACAATAATTTAATCTAAACCCTAAACATAAAACTAAGTATTTAATGTGTAACACCCTACCAAGGGATCCAAACACAAAACTAAGTATTTAATGATTTTACTTATTGTATTGTACTTTGTTTCATGGATTGGAAAGGGATGATGTGATCTATTTTATAAATGTATATTCTTTCAGCCTTTTATACCTTGTGACATGTACAATGGATGATTGTGCATTCCAAATTAATGCCAAGTGGCATTTAGAACAAATGTATATTATTTAAATGGATTGAACTTGTAGTTATTCTTTCATGTGGATGTGTTATTTATTTTACTTCTAGTATAATTATTTAAAAAATAAATGTGACTCAATGTCTTGCAATCCTTAAGGAATGTAATCTCTTATGTTTTCTTATGCATTATTGTATGTTATTGCTTACTTAGTAAAACTCTAGGTTAGTTCTTTGGATCCTTTGGTTGAGCATTACATAATGTGCTCCCTTACCTTAAAACCATATCCATTTTAATAAAACTACACATTAACCATAAACATAGTATTAACCTCGATGTAAAATTTCACTCTCACCATAATTCTAAGCCTAACCGTAACACTAATTAAAATTTTAACCAAATTATATAATTAAAATTGATAAACTTAATTCAAAGCCTAAGCCTAATAATTAATATACTCAATCCTAAATGTTAAACCCTAATTCTAATTGTAACTTCAAATCTTAATGTAACACTTGATCCCTAGCCAGGTAACCATAATAGTAGGTCCATAATGGAAAGTGATCTTAATCCTAGGTTTGAAAACTTTATTTAATGATTTTAAATTGGGTTGAAGAAATATTGAAATCTTAAATGATAAACTATAAAATAATACTTCAAGAAAAAATTATTTTGTACACTTATAATCTAATTATATTAATTTGTTAATCTTTCTCTTGATAATGATATTTAAATATGATTTATATTATTGTAATTTCTCCTCAAAACATGTAGGACTTAACTTTTCACCATAATTTATGTAGATAATATATTTCAATCAATACGGATTTTATCTTTAGATGTGTGTTTGACTCTTTTAGCATGAGGTTTGTTTACATTGGACATAGCTAGAGGGTCATAAATTTGACAAAGAATCCAATCTTCCATAAGAAAGAAAAACACATGGACATCCAATAATATCTTCCAACTAAGATCTTGTTATCCCCTAACTATTACTATGACATTTACACAAAACATAATTGTGATCTAGTAATCAAACATGAAGTTGCCTATAAGTAAACACCACTTTTTGATATACATTCTTGGTATCATCCAAAATTTTCTCCTTAGGAAATTCAATGAGTGAAGCTCGATATAAATTTAGAATTCTCCTTAGATCCTCATTTGATTGAATATTTGAGCATACAAATTTCCCATCATTATCTTTGAACTGTGACAACATATCTAATATGACATCAAGTTAGACACAACTCCATCCTCTGTTAATATAAATTGTAATATAGTTAATATTGATATTTGGTACTTTGAGATTTCAAATATAATAATTAATAAAATTAGAAGGAAAATTATAATTTATAAATAATTATAAAAATCTTTCAATTTGAAAATACCAAAAAAAATCACAATTTTACATTTATAATTTAATTATAAGAGTACCTACTCTATTTTTAAAGTATATTCCACCAAACATTTGAAACCAAACTTGGTCATCTAAAAATAAATTATTCATTTATTCTATGAATTGGTGTGAACATTCTATTAGCAAGAAGTATAAGTACACCTATTGGATGAGAAAAATATTGGTAGATACATGATCATAGCCTTTTATAATTAAGTACAAAATAATTCACAAATTATAAAAGGTCATTAAGTCACAAGATAAAAACCAACATAAAAAAATATTTTATGATTCAAAATTTTTTTGAATATCACCTAAAGAGACACCATATCTATGGAGATCAAGAATTCAAAAACTCAAGGCTATGGTGTTAAGATCTGTGCAAGGACTTTCTTTACCGCATCCAATACCATTGATATCATTCCTTGATACCTACTATTCAAACCACATGTTACAAATATTAGGAATGGAGTAAAAGAAGAAGCCTTAATCTAGCTACCTTTTAGCAACAATTTACAATTCTCTTGACCTTTTGATAATTAAACTCTATTGTTTTTTTTTTAACATACATCTTAAATAGTATTTTTAATGAAATTGTTGACAATAAATCTTGTAAAAAATTAGAGAAAAAACAAAAGAAAATAGCTTTTGGAGCCATGTGTCATTTTTATTATTCATTTCTAGCCTCCACACCTCCCCTTTTCTTGGATGGAGGATTTTATAACACATAGAAGTGTACCTATCAAATATGGGAGCACAAGGCACAACCAAAACCTCTTTGACTAAGAGCTAATGATAGAGGGGCATTGCCTTTGTCAAATTTGCATCAAGGACAATTCCAACCTCATCTCTTATGATGTTGACACATTACACTCAAAAAGACTTGATCCCTAGTAACTTCACCCAATGTCTTTGAACC